>KV751358.1:2558562-2594851 GCA_001698575.1 Mola mola
TATAAAAATCAATAAAAATGACTCTGCGTTCTAAAGCAGACACATAAGTAAACCACCAACTGGACTCAATAAAGACAAAAACTTTAATTTTAATTTAATTTAAGAAGAAAACCAAAAACATAAACCTACAGTCCAGAGGTAAATATGATCCAAGAAGTAAAACTTATGCAGAAAGTAACTCAAAGAATGAGGAATATGGAAGAAGTGTTGCAGGAGATGTCGGATTTCTAACTAGATGTATCAGAAAGTTCTTTCTTTTCAAAGAGTTTCATTAATGTGTAATAAATGGCCACTTTCTGTAATTGGGAGGTAAACGTAGATATGTGATATGCATCATGTAATATGCATTCATAAATAAGGTGCATTCATGTGAATATATGTAAGATTCATGTAAAAATGTGCAAATTTGTAAAGGTACTTCACTTGGTATATAAGCACACCTCTCCATATAGGTGTATATTGGAAGGGATGAGTGTGTAACAATGTTTGCATATTCTTTGTCTTTTTTTTTTTGTTTAATTTTCTTTTTGTTTACATGTTTAATTTTATATTTTCACTGGAGACTTGAATTCAGTAGCAGCTAAGATGCGTGTGATGAAAAGGCATTGGAAGAACATTAAGTATTAGTACGTATGATTCATACGCTATGTATTTTGGGCCCACCAAAAGTGGTCTTAATTTTCCTAAATTGAAAATTTCAGGTAGGGAAATTCCACCAAACAGCATCCATAATATAAATAAGAGAATGTCCCATTTTCCTATTTGCGCTGGAAGTTGAGGTCTGTATTGACCAGTGATCTCCTCTAGATGGTGCTGTAGCTTCATATATACAAAGCTAGTTAATCATGTTTCATAAAGTTTCAATATACTGTATATAGTCTTTATGCATGATTATGATTCAGATTTTAAATATATTCTCCAGCCCTCAACTCACCTTGCAAAACTGTCTGAATTATCTTATAAAGAACAAAAGGAAATATTCCTATATATTGATATACATGTTCGTATGATACCATAGAACCAAAGTTCCCACTGTTGGCCAGAAGGTGGCGGTATATGTTCATGCTTTCTACAGCATGTCAGCATATTGACTTTGAGGATAAATATTACAGCAGAACCAATTCAATTTATATCCACAGGTATCTTCATGATCATTAATCGGGTGAGGATTAGATGTGAAATTAATTTCGACTGACGTTTCTAAGTGTTCTAGATGTGATCGTAAAGCAGGTGTTGATTGTCCACCTGATGAATTACTGTGGAAAGCTCTCGGATGATAAGTAAAAAAAAAAAAAAAAAAAAAAAAAAATCTTAAAATTCAAATCTTCCATTTCCTTTTCAAAAACTGAGATTAACAGATAAAATATATTTTTTAAGTATTTTCTGTGATTTTAGTTTTCTTGCACAAAAGTAATGTTGGCTTCTAAATTTTGGACTTTTCACCCTGTCATATGTTGCCTTTTGGAAAATGCAGCAAACTTTGCAGCATAATCATTTCTCACACAACTTAACTAACATGTAGGAGATGGGGGAGAATCTCTCATCTTCAACACTTTTTAAACCCCCATAACTTCAGCTCTGGCCAAATCCACGTTATTGTGAAGAACCGATCACCGTTTTAACGAGAATTCTTCCGCCTGTGAACATCAGCACGTCACTTTCGGCCTGCAGCTTTGTCTCTTTGCCTCCTGCGGTGGAAAAGAACGGCTTATAAATGCCCCAATGGATGAGGCAGCTGGCGGGGACTGGTCTGAAATCAGATTCCAGTGACAAGAATCCGTGGCCTGGTTAATGACTGATGGTGGAGGAGGATGGTAAAGTAACACCGTGTCCGGTCTGTGTGTGCTAGTCCGACCACACATTGCGTGGGGAGCAGATGCCACCGTGCCGAGATGGACTGTACGGACACACGCACTGATTCCCCGATGCCACACACGCACGTTTCAAAACAACTTACTCCACCTGACGAGCCACTGAAGCTGTAACCTTTGACCCCGGGTTGACAAATGTCTCACCCCCTCTGAAGCTGAGCTTTGGCCTGCTCGACGGGCCTGTGTCAACACACAGCGTGGGCCAGGCTGCTCACCAGGCGCACGTCAGCACGCCAGGGGACCAGAAAATGTGGACAAACGGACGCTGACATTCATTTTCATATCAGATTTTTTCAAAGCCAGCACACACTGTACCATGTTGTGGATTTTAATGGTAATAATTTCCGTTCTCTATTCAAGAAATCGGTTGACTGGGAATTTCTATTTGAGGAGAGGCAGGTTTGTTTGCATAAAAGGTGAATAAGTTCCCTAAAACCAACTCCCTGAGGCCAAACTACGCAGTGATGTGCCAGTAAAGGCAAGAAAGAAAAGGGAAAATTAGTGAATGTGTATTGACTTTTCCAGGTATTTCATAAGGAAATTCTCCCCCTAAAACCAGTCATCTATATACTTGAGCTGCAGCGATTAATCAATTCATCGATTACTCTTTTGTTAATCAAATAATTATTTAAGTCTCGTTTAGAGCAAAATCATTACATCAAAATCATCATCATCAGGCAAATAATTGGTATATGATTAAAACAATCCGTCATATTATCTTTCGCTTCTGAGAAAACGAAGAAAGCATTTTTCACTTTGTAAATAATCGGCAGATTATTCGATGATTCCGACGGTTACCGCTCGTCCATTAAATGGCTACGTAGCCTATGTAGAACTGAACATATACACAAAAACACACACAGTCTCAGTTTCATGACTACAGTTGTTTCCAGCGCCTGTCATGGCTCACTCCCTGTAGGGATACTGTACACACATACAAGCGACTCTGCAGACAGGAGAGTTTAAGTGTATTTTCCACTGGTATTACCCCCCAGCTGGGGGCTGCTGCCTCGGTGATCTCCTGCTGGTTGTCGCTTGGGTCGGGCCTGTGGCCGTCTTGGTGTTGGGTGACTCGGGGCCCCTTGTGTTCTGGGGGGGTGTTGAGTGCTCTGCTGGCCTGGGTCGTGACCTTCCGGCTGCTTGGGGCTGGGGGTGGTGGTTTTGCAGCCCTCCACGTTAACTACCTACAACATCCAATGACAAACTTACACACACGAACACACAATGGATAGTTGTGTAGATGCGATTGCCTCGTCAACACTACTGGGTTAGTCCTTAAACAGTTTCATTACCATTGCAATTGTATGTATTTTGGACACTCTCTTTGCTACAGCGGTAAACACTATGGTAAATTTGCATTGTAACTCCTACAGTTTGTGCTGTTGTTGCAGTAATCTATTATAGTTATAATGGCTATCATTGTTACTGTTGTTGTTATTGAAGTTGTTGTTGTTGTTGCTGTGTTCTCTGTCTTCCCCAACCTGTCTCTTTTCTCTCTTTCTATCCACTCTTTCACCTCGTGCAATCCAGTAGCCATGCCAATGAAGTTAAACACAGATGTCAACAGGAGGACTATATCAGACTCCTCCTTTGTAGCACAAGGCATCCAGAATCTTTAAATTGCATGACTCAGCTGCTGAACAGTTAAAAAAATAAAAAAATAAATTAAATAAGTGTATTTTCCAAAGATTTTATTTTTCTATTTTTTTTAATTTTTTTTTTATTGAGAGTTCATTCAGATGTGCCTTTAAACCACTACACATTTATAGAGCAGAAAGAGCAGGGAGAAATCAAGCGGTCCACACAGACTGGATAGCATCTGACATGTAATAAAGACCAATCTCTGCACAATAAACCTCGTCATGCGTAATTGAAATGGGAATCTCTCTCTCTGCTCCCTCCACCTGGGACTTTCCTGCTTCCCTCCACTCCTCCTCCGGCCCATCCCGCCACCTAACTTCCGGTCCCTCTCTCTCTCTCTCCGCCACCATCAGTCGGTTCCCACACACGAACCGAGCCCGCACAGTGACAGCACGCGAGGCACCGACCTGCACTCGTCCCGAGGTTCCCACAGTGTGCACCCGTTTTCTACCGCGGCTCCGCCCGGTGCGCCCCGTCCGGCCTGACTCCGCACGTCTGACAGCGTTATTGGATAGAGCGGCGGCGGCGGGAGAGGACTGCCGTCACACACACACACACACAGGACAAAGGAGACGCGGACAAGAGTGGGAGAGGACAGGAGTGGACATGGACAAGTGTCTCGTCTCGCTCGTGTTTGGGCTTGTAATGCTCGGTAAGAAGCGTTCCCGTGCTCGAGTGTCGATGGCTAATTTAACTCCGGTGCGTGTGTCAAACCCGGTTCAGAAACCTGCCAATTCGACGGTAATGATTCACTTAAGAGTTAAACCGCCATTCGCAGTTTTTTTTTTTTTAAACATTAATTGTCTAGTCCGGCATATGTTATGATATATTCCACAGTTTTCAATTTCAGTTCGTTTAAAATCTTTTCCACCTTTTTTGTGCGTTTTGAATGAAAGTTAGGTGCGGTGCGACAAGCTTGGACACAAAAAGTTCGAAGTTACGTGTGACAAAGTGCAGCTTGGTTTATTAGGTGATGCCGAATTGAAGGACGGATCCAAGACATTGGATAGACAGAATTAATCTTTTTTTTTTATTGATCTCTGCATGCGAAGGCAGACAAAAATGCCAGAAATGCCAAATTGTCAAAGGGAGTCTGGTGGAGTAGTTTGTCGTTGATCCCCCTTTAAATGAACTGCTTAGAAACCTGTGTCTGATTTGCTTATTTTCATAGGGGTGAGTAATTATTCACCGAATCAAAGGTTAATCTGAGAGAGAGGAGATAGCTTTTCCTCATCCTCCTCACTGAACTCCCGTGAAGGATAATTGTCCAACATGAGGTCACCAGATTTGCTTATTAGCCTGGTTAGATTAAGTGAAACCATGCTGGCCAACGTGGTTAGCCTCATCATTAGTCTGGGTTATTGCACCAAAGACAAACCTGGCTGACTAATTACCGAGCAGGGCCAGGCCAGTGCTTAGTGGTTAGGCTGGTTTTCACCAAAGGGACAACCCCAAACCAGGACGTGTTCAGTGGCCCACCTCATGGCCAAACAAGCTAAACTGGGTTTCAGCCAACTGAAACTGCCATATGTTTGGGAGCATAACACTGAATGTCATATGGGCTCTCTCTCTGTGTGTGTGTGTGTGTGTGTGTGTGTGTGTGTGTGTGTGTGTGTGTGTGTGTGTGTGTGTGTGTAAGAGAGGCTTAAATTTGTGCAGTTTAAGATGATCAAACTTGTGTGTAGTTCTGTCAGATGTGTGTGCATTCTGATGCTGTAAATGGTGAAGTGGCCACAGTATACCGACACAGATTACACAGGCTGGGTTACAGGGTTGCACAGGTTACGCTCCTGACATTGCGTAACAACCAGACCTATCGTGGCCACGTTCAAACTCCCAAGAGGAGGAAGTCCCCTTCAATGTCCCCAGTTGACTTTTTTTCATTTTAGTGCGTCATGACTGTTCGTGATATTTTGTTAATGACCACGTTCATTGCCGAGTAAATGTTTGAGATTTACCCATATGGCTCACATTCACATTTTATAATCTATTTGTGGCTTTTTGAGCATATTTACTGTGTTTTTGCTGTGGTGACTGAATCTTTGGAATTCGAAGCGAGCAAATCAGTCTTGTCTGTGTTCCTTTTTTGACAGCAAATTTTCATTTAGTTAGCCAACTAGCCAACTGAGGTGATTTCTGAGCCTTTGAATTGCCTCAGAAATTTTTAACCAGTATATATATCTGTGACCACCAATTTTGTACTGGAAATGTTACCACAGGCCCTAAAAAGCACGTACTGTCCGTTAACACCAACAGTTTTTAATTTTGCCCTTAGTGAATGGGAAATACTCAATGAAGTGGAATAAAGGTCAACTGGGCTAAACAGGTTTGTATTTTTGAATCTGAAAACGAAGTATAAGCAGAAACAGCCATAGTACGGTCCTTCAAAAATGGATCATTTATTGCAGCTAGATAAAACATCAAGGGTAAGTAACAAGGAGTGGTGTTCTTTAAATAATGAACAGTACAGGACCTGACAATATGAATCAGGTAAATCAAATCGTCATGCTTCAACACCTAGTCATAAGCCACTCATTACTTAGTCATGATGTGTAATTTTTACAATTATAGATTTAACAAATGATATATCAAATGTTAGTCAGTGAGCTGTGGAGGTAATAGACTGATGTTACATTTGGATAGTTTGGCTTCATTTCCATTTGTATAAATAAGCTAACTAAATAAATATTCTCTGGCGGTAACTGGATATGTTGACATTTTGCCTGTTTGGTCCAGACCTTTGGACTAGTTTGGTACAAAGCAAAATTACACGTGTGAAACCTCCCACAATAAGAAGAGGTGATCTCGGTCCGGGCCTTCTCTGAAAGCCTTTTTCTTTCTTTTGTATGAAATACAGAAAGACAAAGCAGGCTAACATAACCGTTAACTGGGGAAGGGGAGTCACGTTAAGATCTTTGGTTTGCTGGCTTAACTGTCATGTGAGAGTAAAACCAACTGAATCAAATGTGTTCAATGCAGAACTTTGGTTCAGGGCTAAGTGCAGACTTTCAAGGTAAACATTAAATTTCCTCCATTTTTGATTTTATCTTTCATAATGGTCCAGGGTACTCTGTTCAATTGGGGATAAAAATAGCAACATTGCTGCATTTTATCTGGTTTGGTTAGCTTTCACACTGCACTTTGTATAACGGACCAGACATTCTGAATAATGTCTCACGATCAATGTGAGATAACTGCTCGTCTATTGGACATAACAGGGATGAGAAATCTGTTCTATTCTGCCGGTGTACCGTTTATTGGTGTTAAGCAAATCAACTTTAATGTGACATTAATCGGATGAGTCCCAAGAGATGCTGTATAATTACTTTAGTGTTTTTGTGGTTGGTCACAAGCAACTGTGATGTATGATCTTACGACCATATTTCAGTCAGAGCTTTCACCTTTTCATTGCTCACGTCTGTCCGCAAGACAGTTGTTATTCTCCTGAAGTGCCGACTGTGATTTTTTTTTTTTTTTTTTTTTTTTTTTTTTCTTAAATGTGTGCTGTTTGTTTCACCTCATTTTACCCACGATGCACTGCCTTTTGGTCCACTTTCTACATTCGGCCTACAGCTTGGTCCCCTCTGCTTTCACACATCAAACGAACTTAACCAGGGTTCGCTTGGAAGTGAACTGAGACCCCCGTTTTCAGGCAGACCTGAGTTCACTTGTTTGTCTGCACCATAGTTCGAACGAGCTTTCACAGCAGCCTAAACATACCGGACTGTATGATTAAAAAGTAGATGTAATGAGGACCAACCCGCCAACCCCCAGTATTCTTGGGATCATTCTAGGTGTGTTCAGGCTTCAGCAGCTGTGTGGTCTTTGTTGCGGTAGAGATGAAGGCAGGCTGGAAATTGCGCTTGAAAACTGTAAATCTCAGCACTCGCTCACCACGCAAACTTTGAGCCTCTTATTTTAGTGACGAATGGTCCTGTCAGCTAGCAGGTATACTGTATATTCTAGTCATTTTGTAACACGATGCAGCTGAAATATTTGCATGTTAAAGGTAGAGATTATAAAGAAAACGGAGAGCAAGTAAACCTTTTCCTTAGCCTAGGTTGGGTGACTAACCACTCACTGCATTAACCAATTAAGGCACTCTTCACACTGCATTGAAGAATTCATTTGTGATATGACAACAATTTCTACAGGAATTTGACTACCTGCACAATTTGTTAAAGTCGGAATGGACAACTGTGTCCTCTTACTTTTCCAAGGTGTAATATTGTTAAAATTCTGCTTGAAAAGATAGTCTTGGTAAATCAAAACCAACAGTAAGAACTCTAGTGGTAGCAAGAAACTCTGGTCTCAGTGCTGTGTTAAAGGTAAACACCCAGTTGTATTGATAAGTAGACAGGTCTCGTTACTTACTGATCTTGAAAGCCTTAGTTTGGAACCAACTAAAGCTCTGGCAGTTAGGGAAAACACATCAACATGGGAACTATTTTCCTTCTTTGCCCTCTCCATCAGTGGAGTTCTTTTGTGTTTTGCAAGGTAGACATTTCACAGCTTTTTCATTTGTTCCACTGTTACCTGGGAGAACAATGCCTCTCCCTGTTTTGCAGTGGCTAACATGTTTGATTACCTTGCTTGATGTGTACTGTAAATCAAGTCTTGAATTTAGTACAATAGCAGCATCAATGTGAGAATGAGATTCTGAACACAGACATTGCCATTGTCTATCCAATATATACAAGTTTTTACCTCATAATGATATTCTAAAGCAGGAGAGTTTTCCATTGCCAGTTTCTATTTTATATTTACTTCATAAACAACACTGTGACTGTCAGACTGCTCAGATGAAAAAAGCCATCAGTCCCTGATAAATCTGATATGAAATAAAACACATAGCTGCAGGATACTGATGACAGAAACAGGAAATGCTCACTGAAACATACAGTATGGCTTTAAGTGCTGTTTATGTCATTGTGACTTGTTCCTTACTAAGCAGAATAAGCTCATAGCATGCTCACACAAATGATGCTTAGCCAACCACCAAAAAGTCACATTTTGACAGACCATACTCGCACATATGAGTCGTCTGTGAAGCAATTTTTGAAACCAAAAAAGATGAGGTTGCAGATGTTCTTTATTCTGAACTTTCCAATACATCAGTTGTCATTGGACCTTGATAAAATCCTCTATTAAAACTGATCAAATTGCTTTATAAATCTGGTATTTGAGCTGGTTTGAGAAGTTAACAAGAATCTGCCAATAGTTGCCAGGTTTCAGACACAGTCCACTTTCCCAGTCCAAAATTGCCATATGTCCAACTTTCTAAAAATGGCTTCAAATGACTGATGTATTTTGCTAACAGGACAGTTAAATCCTTACAAAAATATGAAGTGCAGAAAGATTAAGACAACAGGGCAATGGTCATAGTTCAGGAAGCCACAATATAAATCTTGAACACAAATCTAAATGACAATATAAATCTTCTGTGGTATAAATCTGATAATATTCTTTGAAGAATAGACAACCCTTAAGTATTACAAGTGGAAAAAGAGCTCTTAAGTAGAGTTAAGGCT
Source organism: Mola mola (assembly GCA_001698575.1). Classification (NCBI taxonomy): domain Eukaryota; kingdom Metazoa; phylum Chordata; class Actinopteri; order Tetraodontiformes; family Molidae; genus Mola; species Mola mola. The sequence goes on from KV751358.1 coordinate 2,567,606, forward strand.
GTGTATCATTTGGAAAATGTCAATACTTGTGCCATTATGAAACAAAATAATGCTTTCTCTGATGACCTAAATCTGAGCAGTACGTTTATTTAAAGCTTTATATAGATTCTAATAAGTTTAAACAAGATTTTGATCAAATTCAATGGACTACAGTGGACGACTTGGGTTTTAAAACCATCTTTGGATTTCTGTCCCAAATAAACCTGAGACTTTGTTTCCAACCACCAGCCCACTACACAGGATTCATGTTGTAGTATATATTCTGGTAGTAAGAGTATTACAGTATCATATTTTGTGGTACTGAATCAAATCTCAGAAACACTGTTTATATACAACATTTAAGTGGCAGTGGTCCATTTTTTTGTTTGTATCGCAAGAAGTGATATTGCTAACAAAAACTCAAAGAAAACATCACCTTCTCTGAGAATCACAATTATGACTTTATCAATTCAATCAAAACCCGTATATTGTGATAACATCAGTGTTGTAATATGTAGAGCTGTAACGATAAATTGATTATTCGATCGAAAGAAAATTGAAGTAGTCAATGAAGTAGCCAATGAATCAAGTATTATGTTAAACAAATAAACATCTGTCTTTTTCGAGCAAAATCATTCAACATTTGTTGTAAATGATCGGCAAAATAAATCGATAAGTCTAATAAGTCTTCAGCTACTTCTGTTCTCAATATTAATTTTCTGGCAACAAGCAGACTTAAACATCAAAAGTACAGGGAAAACTAAATTTATATATGCATATTAACATGTATGCCCTATACTGAATACTATTGAATCCCATTGTGCGATATATAACATTAACAATGTTCTGCTGGCCATGACATGACCAGTCCAGGTTCTTGGTCAGAATATAAAATTTAGTGCTTCCTCATTTACATTCATGCAGCCAATATGGGTTGCTGACTCAGACCCAAAATGATCTCTGACCTCGCCTCTCCTGCACAAAAATGATGCCAGTCGGACTGAGAACTTCAGATACGGGGAGAGGGAACTAGTATAAAAGTAACTTTTAGGAGATAGAAAGTTGGATAAATCAAATCACCTAAAACAGGCCAAATTTAGCAATGTACCAAAAAACTTGCCAAGAAACAGCTCAACTTGTGTGTGTGTTTTTTTTTTTTTTTTTTCTTTTTTTTTTAAAGAGCATTCTTATTACCTACAAACCCTGAAGTGTGCAGAATCTCTACTTTACCTTTAGCCAAGGTAAAGTCAGGCTCTGAATGTGGAAGCCTACAGCAGGAGCCAATCAGGATGCGACCGAGCGCAGCGCAGCTCTGCTGTGTTGTTACATGTTTCACTATGCTGGAATGTCATTTTGACACTCAACATTTACATTAACTGAGGAGGATTGTAAACCCGAGGGCTCGATTAGAGAAAACCATGCGGTATAACTAAACAGCATTAATCGTACTGTAAACAAAGGAAGTGAAGTTAGCGTTAACTTTCCGTAATCACGCTCTTGGTTTCTAGCTCTGGGGAGTCTGCAGCAGTGCCCTGACACAACATGGTTGGTGTTCTTGCCAAACAAAATTATGTGGGCGTGAGTTTGGACAAACACATGCACAAGGAAATTTGACATTTAGGTTTTTGAAACCTTTATACATACGTACATTAAATATTTTCCTTACCCAACGTATCTAAACATAATGTTTAATCTGTAAAGTCTATTTTTAGAAGACTGTTTCTAAACATTCTAAACGTTAAGTGGGGATAGAGCACAAGATCCTCTGGCTTGGAGAAGCCTCAGCTTGCTGTTCACCTTCTGCCACTAATAATAATAATTGTCAAATAATTGCAACTCAAACTGTTCAGCTTTGTGAGTTAGTTACTTAAGGAACAGTACAGGTCCCCAAAATTGGGTCATTAGGGTGAAGTTTCTTTGTAACAATAAAATGATGTTTCAATAAGATGCCATGGTATTCCAGATTGACTTGATCTTTTAAGGCCTAAAACTTAACACTTTTTAACACTAATGGAGACTACAGTGAATATTCCAGCTCTAAGAAGTAAATCGCTTTTTTTTTTTTTTAAACCAGTCTAGGATCACTGGTCTTCTGTTTAGAGACTTGGAATACATCAAATGAGTCGTATGGAGCAATTATGTTTTATCTTTTCATTTTTGTTTTACATTTTCAAAAAGTCCCCTGCTCCTCTTGCTGTTTTGGAAAACGCTGCAACAATGCTTCGCGGAATTTAGAAACATGACATGAATGTTTATTTCGGGTGAACCATACTTATTTTGCCTTTTTGCTCTGTCCCTGAAGGTAGGTGCTTGGCCCGGGTAGTGACTGTGTCTCCTGGTCCACTAATCCGGGTGGAGGGTCAGCCAGTCTCCATCAGATGTGATGTTAATGAGTACGGGGGCCCTCGTGAGCAGGTAAGTACACCTCCCCATCATCACGTGATTTCTCTGTGACATCATTCAGAAGGTGAAGAGGCTGGTGATACTGTAGTTGAAAAGATATAAGTTGTTTTAGCAGTATTGAAAGCCCTTTGAGCCTTCCATCTTTTACATCTCTGTTTTGACCTGACTTTAGGTTCCAAAATTCCCTGCAAGTACAGAACTGTTAAATTATCATGTGAGCAAGTGGTCATGTGCATGGCACGTTAAGTAGTACTCCCTTTAAAAAAACATGGAGGAAGCTCAAAGTAGACCTTAGTTTTACCTCAACCCTGCTGTAGTAAAGATATGTCATCATACCTATTCTTTGAATTCTTACTCCGCCATTCTTGCCATCAGACTGATGTATGTTAAGTGTCAATGGAAAGTATGTTTCGCGTCTAATCAGGATCTTACCAGTCATCATTATCCCGCTCTGTTCCGCAGGATTTCGAGTGGATGATGTCCAGGGATTCTAACGGGCAGAGGATTATGATAATCTCCACCTTTGACTCCAGCTACTCCCACCCGTCGCTCAGCAAACGCGTGGCGTCGGGCGACATCTCGGTAATGCGTCTCCAAGACAACGAGGTGGAGCTGAAGATAGCGGAGGTGAAGGCGCTGGATGCGGGTTTCTACTGGTGTCAAACGCCGAGCACCGACTCCGTCATCAGCGGCAACTACGAAGCCCGGGTCCAACTCACAGGTAAGGGAGGGGTGTGTGTGTGTCAGTGTGCGTGTATTGTTATCTTTAAACCATTGTTGTGAGTACACATTAGCTGGTCCTCACAAGTGGCTTTATGTGAGTTAATATTTATTGTTTTTTGGTTAGGGTTAGGCATTCTGTTATGATGCTTAAGGGATAGGGAATGACTTATGTCAATGATCAAAGCACATGTTAATAATCAAAGAAAAACTTCATTATTAATGAAAAATAGAATATGATATCACATTTTAACATTTGAAGCTTCTGTCGAGGGATAGCCCTCATAGCTGAGATGTTCTGTGTTCTTGGTTATGTATCAAGCTACAATGGTTCATTTAGCAGCTATCCCCCTGACTTAATAATGCTCTACTGACCATGTATATAAGCTCCCACACTCGGAGTCACGCTGCTAATTTTTGATAACTTACAGGCTTATAGTTTGGCTTCTGCACAGACACACAACACGCAGTGAACACCTCCAATCACACTCAGTCATGGTGGGGAGCAGATGTCAGGTGGGAGGATACTTGGCGGGTGTCATATGAGGTCTGGAGAGAAAGAGATTTGGGTGGAGAAGCACACAAGGCTTAAGAGAAGCATGTAAACATCATCCTTTGACACAGAGACAATGGCTATAACAAGTGGAAACAAAGGATAGCGTACGTGTTGTGCTTCCAGACAGTTTACACACTGTAGTGAAAGTTATGGAGGAATGTTTAGATTGTATGGCACACACCTTACAGCTTGCTGCAAACAGGGCTGTATGGAGAAGTGTTTCTGTGTTTCTATTGGGAGCATGAAACCACTTGGTTATCAAAAGCGAAGCAAAATGCAAATTTCATAAAAGTTCCATGAGGAAGGATACTGTATGCATTCAGTTAGTAGATTAGGAAAGGAAAAATAAAACAATATGCCTTTTGTTGCTATGTTTCGAAATCATTGTTCAAATTATTAGTATCAACCATGAGAAGCAAGTAATTATCAGTTATCTATTTTGGCAGGAAAAATAAAACATATCGTACATCCCTCCCCTTTTGATTTAATACACGACATAACAGAGCAGTGAACTGTGATATTTTAGCAAGAGGAAAAAAAAGTAACTTCCTTTTCGTTATAGTTATATAGTTGTCAGTGGAATTACCAACTAATTGCTTTATGTTTTATCTATAAAGAAATTATTAATGAGAATGAAATTAACATTTATTAGCCTACATTGCTGTTTATGCAGGTTTGTTAACCATTTGAATGAATCGCCACACATTCCTAAACACTGTATCAGTTCTAATACAACATCCATATCTTTAACATCTGATGGGAAAACTTAATGTGTAACACAGGCTTGGAACATGGGCAATAATAATACAGAATCATTTGAGATGAATTCTAACACCGCTAATGAATAAAAACACTTAAACACTTATTATCATCATAATGTGTAATGGTTACTGGCAAGTGAGAGAGAGAGAGAGAGAAACTGGACTGTTTATATATATATCTGTTCCTTATAATTTATCAAAGGGATGATTGATGGTTGTGACCACATGCCTGCTCTCCAAAACTTTGCTGTCAGCACTTTTAAGAGGAAGTAAATCTATTGCTTTTTTTTTTAACTCACTTGTACACACTTGAATTTATGGAATTGTATGCACAAGACTGTATCTCGGAGTGTTTTAGTAGGAAACAACTGGACTTCTTATCTTGTTTGAAACAAGATAAGAAGTCCAGTTGTTTCCTACTAAAACACTCCGAGATCAAGATGACCTGGATGACTGAGAACCTTCACGGACACAAGACTGTACTATTTTCACCAAGAGTGGAGATGTTGTTTTAACTGTTGGTACAGAAATGCAAGGTTGACGGTCACAAAGAAGGTCCAGAATAAATATATTTTGATACATTTTGCTCTATGCACTCCCTCTTGTCCGCTCTGATTAGTCAGCTGTCCCACTCTTTTGTGTTAGGTCAAACGCTTAGTGTGTGTGTCGGAAACATAGCCTGATTTCAGTAACCAGAGGCTGTCTGACCAACTAAAAAACATTGTTGTAGCTTTTGCAACAATGGGAATTGACCCTGAAATGAAAGAAACACAGCCACCCCATCCTACTGCCCACCTTCACAGTCTGATAGAGATTGATGCATGTTTCCAGTAAGTCTGCAAGACTTTAGGGCTGATGATTAAGGACTCATATTCATGGCCACCTTCAGTAAGTCTGCATTTTTGCAGATTTTGTGAGAGGGCTAGCCTGAAACCATAGGAAAAAAGTGAGAAAGGCATGGAAGGAGGAGTAATCAACTTCATGAGAAATCAAAATGATAAACAGAAACACATGAAATGAAAGGAATGTAAGCAGATGCCATACTACACAGTTAGGCAATATATTTATTTAGGCTTAATGATGGTAATTTGACCAAAACGAGTACATTAATATTCATGATTATCTCTAGTCTATTCTGTAAGGAAACAAACTGCAAAATGTTGACATCAGGGAGTTGGTTTCTGAGCTGTCTTGGTAGTGAAGAGCAAGAAATGTAAAAGAGTCCACAGCCGAAAATGTTGCAAATGATGTTTCAGCTTCATCAGGGTAACAAGAAACGTTGCTATGTGCTTTTCCAACCCTGTTTGTACCGTTTTATGCGCATTTACTCTTTTTCAGTCAGTTTCTCACCTGGTAACGTCATTTCAGCCCCTGAGGGCCTTAAAATTTCCAAATTTTACCTGATTTTAAAAATGTGGGAGACCACAGACATGAGGACAAATTTCACCTATTTTTGACCATGAGAACAAATTCCTGCTTTTTGAAGTAATAATTTCACAGACAACAAAACATTTAGTCTGCACACTCTCATTGGCCATTGAGGGTATTCCGTCAGAGGCAGCTCGACTTGGAATCATAATTATCAAACATGTTTAATTTTTGCGACTTGAGATTGGGAGGTCTCCAATTCCGTTTGGGGCAGTAAAATAATCATTTGACACCACCCACTTAAGGATGATTTGGATACATACTTAGTTGAGACAAGCAGCACCTGATCGTTGCAAATCAGGCCCAAAATGTGGCCTAAAACTGCCAGGTGTGTAGCCATCCTTAGGTGCCATATTGGGATTGTGCCAGTGTCTCGTCGACATGGCGATACCTCTAGTCATTATTTGAAGTGGTACATATTGATGTAGCAAAGTCAAAGAGGTTACCGATGAGAGCACCTCAGAGGCAGTGTTTTCGGTTAGAGTAAGGTGCTCTCTTCGTATAGGCTTTTCAATTTAGCAGCATAAAACGAGTTGTGCCACACTTAAGGTAACCCCAGACCCCAGAATGCGGCCTCTTTGATGTGGCCTTTTTAAGTTTGATAAACAGGATTGCCAATATTTGATCCATTTGCAATCAGTTTCTCTCCAAATGATGAAAAATTGCCTAATTTGTGTGTGACACCTCTGAAACATATGTTTGGCACAAAATGCTTGTTCAGTTGTTCAAGATGTTAGACTTCACTCCTTTTACTGCACACTGCTACACTTAATTAGAAAATACCATTGACCTTAAACTGATACATTTCTCCTTGACCTAGTGAGTGAAAGATTTGTAAAACTGTGTAATAATAATCAATAAATAAGCAATCACGACCATCTCCATTTTTATTCACCTCTAGTGATGTGCAGCCAGTAATGTAGACAGGTCAGACATATGTCCTACTTAGACATACAATGTAGAGCTGCCCAAAAAGAACATTGTAGTTATGCAGGATTATCGCTGGACCTCGCTGTGTACAGTTTTGTTTCTGACTTTTTTTTGACGCAGAAACGGAGTGAGACAAAGAGAGAGACAAAAGCCTGAATTCAGCAGTTTCCCCTGAATTTAACTGGGTTTTTTGGCTCTCAGTTATCCAGTCAGTAATTGTGTGCACACATAGTTTGCAGACTGATGAAGGGCGAAGTCTAAGCACAAAGGATAGTTTTAAGAACAATTGACAATGACAATTCCCTATTTACAAATCTATACGCTCAGAAACTACTCCGCTTTGCACCCTCGAATTTTGAGAGATGAAGTGACGGAGAGGGGTGTCGTCTGGCAGCCGGTTAGTCATATTCATAGCCATAGTGCACCATCATGTTCAGCTCTGCTTCCCAATACAGCTCCCCAGACACCTTGTTAAATTTAGACCTGAATTAACTAGGCAGGCTGTTTACGTGCCAGGGAGATCGTGTCATGTGTATGTAGAGCGTATGTGTTGGTGAGTGTTGTGTTTTGTAGCGTATGAAGAGGAGAGTGTTTTTGTGTGTGAACTAGGCTGTCAGACATTAACAGAGATGATGAGTTAGATTTGCTGCCTGAGGGTTTGTACCAGTTGAGACTTGTGTACCACGTTTGTATCTCGCTCACACAGGCACACACACACAGGCGCACACATACACACACACACACACACACACACACACACTGCTTCCACTGCCCCACTGACGCTGTTTGGTTATGTAAGAAGCAAGTGGTCGCTGAGGGTTTGAACACTCATTTCAGGCTCATTTTAATTGATAGCGCAAAACGCAGAATATTCACATTGCCTTTGTTATCTGCCACAGACACTCACATCACTGCAGCACAGCAGCGATGGATACTCCAACTTCCAGTCTCCATGTCCAGCACTGTCCTGTTTCATTGAGACCGGAAAGATTCCAGTGAAAGTACTCGAACCCTTTTAAAAACCGCTACACACGTAGTTATAGCATAAGAGTAATAACATAGGTGTTTCTTTGTATGGCACCTAACGCCCACTATTATTAGAGCCACCACTCATCGCGACCTTATTATTGTGATTTAATTTCTTTGAGTGTCTTAGAATGTTTCAATTCCCTGAAATCTATGCAACCAAGCAAGAAGATAAGTTTCACCAAGTCAAAACACACTGATCAAAATATTTCTTGACACTCTATAATCAGGTGGCCATGGATCAGTGGATAGAGTGGGTCGTTTAGAGTGAATTGATTCCCAACCACTGCGGTCAGCAGGTTCAAGTGTTCTTGGGCAAGACACTGAAATTGCTCCCAACTTAGATGATACTACACTTCCACCCGTGTATGAATGAGTGTGAAAAGCGGTTTGGAGTGAATCAGACTTGAAAGGTGCTATATACTGTAAATGCATCCATTTGGTTCACTACTACTACTATTAGGCACACTCATTTTAGTTTTTTAAGATGCTCGTTTTTACAAGCATAATGCAAATGCATTGTATATGTAGTTCCATAAAGATCACCATACATAATGTAAGGTAAGGATGTCATTTCAGACAGGCAATGGATGGCGCAGAAGACCAAATCTTTTTGCACCAGAGAGCTGACTTTAATATTTTTTTATATTTTACATTGGTTTTAAGGGGACCATGCAAAAAATGCAAATGCTTGTGACAACCTATTGATGTCATTGCCAGTGGAAAACTGACTTCCTAGGAGGAAGAACAAATTTGGAACTTTCTGGTACAAGAAGAATGAATACTCTAGCTCTCAAGGTTTTCATTGGGAACAGGACCAAAGTTTTAAATAACAAAAAAAACTTGAGATAAAGTACTGGATGATGTTTTCTTGCACAGTCCAGCTCAGCTGAAATACCACAAAGTACCACAAATGATCTCAGTTGGGTCATATAACTTTTGTATCTTTACCATAATGAGTCTGTGATATTGGATTTAGAGCACTGTTTGTGCTATCGCCATATCTCTTCTCTTCGGCCAGCTCTGAGAGAATGCACCTACTATGGTGTGGCATGTGGCTGCACAGTCCTTAGCGCTTGCCATTACTTTTACCACTGCCAAATGTTAATTATGACCAAAGCAGTTCAGCATCGGCCAATGTGTCCACTAGCGCAAAAATATTTACACTGTTGTGTGTAGTTTCACTGTCTCAAGCTGCTCAGTGACTTGCTGCTGGAGGGGGGCTTGCCGCAGCAGCTGGATGGTAGCTTGCTAAACTGAGGCCTAAATTTGTTATTTCCTCATTTCATTGTGGATTTTTTTGGTTCAGATATAACATCTTGCCTCATCTAAATTAGACGGTTCCTTTGTATCATTTGAATGAAAGTCAGAATGTTCCTGAAAAGGGCGGGGTAACGTTTCGTTTAGCCACCAGTGTAGTTGCCATTGTTTCCATTTCAGCATGATGTGAGGTGATGTCACTTGGGTTTGTGACAGTTCTGTGGTTGGCATGTTAGTATGAGTAATTAATTTTTGTGGTTGCTGCAACAACTCTATTAAGCTGCATTGAATGACATAATGTTGTAGGCATACCTTACACAAGAAACATTACAACACAGTCAGTGTGGTTGAGATGGAAATCAGTATTGAAATAGGCAACTAAATATACTGTGAACATATCAAGGTGACTTACCTAAGTAAAGTCCTTGCATAGGAAACACATGGTGTGACGTGTGAAACAAACAAAGACAGAGAGATGGACCCATAGCTCCCAAAATAGAAAATTAAAAATGATGGAAGGGAGCCCCCTGAAGTGAAATGTCCAGCTTTCATTTCCCATACATATTGACCACTTTTTCTGTAAGTTTCTGTATGTAAACGTGGCATGAATGTAATTTCCATTGATGTTAATACAATACTGTGTTAATACTATAAAGTGTGTCCATAGATCTCCATCTCATCTTAACTAAACATACATTATGTCATAGTTAGAACTCCACTGATTAATCGATCAAAAGAAATTAATCAACAACTGTTTTCATAATTGAATCGTTTTTCTTGTGTCGGGCCAAATTAATAAACATTAGTTGGTTCCAGCTTATGTTGGGCTGCGCTTCTTTGTCATTTTTGGCAGATAATGACAGATAAAGAAGATTGTTCAGGTTTTTAACTATTCGTGAGAGTAAAGACTCAATTTGAAGACGTGACTTTGGGCTTTTAGTGCCTCAACGTCGTTGGCGAGCATTTTACACTCAAATTAATTGATTCCCATACTGCCCATCTTTGTACTTGTCATTCCCAGCTGTCTGCCCTTTCTTTGATCCATTTATTACATGAGCACTAGCTTCCAAAGGGGACATTTTCTTAATCAACTACATTACTCTGGGATGAAACTGGAAAGAGTTTGTAGCTACAATCAGAGTATTGTCACTCCAAATCAGGGTGTGTACATATTTGAAATAACTCTTTTGAAACCGGCTGTAATTTCTGTTTCGGCAGTCATGTAACACAGCTGTGACTCAGTTTTGTTATTAACCCCCCATGTTGTCACTGCAGACGTGACATTCATCCAAACATCTAATGTCGTTTTCCTCCCTGTTGTGAGAAAAAGCGGTAAAACGTTACTGTTGCGGAGCCATTTAAAAGTCTTGATCACAATGGGATATCCAGCAGTACAAAATTCCCCAATTTTTAATTTCACTGAGTGACTCACGACTCTTCTAGACAAGTCAGAAAGGAAACAAAAGTTGCAGCAAATTGTTCAGTGACACATTTAGCAGCAGAGGTCTTGATGAGGTGTTTTTTTTTTTTTTACACAGACACTCTGTTATTGGCCTCATAAACAAGGCCAGAAGGAAGAGTGAATGTAAATCTGCTGGCGTGAGAGTGAAAGAGAGTTTACTGTGTTACCTGAGCAGGCAAGTCGCAACCTTTATGAACACTCCCCTGGGTGTGTTTCATAGACACACACTCGCACACATTTTATACTGCCTTATCTGGAGCAGTTTGTTTATTCGCTCTCCTTTTAGCCAGCAACCTTGACAAGGGTACAAGAAAGACTGAAGTATCGCTCGCTCTGATACAAAACAGCCGAACACACTCCGCTCAAGAAATCAACTTGTTTCGACAGTGCTGATCAAATATGGATCAAGATCTAGTTTCGCTGCTCTTGTCTTGCCTCAGATGCTTTCAGAGCCATATTTTAGTTTAACTGTTTGACCTCATTCTCTGTTCCACTTCTTCACCTTATCTTTACATAGCAAAAAGTTTTCAAGTATTATCTCATCATGTTTTTAATCTCAATATACAGTATATCTGAGTATATCTGATATACTGAGGTATAAGTGTAGACAGTCAACACAACCCCCTAATAAATACCTGAATTTAAAGCTTTAGTTTCCATGATATTTATGGTTTGGCTTTTTATTTCCCTTTGATGCTACTTTTACTTTCATGCTCTTCCATGTCTGCTTTTAATCAGACATACCTCTCAGATTCATTTTCAAATACAGTATGTATGCAGCGTTCCCTTTATAACATGAAAGAGCCAAAGGCACTGTTTACCTTGATTATGCACTTATGTCATTGTTTTTGCTATTTTTTTTTTTTTTCATTTTTTTCATCCAAAAACTGAGCGGCGTGATTTTAAAAAGAGGAACTTGGTGTAAACAGATCACAGCAGCACACAAGATCTTCCCCCACACACCTCAGAATGTGCCTCATGCAGAAGACAGTAAAGAAAAATTAGGCGAATATATGCCCCTGATTTTTTTTCCACTTAGCTCTGTATGAGTAAGGAAGATTAAAGAAGTAGTAAAAAATAAACGTCATTTGAAACTTGTTTTGTATGACAATAAGTCTGTGGTACACTAAACTTTAGGTGCCTGCATCTATTTGACCAGTGCGTGTGAAAGTAGATTAAAACCTCGGTGAAAATTTGAAGTAACCAGTAACAGGCGTGACTTCTCATCAGCAGGACTTTTACTGTGAAGCAGCTACGGGAAGAACTGAATATTTGCAAAGAAAGCAACGTCAGCAAAGTGCACAGACACTGCAGAAAATTTAAATTTGATTATTATCTTCCATGCGGGCAGTAATTCAGTTTTAAGAGCTCAGTTTTTGTTTTTTTTTTCCCAAACACTCGCTTTTAAAAGCAAGTAAATTGGTAGAATTCAGGCAAATGTATCCTAATGCAATGGAATGAATGGAAAAGAACTGAATGAATGCATGTACTAGTATGTTTAGTGGGTCTCTACTGTGCGTGTATGAAGTTTTAGTCACCATTACATCTGCAACTAACTATCTTAATCATCGATCAAAGTTTTTTTTAACAATTAATTGAGTAATCATTTGCTCAATAAATTCAGAAATACTGTGAATATTTTTTTCAATGCCCAAAGTGACATTTTCAAATTGCTTCTTTACCTTAACCAATAGCTAGACCTAGGAATACATTGTCACGGCGGTAAGCGTATTGCGTCACTTCCTGTTGTTTGTGTCTGGTCGTCTTGCTGTACCTTGCTAACTATCTGAGAGGGTTTTAACGACATTAATTGTTTAACTGCTGTGTATTGAAAGTGTAAACCCTGTACTTAAGCACCCTTTAGCCCGCTCTCATTTTCGTGAATTTATCGCTACTCTTCCAACCGTTCTGTGTCGTGCTAACCAACTCAGGTATTGTACCTGGCGCACAGCAATGGCTTCTCCCTCTCGTTCTCCTCTCTCTTGCTCAGTGTGTCACATGTTTAGTTATTCCTCTGCCTCATTTAGTGATAATGGTACCTGTACTAAGTGTAGTTTATTTGCTGCGTTGGAGGCGAGGCTGAGTGATTTGGAGGCTACGATCCGCACCTTGCAAACCAAACCAGTAGCTTCGCTAGCTAGCCAGCCCCCATTAGCCGGCGCAGGTCGACTGAGAGCAGCTCCCGAGCAGTCGGGAAACCAGGGAAGTTGGGTGACTGTTCGAAGGAAGCATAATCCTAAGCAGAAGCCCACGGTTCACCACCCACCCGTTCACGTTTCCAACAGATTTTCCCCACTCAGTGACGCACCCACTGAGAAACCAACTCTAGTAATTGGCAGCTCTATTTTGCGAAACGTGACATTTTCCACACCAGCGGCCATAGTCAAATGTATTCCTGGGGCCAGAGCGGGCGACGTGGAATCAAATTTAAAGCTGCTGGCAAAAAGTAAACGTAAATACAGTAAGATTGTAATTCATGTCGGCGGTAATGACGTTCGGCTACGCCAGTCGGAAGTCACTAAAGTTAATGTTGAGTCGGTGTGTGCTTTTGCCAAAACACTGTCGGACTCCGGAGTTTTCTCTGGTCCCCTGCCTAACCTGACCAGTGACGATATGTTTAGCCGCATGTCGTCGTTCAACCGCTGGCTGTCGAGGTGGTGTCCAGCAAACGACGTGGGTTTCATTGATAATTGGCAAACTTTCTGGGGAAGACCTGGTCTAATGAGGAGAGACGGCATCCATCCTACTTGGGATGGAGCTGCTCTCATTTCTAGAAATATGGCCAGATTTATTAGTCAGCCAAATTGACAATTCAGAGTTGAGGCCAGGAAGCAGAGTTGCAGTCTTACACGCTTCTCTGCGCTTCCTTTAGAGTCATCCACCTACAACCCCATAGAGACTGTGTCTGTCCCCCGTCCACATAAATTCACTAAATTCACTAAATCAAATAAGAGTTCACATAGGAACTTAATAAAAATCAACACCACTAATGAGGCAGTTTACAAAGTAAAGAGACTTAAATGTGGACTCTTGAATATCAGATCCCTATCATCTAAAGGTGTATTAATAAATGAGCTTATATCAGATAACAATATTGATTTATTCTGCCTTACTGAAACTTGGCTGTGCCAAGACGAATATGTAAGTCTTAATGAATCCACTCCTCCCAGTCACATTAACACACACATTCCCAGAGACACTGGCAGAGGTGGTGGAGTTGCAGCCATTTTCAATTCTGCCCTATTAATAAACCCTAAGCCCAAACAAAAATTTAGTTCATTTGAAAATCTCATTCTTAGCATTTCCGATCCAACCATGAAAACTCCAATTATGTTTGTTATAGTGTATCGAGCACCTGGACCCTACACTGAATTTTTATCTGAATTTTCAGAGTTTCTCTCAGCTTTGGTCCTCAAAACAGATAAAGTCATTATTGTAGGTGACTTTAATATCCATGTAGACATTGAAAACGACAGCCTTGGTACGGCATTTCTCTCACTATTAGATTCATTCGGCTTCTGTCAGTGTGTACAAGAATCAACACACACTTTTAATCACACCCTTGATCTTGTTCTGACATATGGCATTGAAATTGAGCATTTAAATGTCTCTGCGCAAAATCTGCTTTTATCAGATCATTATCTTCTAACATTTGAATTTCTGCTCATCAACTATAAACCAAGAGTCACTAGTTATTATAGCAGATGCATATCTGAGGACACTGTTGAAAATTTTAAAGAAATTATTCCCTCTGCATTAATTTCAGTGCCATATCCCAAAATAACAGAGGAGTCATATCTTAAATTTAGCCCCTCCCAGCTTGATCACCTTGCCGATTTCACTGCCGGCTCTCTACGTGCTTCACTCGATTCCATTGCCCCAGTTAAAAAGAAAACAAAACCAGTAAAGAGACTAGCTCCGTGGTATAATCTTAACACTCGCAAGTTAAAACAGAAAACTCATAAACTTGAAAAGAAATGGCGTTCCACTAAACTGGAAGAGCCACACATGGCCTGGCAGGATAGCCTTAAAGTATACAGGAAGGCCCTTCGCCGAGCAAGAAAAGACTACTATTCAGCGTTGATAGAAGAAAACAAGAATAAGCCCAGGATCCTTTTCAGCACTGTAGCCAGGCTGACTGAGAGCCATCATTCTATTGAACCATGCATTCCTAGAGCCCTCACCTGTAATGATTTTATGAACTTCTTCAATAATAAAATTAGACTTATCAGAGAAAATATCCTACACTCCACAGATTCCAGTTCAGCAACAGGAATTATAGAGGCTGTTATTAGTCCTGATGTGTGTTTGGAAAGCTTCCATCCAATTGACCTTAAGGAACTAACGACAACATTATCTTCATCTAAATCATCAACCTGTATACTAGACCCCATACCTACTAGGTTGCTCAAAGAGGTTTTACCCCTAATTAGAAATCCACTACTAAACATTATCAATCTATCCCTTGTAACAGGTTATGTGCCCCAGTCATTTAAAGTAGCTGTAATTAAACCGCTCCTAAAAAAACCTACCCTAGACCCAGAAGTTTTAGCCAACTATAGACCAATATCCAACCTCCCCTTTCTTTCAAAGATTCTAGAGAAAGCAGTAGCGAAACAACTATGTGGCTTTCTTCAGTATAATAGTCTATTTGAAGAGTTTCAGTCAGGTTTTAGAAAGCATCACAGCACAGAAACGGCATTGGTAAAAGTTACAAATGACCTCCTCACTGCATCTGATGCAGGACTTATCTCTATACTAGTCTTATTAGATCTTAGTGCAGCTTTTGACACTATCGATCATCACATCTTACTACAGAGGATGGAACACCAAATTGGCATTAAAGGATCTGCTCTAAGATGGTTTAAGTCCTACCTATCTGATAGATATAATTTTGTTCATGTTAATGATGAATCATCAAGATATGACAAGGTTAGTCATGGAGTCCCACAAGGTTCTGTGCTTGGACCATTACTATTTACTCTATATATGCTTCCTGTAGGTAAAATTATTAGAAAGCACTCCATACATTTTCACTGTTATGCAGATGACACACAACTATACTTATCAATGAAGCCAGATGAAACCCATCAGTTAGCTAATCTACAGTCATGTCTTAAGGACATTAAAAACTGGATGTTTCATAACTTTTTAATGTTAAACTCTGACAAAACTGAAGTCATTGTGCTGGGCCCCAAACACATTAGAGACTCATTATCCAGCAACATAGTTAATCTGGATGGCATTGCCTTGGCCTCCAGCACCACTGTCAGAAACCTGGGTGTTATCTTTGACCAGGAGCTGTCTTTTAAATCACATGTTAAACAGATTTCAAGGACCGCCTTCTTTCACCTCCGTAACATTGCTAAAATCCGGCACATCCTGTCTCAACAAGATGCAGAAAAACTAGTTCATGCGTTTGTTACTTCCAGGCTGGACTACTGTAATTCTTTATTTTCAGGTTGCCCTAACAAAATTTTAAAAACTCTTCAGTTAATCCAAAATGCAGCAGCGCGTGTACTGACTAGAACTAATATCAGAGACCATATTTCCCCCATACTGGCTTCTCTGCACTGGCTCCCAGTTAAATTCAGAATAGAATTTAAAATCCTTGTTCTCACCTACAAAGCTATTCATGGTCAGTCACCATCTTATCTTGAACAGCTCATAGTACCCTATCGCCCATCCAGAACCTTACGCTCCCAGGATGCAGGGTTATTGGTGATCCCAAGAATTTCCAAAAGTAGAATGGGAGGCAGAGCTTTCAGCTATCAAGCTCCTCTCCTGTGGAACTATCTTCCAGTCTTGGTACGGGAGGCAGACACACTCTCTGATTTTAAGAGTAGGCTTAAAACCTTCCTTTTTGATAAAGCTTATAGTTAAGGCTGGCCTATCTAGCCCTTAGTTATGCTGCTATAGGCTTAGGTTGCTGGGGGAACACTCCATGATTCACTGAGCTTTCTTCTCTCCCCCCTCTGACTCCGACTCCTTCTCTGCTCCTGTAAATGTCCATATCCTTACACTAACTTTACTTCTTCCCCGGAGTCGTTGTGCTTTACCATCCTGCAGGTTTTTCTAGGTCGCGGTGGGAGGTGCTGCTGTGGTCCTGCCTGATGCCCCCTGGCCACATTAGGAAAGGAGATCCTGTGACTTGGATCCTGTGACTTGGATCCTAGGCTGGATTTCCAAGTGCAAATCGGGACCCACAGATCACAATGGCTTCTGGATCAATAGACTACACCTGCTTCTGGACCACTACACTTCACATATCCCTGGATTTACAGATTCTACATACTCTTGGACTCAGCAACACCCAGATCTTCCTACATGGAGTACAATGACTCCTGGACCAACAGAGTCCACCTGCGTCTGGATCACTAGACTTTCCATACATCCGGACTCATAGAATCCACAGACTCTGGGACTCATGGATGTTTTATGCATTCTAAATGAACTGTTGTTATCATGTTTTTTTGTTCTGTACAAGTGACATTTATTGCACGTCTGTCCATCCTAGGAAGAAGGATCCCTCCTCTGTGGCTCTTCCTGAGGTTTCTTATTTTCCCTGTTTAGGGTTTTTTAAGTTTTTCCTCACCCGGTTCGAGGGTCTAAGGGCAGAGGATGTCACATCTGTACAGTTTGTCAAAGCCCAGTGAGATAATGTGTAAATTGTGATTTCGGGCTATACAAATAAATTTTGATTTGATTTTCATTTACTGTCAGACATGACAAAGAAAATCTTGACATTTAAGCAGCTGTAACCAACAAATGTTTATTAACTTTGGTCTAAACAAGACTTAAACGGTTATTTGATTGTCAAAATAGTTGATTTTCTTTCGATCAACTAATCAACGAATTGTTGCAGCTCTATTCCCCATAAGTGTTACCGCATTCTTAAATCATGTTTTGTCTCTTTCCCCCCCAGTCATTCCCAACACCCTCAAGGTCTCCCCGCAAACTCCACCCCCAGTCGTCCCAGAGGGAAGTGACATCACCCTGTCCTGCAACGTCACCCGAGAACTCACCCACCCAACCTACTTGTCCATCACCTGGTTGGTGAAGAAGGGAGCGACATCAGAAGAGATTTTAGCCTTCGGCCCACAGGGTGACGTGACCACGGGACCAAAGTACGCCCGGCGCTACGCTGACGGAGGCATCCGATTGGTTCCCGGAAAGAATGGATTGTTTGAATTGGTGATTTCCAAAGTAATGTCGTCTGATGAAGGAATATATGAGTGCAATGGAACGGAGTGGACTCATGAGAGCGGAGGGAAATGGATAAAAATTGTGCAGAGCACCAAGAAGATGGGAACAGTTTCTGTAACTCCTACAGGTAAGACTAACCCATGTCAATGATGACATCGAATGTATGTTGGGATGTAGACATTAGCCTTTACCCTCTCAGAGTTGCTAGCATTTGTAAACGTAGAGTATGCCTCCGCGATGGCGAGGGCTCTTGGCCTTATATTTATGGTTTGTCTGTCTGTCCATCCGTCCAGACCATTTTTTTAAAGACAACATATCAAGAACACTTTGAGGGATTTTCTTCCAACTTTGCACAAATATCCACTCTGACGCAAACTGATCTATCTGTATCTATAGCAGTTGTTATTCAAACTTAAATCTTCACTCGTATTCCTGCTTAAAGACAAGCCTTATATCCTGTTTACTTGAGATTATTTTATTTAGCAATTTGACCCCCATACATTTAACTGCTTAGAGGTTTTTTTTTCCAAAACCAAGATCTACATGGTGAGAAAATTTTTTTTTTTTTTTTACCAACCACACTACCCCATCAACCACCCCAGTCCTTCTTGACCTATCGCTGTACTTTCCATGTCCACTTTGTATGCTGTGTCGAGGCATATTATCCGCCATGCAGGAATTTTTCTAGTTTATAGAGTGAG
This sequence comes from Mola mola, assembly GCA_001698575.1. Taxonomy (NCBI): domain Eukaryota; kingdom Metazoa; phylum Chordata; class Actinopteri; order Tetraodontiformes; family Molidae; genus Mola; species Mola mola. The sequence goes on from KV751358.1 coordinate 2,586,038, forward strand.
TAACATGCACGTCTCTGCTCTGAATCTGACTCCTGCTGTTTTTGTTCATCAGAAGTGAAATGTTCTTAATCAGTGAGCTTCATTAGAACACGTTCAGTCGAAGTTATTGTGGTATTGATTGGTCACTGAGGGGTGAACTTGAGCTGGCTTAACAAACGCTAAAACTGGGTTTTAGAGATAATGAGCATCATGAGCATAGTTGTCAACTTCCCTTTGTTAACTCAGGTTCTGTTTGCATTCTCAACAAAGGGGTGTTTTGTTCATCATTTGACAATTCTACACAAAATGATTCGCTTACGTGGCTTCGGCTTTAGTCAAGCAGAGTAGCTTGTGATAGTGGAGAGCAGAAGAATATAAAAAATACATTATGGCTAAAAGCGACACTGTTGTTACAAGGAAAGTAAGAGAAAACGTCGGCAGAAAGTTGCTGATTGTCTAAATTCATAATGTATTTATTTCACCACTAAATGCACTGTTACGCTTATGCTTGCGGGTTGATTTATTATAGAGCTCATAAATGTTCAAATTGATCCAGCAGATTTAAACATGCTGCATTTAGGTTGGACACTCTTTTCTGGCCAAAGAAAAGTGAAATTATTTTTTTGTAATGTAATCTGCAATCAAGATGAATAGAATGCATATAGTTTCTACTGCTGTAATCCGTTCTTTTGAAGGCATTACTGAACAGAGAATCTGTATCTCAGAGAAATGTCATCAGACATAGAATTAATGAAAGGGCGGATCAGTTCATATGGTCTGCATCAGTTACCATGGTAATCTACCCAGGTTAAAAGAGAGACATCTTCATGACAGGCATGACATCGAGTCATATTAGATATGTTTTATATACAAATTCAACAAACATTAAATGTAGAAGTACAAGTTGGCGTTTACACTGGAGATTTCACATAGACATAGTGATGTCATGTAATGTCATTTTATTGGATTTCTTTTCATTTGGCATCCTTTAGAGGAAAAAAAAGTGCTCTAGTTCTAGTATAATTTAAAACGGCTTCAAAACAAGCTCCACAGGAGCTGTCTGAGGTCGGACAAATGCCATCTGCAGACATCACGAGAGTCAGCATCAACAAGTTTGAAAAGGAAACGTATCTGTTGATCGTTAGAAAGACAAGCCACTCTGGTCCTCTGCTCCAACCTTTATTAGCCACTGCTAGCTTGGCTCAACCATAGATAAAAATATGAATATATGAAAATACATGAAGCTATAAAGATGGATGACATGAGAGATCTCCAAAACTAAAGCCAAAAAAACCTGGATTGCCCCCCTGGTGGCTGGCTCCAGTATAGGTCATAAGGCCCTTCTTCATTATTCAAGTAGGACATGAGTCTAACTAAAAACTCAAAGTCCAAGATCGTTTCTGTCATTTTAGGTAGTTCTTATCAAGCTGATAAGAAATTCAAAATCAAATTTCTGTGACTCCAGCAGTTAAGATTTTTTCAACATACAAATGTAAGATGGGACATTAACTTAAAGTATTGTATGTAGTTGTCGCAGACATGTTTTTTTTCTTCTTTTTCTAAATTTAGATCAGCTCCAATCTGCAGAAATGGGCATTACGTTCTGCCTAGCAACTGATTATTCTGCACTGAAAACAATTTGCATAATGTACTGACTCATTATATTGTACGTTTTTTTTAATGTTGACTCTTTTCTGTTGGACCTACAGTAGCTCAGGAGGCAGGGCATTTGTGGTAATCGGAAGGGAGCCAGTTCAGTTCTAACTTTAGTTTTAAGTGTTATTTATTGATACTATGACTAAGACAGTTAAGTAATACTTCAAGTTTTGGTAAATTGACTTACCCTTGGAAAAATGTCAAGGGGATAAAACATAAAACTAAAGAGCTGAAAATAAATAACCTAAGTCATACACAGTTTTGTAAACTGCTTTATAAGTTTGTAACAAAAAGCTGCTTTGAGTGTGTAAGTTTTTTTTCCTGTTGATGCAATCTTGTTAGTATGGTCCAGGAACAGCATCTGTAGCAGGATTGAATTTTTTTGGAGTATAAACATAAAAAACTCCAATGATTTAACGTGTAGTTCCAATATAATAGTAGGTGATTGGTTCTTAATTGTATCAGATTTTAATTTTCAGATTTCAAACTCGTTCTTACACATCCCTTGCAGTAATTAGGCTTAAAGTAGTAATGCTGTAGTAATAATATTCTTTAGAGCTTTACCGGTACAACATTTTAGGGGCTGATCCCGATATTAGAGAGTGAAAAAGCTCTGATATAAATATATCTGCTGATATACTCTGATTTTTTGCAATGATCCCTCAAATGATATTACGCTACCGTTCAACATTTATAACAAATATATGCAACAGAGACTAAATATTTTACAGATTACACATAATCATTGTCTTAAATGAAAGTAGTGTGCTGAAACTGAAGCATTCACTGAAAATGTAATAATAATATATAATATAAATCACTTCAAGCATCTTTTCCTGAATTGTGTTCTTTGAAACAAACATTTTTCTTTTTTTTTTTTTTTTACTGATACCGATATGTCATTCCGGCACGGGTATTCTTTAAAATATTAGCATGGGGAGCATAATAGATAATCTCCAAATTACTCAAGTCTTGGTTGTGGGTGGCAGAGGTGACTTCAGTGGATGGGTTCTCAGTCCGGTGTGGTCATCCCGACATGGGAAACTACTCCTTCTTCGGTGCAGCTGTCTTTATTTGACTGGCCTCCTCTCCTCTGGGAAGAGTGTGACGCTTGTGACCCTCACTGTCTGTCTTTCTGCCTCCTCCTGTCCTGAGAGAGGCCCACTCACAGTCCCACTCTCGCTCATTCACTCTGGTTGCTGTGGTCACCATATCTTATATCCTTCTGGGCTGCCATATCCTCTTAAGTGCTACAAAACGCCAAGCGGTTCGTAATGAAACCAGAGATGAGCGACACACACACACACACACAGGTCTCAGGTCCATTGTCAGTTCATATTGACTCACTGTCTTGAGTAAAGAGGATGAGAAAAGTCAAATAGAGTAGGTCTCTTTTGTCCTTTCCCAGACACTGCACGGACACTCTTCCCTGCATACTGCTGCCATGTTGTTACTGGAGACCGTATTCAAACCCGATCCAACTGTCGGTGTGAAGATAACAGAGGGATTTTTTTTATGGGCAGGATTGTAAAGCTCTGCTTTAGTGTCACTGCTGAGAGAAAAATCCTCACTGACATTTCTCTGTGACTCTTTACATTGTCTTGTATGATTTGCACCGGTCCAGTCTTGTTTTCCTTCTCTCCCATGGATTGAAGGACATTATTATATAACTCCATCAGTGCTGGCTGCAACAAAAAGACCATTTAATCAAGTGCTGAGCAATTTTTACGATAAATATTATTATAATATAAGGATATCATAATTTTTAACATCATGATATGACATAAATTTGCCTTCATCCACTTCAGTCATTAAATCAACATTACTGATAATTGTATCGAAAATCTCATTGTGTTGATATTTGATAAAGGTATATGGGCAAAAATACTGTCCCTTTAGAGGACGAAAAATTGCCAGGCGCCAACTCGCCTCAACAAGATTGTGGAAAAAAAACAAAACAGGTCAAGTTCAACTTTTCTGACAAAAATATAGATATAAATAAAATCAACTTTTTAGAATAAACAAATCAAATCAAATCAAATTTTATTTGTATAGCCCGAAATCACAATTTACACATGATCTCACTGGGCTTTGACAAACTGTACAGATGTGACATCCTCTGCCCTTAGACCCTCGAACCGGGTGAGGAAAAACTTAAAAAACCCTAAACAGGGAAAATAAGAAACCTCAGGAAGAGCCACAGAGGAGGGATCCTTCTTCCTAGGACGGACAGACGTGCAATAAATGTCACTTGTACAGAACACAAAAACATGATAACAACAGTTCATTTAGAATGCATAAAACATCCAAAATCATCCAAAACATCCAAAAATGTAGAGTTCAATCTTTAGATTGCCAATGTAGATTTTTTGCAACCGATATGAGCAAGTCAATTTGTGAGAGTTCAATATTAGAATAGTTTTTTGCTGCAGCGAGTATGAGCTCCTCTTCTATAGCTTGTGGATAGTTTGCACAAGTCTGTATGTAACCTTGTGTGACGCTAGTTGTGGTCACTGGTGTATTTTATAGCGGTTTTTCTTGCTTGTGGTATTTATCAAGTTTTATCTTAAAGACCTTGAATGACTTAGAAAAGTGAGTGCTGTGTAATGTCTCAGTGTCTTTTTTTGAAAATTTGTTTGGGTTCATACTGTCAGCTGTCGGAGTTTTCAGACATGAATCCAAAAGCAACTAATTGGCTGAAGTTAATTAGTAATTACAAATTCATTTGGTTCGAAACTGAAATCTAAAAATGCTGATCACAGTTTTAGTGAGGTCCGAGTTGATGTCAGTAAATGTTCAAACACAGTCCAAATCCAACAGTTAACAAAAATTATTAATTAAGAAGCTAAATTCATTTGTTGCACAAATAACTACGGATACGGATGTCAAAAGAATTGGAAGTGCTTTTATTGTGACTTTTAAAGTATTAAAAGTGTGAGCTTCTCATAAATGGTGTTGGGTAAAAATAAACAGAACATACATTTTTAGTTTTCATTGATGTTGTGTGGCTCAGTGTTTTTGTTTTTTTTAAATGGTATAATTTGAATTGACAAACTAATAGTGAACAAAAGGCAACGGCTAGGTTGAAAACAGATATTTGGCTAATGCCATCATGTTATTAAAATAAATAAAATAACATTTACATGCTGGTAAAACATGGTTGTCCCACATGTCTATCAAATATCCTGGAGACCTCCATAGCCGTTGTCACCTGAGCCCTGTACTAATAAGGGAGTTTAATCTCCTCAGATTAGGAACATCAGGGTGGATAAACTCTGATTACCTGAAGTGGAATTGAACTGTACTAAATTATGGCACATAGTATGGTAATTATGTTGAATTATGACATTAGTCACTTTATTACCTTACTCTGAGTTGGTGGATGCTCACACTAAAGGGGCATGTCCAGCAGGACGGATGGAATTTTTTCATTATTAGTTTTGCTCCAAATATTTAAGGGTAGAATGGAATTCTGATGGCAATATCAGGATATGGGTAGTTTAAAGAAAATGTTGACAGCAAAATGGGCTTGTTGATAGCACTGCAGACACAGTGACCACATTTATGTGCACGCCAATATTCTGGTTAGGGTCAGATCAGATTAGGGGTTTTTCTGGTTTCTCATTACTGGAATAAGGGCCTAATTGTGTAATGCTGACGGGGTTAAGGTGTTTACATGAGCTTTAACGGAATATTTAAATACCCAGATAATAACCAGAATTTTGTGTGCATGTAAACGTGGTCAATGTTCTTGTCCTGGCTTCTGTCATCACTCTTTGTATTAGAATTGAAATATTAAGTAGATTGGAATCAGAGCTGAAGTCACGTCTTTTAATAATAACTTAATAACCATTATAATGGTTATTAAGTCACATTATTATCATGAGCATCCACACTCAAGAGAAATTACTGAAAGTCTGATTTTGCTGTGGTGAGTCCCTATAAAAACTTAGGTAAAGCTGAAAGAGGAAGAAGACTGTTAAAAACAAACCATAACTTGGATTTATTCTTGTACGTTTGTGATTTTTTTTTTTTTAAACAAAGTGACAGAACTTTTCTTTGATTGCTAGGCCACACCCTTACACCAATGCTTCGTGTTGGTCCACCTACAAGGGCCCTGATATGCCAGGATAGTAGATTGCAGACATGTAAAAAGTTCTCTCCAAATACCCATAAACAGTTTTGACAGTTCCATACACAAGCTACAACTCAAAAAGTGAGTTGATGAGATGTCTGTACTTCCATGTTAGTATTACAAACAACATACCTCAAAACTAACCTCATACTTTCCGACTCAGAGTGTCGCTAAAGGTTTGTAGACACATGAAGACTGCTCTAAGTGCACTGTTGGCTAAATGGAAGTGGAAACTTTCAATATTTCCAAATATTAAATGATAGAACTGTCCAACCTCTTATTAGCTTAAAATATAGATAACAGACAGGGTTGTAATGGTACATAGAAGTCAGTTGCAACGTACATTTGTCAAGCCACTGTGGTCAGTGGTTTGATACATGTTTGGTACAAAAGGGAAAAGCAACAAATCCCAAATGCTAGGTTTCTTCTCATGTATTCATTTGAAACGCATGCAGTTAGCTTTAGGGATAACTGTCCTCGTCCTGTCCGCCACTGTTGCCGTAGTTCACTGGGATCCCTAAACTTCCCCATACTGCTGATTTGTCATCTGCACTCGCCATTCTTATTTTGTGTTTGTGCTGTTTTCCTCTTCTGTTCTTAGCTGTTGTGGCAGTTGGCAAACAGCAGTCGCATTACTGCTCCCTTCTTGATTGGAGTGTTAATCACCTGTGACTGTGAAATAGGAGAAGTATGAATAATTAACCAGTGAATTTTGTGTCTTTAAAACCAATAAAAAGTAGTTTCAGCACAGAAATTGGTATAGGAAACTGGACTATGAGCAAACAGTCAAGCTGGGTAATTTTCTGCATTTTCCTCTGTATATTTTCCTCAGAATACTTAAGTACTGCGGAAGTGTCTTTCAAACTGTAGGACACTGTTAAAGCCTTTTTGTTTTTGCAGTGTGCCGCCTGTACAAATAAGGATGACGTGACTGTCTCTTTCTCCATCCTCTCAAGGTCAATCCCTCAGTGTGAAGGCTTCATCCTCTTCCTCTTCCTCGGCCCTGCTGCTCTCCCCTGGTAACACACTGACCCTCCTCTGCTCCGTCACTGCCGACAACCTGCCCGCTCTCGCCCTTGAGGTGACCTGGCTGGCCGATGGCCGCGACATTGTCACCATGGACCGCAGCGGCGTGGTGATCTCCAACACATCCACTAGTGGAGTGCAGGGAAAGCGGGGGGAGGCGAGCCTGGAGAGGACAGGGGCTGGGGACTACAGGCTGCAAGTGAGGACTATGAGTGGTGAGGATGGAGGGGCCTATGTCTGCCGCGTCCGAGCCTTCATTGAGAAAGGAGGAAGGAGCGCGGGAGGAGGGGGGAGGTGGCACATGGCAGCCGAAAAAACGTCCAACCCAGTGACGGTGAAGGTGTCGCAGATCAGTGAGTAAACAAAGCATGTTTCTTAGATTTTAAGATAATCACATGACTGATAAAAAGTTGCTGAAATCAATTCAGCTATATATAAAAGAATGGACCTTAATGGAAATAGCTAGTGTTTTGAGTCATGGCTCTCAAAATCTTCTATGTAGGAATTTTATCCCATGAAAATTTTGAATTTTTAAAGTGTTTGAGTTGGTCTAATAACTTGCCAAATAATTAATTAATATGATATTTAATGCGATTTCACATTATGGTTTTGTTAAATTTAGTTTTTGTTTTTTAATGTTTTGTTTTTAATGTTTTTATGTTTCGTTGTGTTTTTATACCTGTTTTTTTATTAGGTCCATATGTTTTGCTTGTTAGAAAAATTCCACAAAATTTCTTATTTACACTAAATTACTACAAATCTTATAGCTGATTAGATTTTGGTGGATAAACATCAAAGGTCAAAAAGCATTGGCGGTAAGTCCAGGAAGAATTAAAATCATGTGATCCAACTGGTATCATTTTGTAACTAACAGCACTAGCTACAGGTGATGAACTTTTGGCCTCTCAAGGTCAGTGACAGGGCAAAAAACACATGTTTTCCCTTTTTCTCCTGGATTAATTGGCATAGAGAGGCATGACTGGAGTCATCTGGCTCTGGCTACATATTATGAAAGTTTGGGCTTTCTAGTTTAAAGGTCAAGGTCACTGAAAGGTCAAACACATTTTTGGACATATTATGAGAAGGAATTGACATTGAGAGATCTACCTGTTATCACTTTGTAACTAATCCCAAGGTCCATCACGTAGCCAGGACCAGCTGGGTCTGTGGTTCATTTGTCATCCATTCGATGGTGTAAATATGCCCTCTTTTTTTACACTAAATGACCTTGACTAAAATCACACTTATGCCCAAATCGCTAATACCACATTTTGTTAGAAAGCTGCAATATGAGCTCAAAGGGGAAAAAAAATGACACTAAAAATTAAGCATTGGCTAGTGAGCATTTGTTGTGGGGAATTTGACTGCATTTGCAGAGTTGTGCACTCTGAGTGCCCTCCAGTTCAATTATGAGACAATAAAACAGAATTTTTGAAGTCAAACTCATTAGTTTGTAAGTAATGATGAATATTAGATGCAGTTTTGTGATGCCAAACTAATCGGTGTCTTTTGGTTGAGAAAGTGCTGTAAATTGCCTGCCTGCCTCTGTGCTGCAGTACAATTAATGCCACAAAATGAAGATGGCTTGTGGCACAAGAGTACATTGCTTCAGGGCACAGAGGAACACAGTGTCGTGTGTTTCTGTTTTGTGTCAAATGTCATTCTGATGAGATCATGATAACTTTAACAGCTTATAATGTTGAAATCTGTCATATTTGCGTTTCAGTGGATGTCAGGGCAGGTTTTATTAGGGGGGCTGTTAAAGGTTTGTCTTGTGCGTCCTGATGATTCCTACAGTGCTCATTTCATATTAATATGTAGGTTGAAGCGGATCTTTTGGACGTCTTGGATCGTAGCATTACAGACGTCATGTTCTAACTAACGGTTATTCATCCAACATTATCATCCGGTTCAAGGGCATTAAGATATTGTGTGTGTGTGTGTGTGTGTGTGTGTGTGTGTGTGTGTGTGTGTGTGTGTGTGTGTGTGTGTGTGTGTGTGTGCGTGTGTGTGTGAGT
>KV751358.1:2595094-2636262 GCA_001698575.1 Mola mola
GTGTGTGTGTGTGTGTGTGTGTGTGTGTGTGTGTGTGTGTGTGTGTGTGTGTGTGTGTGTGTGTGTGTGTGTGTGAATTAACATCTGAGCAGAATTTCTAGAGAAGCATGTGCATGCCCTTTGTGAATGATGTCATGACTGGTGTATGTGTAACAGTACTCTGGTGTCACAGATGAATCTGGAGTCTCGAGGGGAGACTCTTTCATCCTCTAGTCAGCTTGTCGCCTCCTGCTGGGGGGACGATTGATTAGTTATGCCTGTCCTACACTCTGGTACCTCTGGGTGTGTTGTTTATGTAGATGTGTGTGTGCGCGTGCCTGAGAGCCTCTGAAGAGCAGCAGTGTCAAACACAGTCGACATGGCAATCAATTACTGAGATGCTAGGTGGTCTCTCTGTCGGTCTTTTCTCTATTTCTTTCCCTCTCTCACTGCATCCTTGGATTTTACATCATTTTGCGTTTTCTCTGCGAGTGCTCTTGTCTTATGGGTAATGTATAAGATTCACTAATAGTAAATACTAGCTTGCCTTCATTTAACATTTAATAGAAAAACCTGCAATATGGTGGACAGTTTTTATTAAATAAAGATAAAATATGTCACAGCATACCATTAGAAATGAAGCACGGTGGTGCTAGAGACATCCCCTGTCCTCAAATCATATTATCCCAGCATAAGGAACCATGTTTGTCTAATACACAGCCATTGTATTTGAACTCATGATTCATCACAGTATCTGTCAAAATAATTGCAATATGGTTTCTTTGGGATATCCTTTAGCCCAAGTTTTCATTTGGGCTTTCATGTAGACTCTTGAAAGATTCCAGATGAACGGCATGCATTTTTTTGTCTTTCATTTTAACATTACTAAAAGACAAATAGAGTTGCAGAAATCATCTGTTATATAGAAAAACATTTGTCAAAAAAACTTGATACAACTTAAATGAAAGCACTCACATTGACAACCATCACTTAATACAGTCATATTATGCATGCCTGTTCCAGTCAGCTTTGTTGGCTTGAACACAGTCATTTGCAAATTCCTGACTGTCATTTTACGCAATGTTCACAAGCCCATGCAGTTATCATATTTCTTCAGTAACGTGTTTGGGAAAGTAGTGAACTTCTCACCATCGTTTTAAGCAGTTCAACTTTTCAAGGATGAGCTTGAAGGATAAAATGAGCTTAATCCCAATCATGATACTACTTGTTTGAACTGTGTTGCTGGCATTAAACTCAGAATGAGAGCATATTTACAATAAAAGCACTCAGAGAGGGCATACCACCACCACCACCACCACAATAATACCATCCCCCTTTTTGTTTATCCCTTGTTTTTTCTGTGACACTTGCATAAAGCATCATTAAGGGACATTATTACCTTGCAGGGGGAAAAGAATAGAAAAAATTAACCTTTTTCTCAGGATGACTCCTACTGTCCAGAATTATGGCTTTAGGCTTATTATGTGGCAGAGGTATAAATTACTAAAGTATGCCTCCACCCTCATTTCCTCCTTTTTCTATCTATTTGTGATGCCACTAATTGTGCTTAAAGGCCTGCCCCCAATCAGCAGTGCCTGTTAAAAACAGCCATACAGTGTGTGAGACTCTGCACATACATCATTCTAGTGAATCCCACTAGAACATTCAACAAGTGAGTGAGGAAGAGAAACACAGTTCTGACACAACAGTTATGGTTTTCTTTGTACTGTTTACTGACATTCTGTTTAGTTTGGGATTTACATAACTTTTGTGAAAATTGCTTTGAAAGTCTCTGGCTATTCACAGAAGGGTATTTGTGTTGAGACACAGCTTTATTTAGTCCAGTATGTCCTTTTGAACCAACTAACTACTGTTAAATTGGCTTACAGTCCAAATGAAAGGTGTGTCTGAGCACATTAAGTAGTGAGACGAAAAGCTTTGGCATTGGGATGGTCATCATCACCCTAAGATGAATGGACCTCAAGACTGCAGAGAAATACCGGAGAGATGCATACGATATTTCTCTCACATCTGCACTCTTAAATATCAAACTAGAGCCAGCATCCAGTTAGATTAGTGCTGCTCAGCTGTTTCATTTTGTTTTTGTATTTTTTGTCTGTCCCTATGAAATAAACCATAACGTCAAATGAAAATGGCTCATCACTGAAGACATGAGGCTGGGTGTATTGGTTGTTTTCAAAGCTATCAAATCCTCCTCTCGCCTTGTTTGTTTAATCCAACAATTTGTGGTGTAATGGTTCCCTGGCAACCTCAGTGACGACTCAGCAGCTTTTCCATCCCCTATAATCCAAGCCGCTGTTTGAATGGTTTGAACCTCATGTTGGTTTTGACAGAACGGAGCACTGTGGTGATCATGATGGAAAAGCGTGCAGGCTGAAGTGTTTTCTGAATGATGAGAAAGACTTGAACTTTAATGAATAAATAAGACCTTGTTACATAATTACGCTCTCTTCAGCTACAATATTCAATGCTTTGGGGAACTCTCAGGAAGTGTTTTTGGCAGAGTGAGTTGCTAAAACTTTACTGGGAGCTCTGGGGAGTTCATTTTATTTTAATGAAGTGGCAGTTACTTTGTTGCCCTTCTTTCTTTTTTGGGTAAACTATTGTGTGTAGAGACAAACAAGTCTTTTAACTGAGTCCATTTTGCTTTGGTGCCATAATATTGTTGCTTTAGTCCAAAAACACCTCACCACAGTGCTCTTTTTCTCTAAGGGTTTTGGAATGATGGGCTGCCATATGATTTGATCAGATCATATTCATCATATTCTTCAAATCAGACAGATTTAAGGTATGGAGGACATTCAGATACTATTTACCCAAGTCCCTGTTGCCAAGTCAAAACCTGCCATCTCTTCTCTTTAATTAAAATATTGAAATATGCAAGGAATGCAATATTTTTATCTCTTTTTTACGGTAGTGCAGACGGCAACGAGAAACGTCATATAAGACGTCACGTGGCACCACGTGTCCTGGTTTAGCTCAGTAGTTCTTTTTATTGTTTCGACGTCCCCGTCAAACAGGACTGTGGTAAAAGCATCAACAAACAGAACATTCATTTGGACTCAAGGATGAACTGATTTTAATTTTTGTGTATTCGTATAGTAATGTATGAAAAGTTAGTTTTCACACTAAAGTTTTCTTTTCCCATTTTAATCTAAACACATCAGTTACTTCACCGGGTTCCAAAAATGCATGTCATACTCAATTTGTACAGCACTGAACCCCGAATGGAACAAAACTTAAGAATGACCACTCACCAGAAAACAACAATTTCCACAGTTAAAGGTCCAGTGTGTGAAAATAAATGGCATTTAGTGATAAGGTAGTAGAATGCAACTAACGGATCACTTCCAGGCTGGTCTATCCCTCTCCAAAGCGTGTCTGAGAACTACAGACCGTCTGTGTATGACCCTACATTTAGTGTAACGTAGGATAACAAACATGGGACAAACTTCGGGACTCCTTAGTCTTTGCCCCCTTTTATGGGGTGGCCTTCATCGTTGGTTGAATTCCAGGTGCCACCGCCGTATAAAAAACAAAATTTATTTTCAAGCCTTTTTTTCCATACTTGAGTACCATAGTAACATGGTGGCACAATATTCTTTGTGGAAGGGAGTCCTGAAGCCATGAAAACATAACTTGATTACTCTAAGGTTGTGTACTCTACAGCTTTTGATTGAAGTGATTGCACACTAACGTCAACACAGTTAGGAATATTTTGTGTTTCCAAAAAGATACACAATGGTACAAGACTAAATAATATGGATCCAGATTCATTTTAGAGTCTATATATGTCATGTAGAGTCATCGTCGACCTCAAAAGACAAAATCCTCTGTTCCATGAGTTCTGTGTCTTTACCGCGTTGTGTAGCTTCGCGGTCACTGTCTTTCTTGTTTGTGATCTGTCGTCTCTGCTCTCCATCCAGTTTTGGTGGAATCTGCTTCAAAGCATTACTAAATATTTCAGAGATTCTTTGTGCAGTCTGATTTTGCTCTTCATACAATGGTGAATAACATACAGGCTGAATAGCTTGTTTTTACTAAAAAAGTGTGTGTGCACTGCCCACTAGGACTGAGGGCATCTAACGCTCCACTGATCAAATAACACTGAAAATGCCCCATTCTTGTTGTGTAGACCAGCGACCAATAACAAATGACAAATTTTTGTGACAGTTTGCATGTCCTTTTGAAGCCGCTTACTGGTTTGCCAACGCAAAACTTTTTATCTGAAGCATTAGCAGCAGAAAATATTCCTTTTTGAAGAGCAATAAGACAACGTTGGAAGTAGTAGGTCAATGGTCAAGGTCGTTGTCACCTGAAATCTTCTGAGCACATTATCGCAAGAGTGGATGGAGGGATGTTTGTCATATCTGGTATAAACCTACATTTGGACTCAGGGCTGAAATTTTGGAGGTCAGAGGCCAATGCAACGTTACATAAAATGAGGTTGTATTATAGTAGGATTTTTGGACCAAGTGGAAGTGGGATTACAAACAACATCCTGTCCTCTACCTTGAAAAACAGGGCTTTTGTGTTACAAATACAGTCAAACTGAAATGCACCTTACTACTTAACTCAGTACTTTTTGCTTCCTCTCCCAAAATACCAAACTAAACAAGAAGACATGCTGTTCCCAACCTGACTGGTTTTGACAATATTCATGCTAATAAAACCATCATTTACCCTTTATTATAGTTTTTTTTTTAAAATACATAATATAGACAACACTAAGCAAAACCAAAAAAGAACACTACATAAAAACGATTAACACGACAGAGAGACAAGCGGGTAGACCTAGTGCCAAATGTTGAGGGTACTGTGTGGCAGTTTGAGGGAAAATATAGAGTTCATAAGTAGACAAGCGGGGAGCAAAGAAAAATAAATAATACATTAATAATGATAATAGTTGTACCTTCACCCCTCCCGAAACACACACACATATATACACAGTCAATTTCTTGCTAAAGGGTGAATTGTTTTGCAGGGATTTTGCCCCCTTTTTAGACGCCCCCAGACCCTCAGGAGAAGGCTGACTGATGGAGGTTTGAACTAATCAAATCATAATTATAACAAGGTTTTCCCAACTTAAAACTGAGTTATTAGTTGTGAATAAGTTGGGAATCTTATGACACTATTCACTCTCTTTAGTTGACAATTTGTCTAATTTTATCTATCATTTTTCTCTGTTTTCTACATCTTTATTTGGTTGAGTATATTTGAAAGACGAATTTGATCCTATACATGTAACCAGCTCTGTAAGCCAGAGTTTATTACAAAACATGCTTCTTCACTTAAGTAAACGTTAAGTATTATTTCTACCAGTCACACTACCACAAAAACCACCCCTGCCCTCCTTCTTGACCCATGGCTATACTTTTACTGTCTGCTTTGCATGCCTTGCAGAGGCATATAACCACCAAGCTGTAATTTGTTTATTTTCATACAGGTTTAAAATTACAGTGATTTTGCATGCAACAACAACTGTAGCAATAACGGTAAAAATGTTCTGCAGAACCAGTCCCATATTTTTCTATTTACTAGTGTGTTCCCCGTTTGGGACTTGTGCCTGTTGGCCTAAACTCTGTGGCAGATGCGATCCTCTCATGACTGCAACGTGGGATGCAAAGGCAGAGTGGTGCTGCTGTCTCAACATATATTGGCATTTTTTTTTTCATTAATATGGAACGCCTCATGTGTCCAAAATGCTGCGAAACAACACATGCAAATCCTAGTGTCATCAGCAACACACTCTGCCAGATTTGAAGTCAATCTGAAGAATGGTTTTCATGGTTTTCATTGTGATTGACAAGACAGATGGACAGAAATTCCCTGGTTTTGTAGAAGCATGTGACCAGCGTAGTTTCAGAAGAGAACAGTCAGAGAAAGATACCATTTTTTAGTTTGTGCTTATTTACTGCACACAGTATCCTTCATCAAATTGATTAAAAACAAGTAAAATCATCACCCTATCTAGTGGTTAACTAATTTTAATTTAAAATATCCAAAGATCTTAACGATATGTGTGTTTCCTGGTTGTGGAGCTGTAAAGAATTCTTCATCCTGTATGTCAGCTGGAGCTTGAAAGTAACAGCCTCTTGTAGAAGAATCCTGAAGCCTCGAGGAGCCATATTACATTTAGAAATATCAACCAGCCATTAAGAACACACACAGGCTCACAGTGAGGTGAGGGCATAACTGAAATATCAAAGAGTGCGATCAAGATTTTGTCAGTCTCTGCTGTGTTTTTTCTGTGTGTATTTTTAGGAGGGTGCACACGTTATCTGCGTGCTTTCGTGTGTGTGCCTGTCTTTCAAGTATGTTGCAATGTGTGTGAGAGTGAAGCGAGGCTCATCGAAGGCTTTCTCCAGAGAGTGCTTCAAACGTGCTCTTTGTGTGTGTGCGTGTGTGTCCCACATACTGAGGGTATGAGGCTACTCTCGCTGGTGGAACTCCTACATTTTGGCCTTGGGGTATACATCCCTTCATCCTGCGTCTGCTGTTGCATGCGCAACACGAGAGCAAGATTTCTAATTGAATGGAGCTCATATTTCATCCTCACTGCTCATGAGTATGAGCTTTAACTTAGTATGGATGCATGCATGTGTTTGTGTCAGCCAGTCAGTTCCGATTCTGCTGATGTGCAGCCTCAAGGTTGCCCTCCTCTCCCAACAATGCTTTGCTGCAAGCCCTTTCCTACCAGGAAGTTCAAAAAAAGAGTTGGCAAACCAGTTTCGGAGCTCCTCACGGCACAAACATGCACTCACTGAGTTAGAGCGGGTCTAAATCCTCTCACCCTCATCTGCACTTCCCCTGTGTGCATGTTGTTGTGTCAGCTAGAGTTATAGTCAGCGGAGCTATTTCACTCAAAACTGAGGCCGCTGGTATTTCATGCAAACTTTTTTTTCACTCTTCACAGTATTTATACAGTGCATCCAGTATTATTTTGGCAGTGACACTTTTTTTTTTTTTTTTGCAATTTTGCCTCTGTACACCACCACAGTGGATTTGAAGAAAAGCAGTCAAGATTGAATTGAAGTAAAGACTTTCAGCTTTAATACGAGGGGCATCACAAGAATTTTGCATTAACAAGTAATTGTTCACCTCGCTGAGCAGTGGTTTCATGGCCATTTGGAGTCAATTACTTCATTGTTCCTTGACAAATTAACCAAATTAAAGGACTGGACTTGATTCCAAACCTGAATTGAACTTTTCAATTGAGCTCTCAATATGAGGTCCAAGGCTTGCAAAACAAAATAAACCTATCAGAAGGAATGTCCATGCATCAGGAGACACCAAATGGTTTAAACATGAAGCTGCCTGGTGTAAGCATCTATGAATTTTACCAAATTCATGTTAAACTAAAGAAAGAATAGCACTACCATTTTCACACAGAAACTCCATGTTTGACATGGTTTTTCTATCCAGGTCATTATAAACAATCTAATTTTTGTAAAATGCTTGTAACTAAATGTACCTTGTAGTGAGACTTTTACCTGCGGCAGCCAATCTAGCATTTAAAGGGCTATTTTAAACATGGTCCGGAGCAGAGCTGACTCCACATTTTCCCCATGTACTTCTGCTTCTAGTGAAGTGAGGTAGCTTGCTTTCAATTAGCCACTAGCTGTCAGACACTATGCAATACAAAGGTGTTTGATCCCAGGCCCAAAGGGAGGAGTGTCTCAGTGTGAATCAGCACTCCCCTGAAGCTGGATTTAACTTCAGCCCCGCTGCTGCTGCTCCTTTTCATTGTTTTCAGTGGACTTCTTCCTCTTTCACTGCTGTTCCAAGTGGTTTATTCCAGTTAATTATTTTAGATGATTGAACACACTGTATTATTAGCTAAAAAGTATGCATTCATCGGAAATAAGCTTGTGTTGTACTGTTCTGAAATTGTAGCAATGGACGTCCAGCCCTCATAAAACTGTACTTGACCCTTCACTCACAGCATTTTTATGCCTCTTTGCCGGCAAAAGGCAGTCAAACACGTTGTGCCACAATTAAAGATTAAAGAGCTTAATGCTTGGTGATATCTGATGGCAGACACACCCTTTCCTGCCCGCCTTCCAGCCTGTGGTCCAGAAGCTCAGGGGAAATGTTTGTTTTCCCCCAAAGTTGAGTCTGAAGCAATTACCCTGCTCACTTTTCCAGCCGTTGTGGAAACAACAGATGAGCCTTCATTTATATTGAGAAGCTACAGCGTTTATTGACACACTGTAACGTGAACTGTATGTTGTTTGCCAGAGTGACGTCTGGTGCAGTTGACTAAAACACTCAAAAATTTATATTCACAAACCAAGTAGACTAAAACGATCAACCAGCAAATATTTATACATATTGAATATGACTTTAGTATCTAAATACAATGCCTCTGCCTGTAAAGAAATAAATGGTATGTCATCATAATTTTAGCATGGGTGATTCCCCATCCTCCCACCAATTCCGAATGGGGGGAAAAAATACTGAAATTAAGTGTATAGTTTGATTGTTTTTTTGTTTGTTTTTTGTTTTTACTGCTGATTATTGCTCCACTTGGTTTGTGTCTGAGTGTTGACACTGAAAGTATTCACATATATATATATAACACCCTTGGCAGACGTGATAAACTTCATTTTAATTTCAAAAGGTATTGATTAATTCATTAAATGAAATTGTAAATGCTGACTTTTGAAAATCAATTACAAGCTAATGGTAGCTTGTGTCTGACTAAAGACTGGCAGCTGCACTGCAGTCACAGTTGTATTCTGCTTTTTCATTCTGCTTCCAAAAAAGATTTAAATTCCCACATCAGCCCCTTTATCCAGATCCTCCCCAGTTTAATGGGTTACTTTTTGGCCCATTCCGCATCCATGCAGTAAATTTTGTATTATCTTACTAAAAGACAAACAAACAAATGCACAGAAATGAATATAATTGTCTTGGTGGAGGTAATTATTAAAAAAAACTTCAAGTTTAAAACACCCTTCATAGCCATTTGAGTGTTAATTTCTGTGTGCCCATGTGCTTTCGCTTGTAAAACAATTTTGAGTTTGTGGTTCTCTGGAGTGCACCATGAAGCCTGGGTCCCTGTTTGTCTTAGATTACAACTAAGACACTGTTGGCAGCCACAGTAGTTTTTGAACTTTGACTGTTTTGGTACAAAAAAGATTTTCTGGCCAAACGTAAAATCTGTCCGTATTTATCTGTATCTCGGACCACGCGCACAACCTATAGTGAAAAAACGGCACTCGAACGTCAATGAAAATCCCACCGTAGATACTGAGCCATAGTAGTAATTTTTGATTGACTACAGTATTTGTGATTTGTGGTAGGTTGCAATTGTTATTCACACTCTGCGCATAAATGATATTTCTGGTTTACACCTGTCTATTTTTAGGGGCTATGTGAGCGACAAGCTCATGCTGTGGAGCCCTTTTGCTCTGAGCTCTGAGTAGAAAGCTAACAGTGGAAATCCGGTTGTCGCTGTAGCCTGGCCACCAATGCCACATGAATCTGCTAACATGCCTGGATCTCTGCCTCCTGCACTGAGGGGGAGGGGATTCAGACACTTGAGCACTTCCACTCTCTCAGTCATGTCCCAGCATGACTTATAGGGGATGCTGACCTTGGTTCAGACATCCTAGAGGGATTATGTCTCCCAGCTGACCGGAGAAGACCAGGTGGAGCTCAAGGAATTGCTGGAGGATAAAAAAGGAATGTCTCCTGGTCCTCACGGAGTATTAGTTAAAGCAACACAGCTTCATACTAAAACTTCTCTCTTTATTTTTCTAAAAACAGTGTATCAGGTGACACTGAAAGTGTGAAACCATTTTGACAGCACAGGCAAATATCTCCGCAGTCTTGCAGCTTTAGAGCTCTTTAAGCTCATTGTTTTGATTTGTGATACTCGTTTAATCATGATAAATTCACTCCAAGTTTTGCCTTAAATAGCTGATAGCAACAGTTATAGTCAGGAAGCAATCTGCTTTTCACTCATTCATGAGTCTACATTATGATTATAGAGTTTGAGATGTTGACCTTCACGCCAGTAATTCCAGTTGTAGTAATGAATTTTACACCTCTGGGAGTCGATCATAGAAGTAGTTTTTTTTTATATTTTTATCCCTTTTTTTGTGATTGCAAGGTGGGCATTAGAATTAGCCCATTTATGCTCCAAAGTAATCTACGGGGAATGTGGTATTTGTTATTGACTCCCTGCAGCCTTCAGGACCTCCCTGAACTCACTGAAAATCTGTCCTTCAGTTAAATTAAGGTTTCTATGCATTGCAGCAGGTTGTATGAACTCCACTTTGTGGTTTTCTGACCTTTGGCATCTCTGCTGTTCAGCTGGGGTGCCTCGCGTGGCGCAAGCCTTAGCATCGTTGAGGTGAATTTATTATTTAGCACTTTTAACAGGAAATGAACACTGTTTGCGTGCAAAACAAGTCATTTGGAAGCCTGACAGGGTGAATATGTTGATTGTAATCTGCCTTTCACGCACAGTAATGTAATTACACATTTTGACTGTATATTGTGATCATCTGCTTCAGAGTGTATCACCTTTTTCACCTGTACTTCCCCTCAGTCCCGGGAGACTCAGATTGTTGACACAAGGAGGGCAAGGCTTGTGTGCCTTATTCATATCGGGTTTTCCCTGCTGCACCGGACACACACACCTGCACTCCAGTGAAACCTGAGTGTCCCACATGCCTTTGGTTGAATTCAGTCTTTGGTTCCTGGAAATGGCTTACTGGTATGGGTAGGAGTTCAGCCTGCCCTGGCCATGTCAGTGGCCAAGCCTGTACCGAGGGCAGCAGTCCACTTTCCCCCTCGCTTGCTTGTCAGCAGAATCCTATTTTCATGGCATACAGCCCACATGTAAATGAGCCGAAGCCAAAAGACGCACTGACCAAACACGCTCCATCAAAAGCCCGGCCTCGCGCCTTCACGCTCCCATTTAAACACAATGTCTGAAGGCTGCACTACATCATCTGCTGACATGCTCTGAGCGTGTGCGTGCATGTGTGTGATGTAATGTGTTATCGCTCTCAAGGATTCTTGGCTATAAACATTTGAAAAAAAAAACCCTACCTTTTGAGAAAAGGTGAGCTTTTGTGTGTTTGAACCATTTTTGTGGCACTAACTGTACAGCCGACATGATTAGCACATCTGCTTTGGCCCCTAAAAAGTATTATAAAATCTACAATTCAATCCTATGGCTACCTGTCGACAGTGTACCCCGCCTCTCTCCAATTTCTGCTGGATAGACTCAGTAATGAATATTCAATCAGGGAATCTACATCAGGCCTTAAATTTGCCATGCAGCTTTGTTGGCTGTGTTTTAAAGTTGCAACACTTCCCCCAGTCAGAGAGCAACATTGTCATTCATTTCTTGTCATGTTTGTCCAATTGTGACTTATTTTTTTTAGCTAAATATAGCTATTTGAGAACTATTTTGCTCTCTAGCAGCCAAATGCTGTGTTCTGAAATGATTAGTTTAGTGATCCATCCAAAAAAAATTACTAATCAAAAGAAATCATAAATTGTTCCCTGTTTTTGTCTACTTTCTTTGATAGCGAACTGACTTTCTTTTGCGTTTCGGACTGTTAATCTGTCAAACCAAGAAAAAACACCATTGGGCGCTCTGTTTGCTGCTGGTAACACGGTTCACCGATGCTTTTATCAATGAAATAATAAAGTAAACTGGCCCATACATACTTTTTTATGTAGAACTTGAAGTATCACTGTTTGTCCTTCACAGGTGACAAAGGCAATTGCTTTTGTTTCTTCTTTGACCTTTATTACTTTTACTTCATACATTACAGATAACACAAGATTCTGACATAATTTTAAAGTTTTTCAGCTTGTTTATTTTCTCCTAGCTTAATATGCTCACTACAAATCCTGAGATCTAGCAAGAATGTTATTGAGGGTGAGACAGGTAAAAATTACACAATGTTGGTGTCAGACATGTGTCAAGTGTTTTCTTTCCTGACTATGAGGTGAAAGAATGTCATTAATACTGATCTCCTAAATGGGCAGGGCAGTGATGAAGCCCATATGACACGTATACAGGAAATACTCATCAGTGAATCATCTTTGGTTTTGTATATGAATATTAGTTGTGTAGCCCAGCTTGTTTGCTCCAAACCAGCTAATAGAAATGTGCCTAATTGGCGTTTTCTTTTTTGACATTTCAAACACTTCACCTCAAATTCTCTTGACATTTAAAAACAAAGCCAGCTATTTTTAGTTGCAGCCCTACTGTAGAAGTGCTTTCACCCTCTAAAATTAACACTCAGTCTGTTTGCTAATGATTTGCACTGAGAAGCAGAAAAATAATGAATGAGATACAACATTTGAAGCAAATTTGCCATTACTTTGACTGCATGCTAAAAGTCTACAAGCTGCTTCTTAAAATGAACACAGGCAGTGGGATGCAGATGAAAGCAGTTTGTTGGGTTGACATTGACCTACTTTTCCTCACTTTGCCTTCCCGAGCCACGAACTAATAGAGCCATTTCTTATTTTTTTAAGCTTTTTTTACACAACTTCTCCTCTGACAGGCTTTGCAGCATGCAGAATGGCAGGAGGAGCAGTTCATGCTACGAGTCAGACTGAGTGTGAGAACACGGCTCGGGGTCAGCGGCATTGCTCTGTAATATGGGATGATTAGTTTTAATATTCACAGAAACAGCAGGTTGTTGAAGTTTTGTTTGGAACTTTCAGGACTGAGAAGGTGGACGATTACACACTGTTTTTATTTTCTTGTTCTTTCTCAGTTAGATGTTTTTTCAAAGAAACCGTTAGTGTCCTCTTCAGTCTGAAGTAGTATATCAGTGTATCAGCCATACTTGTGCAGAAAGTCTCAGTCTGATAATCTTGTCCAACTCCGGTAAAATCTGCATGGATGTAGAGCTGTGACTAACAATTTTAATCATCAATTACTCTGCATTTTTTTCCCATGATTTATTGATTTACCATTTTCTAAATAGGTTGTCAAAACATAGTAAAATCCTATATTTTTTCAGAGCCCAAATTGATGTCTCCAAATTGCTTCTTTACTCCAACTAATAGTTAACAACCAAACGACTACTGAAATGACATAGTCAGCAAATCCTGGATTTAAAGAGGAGAACCGAAAAATGTTTAATAATAATTTTCAAAACAAAACAGAAGTGATTGTAACGATCAATCATAAAAAAATAGTTGTTGATTAATTTTCTTTTGATCGACTAACCAGTTTATCGATTAATCGTTGCAGCTCTAGTTTAAAAACCCAAGGACTCTTCATTCACTGCCAGAAATAACACAGAGAAGCAGCGAATTCAACCACTGAAGAGGCTGGACACCAAAAAAATGTTCAATAATTAACAAAGCAAGATTGAACCGATTGTTGGTCTGTCAGAATAGTTGATGATTAACTTTCTTTCGTTGAGCTCTACATGGGTGTCACCAAACTTCCTCTAAAATCTGGAAAAATCAGTATATAATAGCAGTAAAACACTGTTGCAATAGCAGCTGTTGGCTAATGTGACCTGTATCCACATTCACTTCCCGTCTGACCTGCTCTCCGTGGATTTTTTACTGCATTTCTCTTCCAACTAGATAACATCTGGTTATCTCTGTAGAGTGTTGAATCATTTTTACATAAATATCTAGCATATGATTAAAGAGGCTTTTGTGTTTTGACATGTCTGAAATGACAGTATGTCTTAATTTAAATGCCTTAAATAAGTGTAAGAGGTGAAATTCATGGGTTTAGATGGTTCACCTTGCTTTTATGTAGAATTATTTTTCTAAAAACTTCTTTGCTGTCTTTTCATATAGTTTTTAAAAGTTTTTAAAAATGCTTCAAGTCAAATTCAAACAAACTTCAAGGCTGTCTTATGATCTGAGGCAAAATAGGAGTTGAGGTTTGCAGAAAATTGGGGTGGGAAGATATCACTATTGGTTGTGCTAAAATTAACAGCTGTGTTAAGCATCTGAGAACCTGTATCGATCAGATGCAGGATCAGAGCGGAAAGTGGGGAAAGGGGGAAAGTAATTGGTAGCGAGGCTGCACAGACAATTCTCACTGATTTAAGTGTGTGAGTGTGTGAGTGTTTCACAGCAGATGGTGACTGCGCAGGAGTCTGTGTGTGTGTGACGTCCAAGTGACATCACGCAAAATGCCCCTTTTGCCAAACACACTTGGATGCATGATTTCGTATTTATAGTATCTTTGCTGTGTGTGGCTGTGCATGCACGTATGTGTCTGTGTGATATCTCACAGTTAGGGCAGTGGAAATTGGTGTGTGTGTTTCCCTTTTATTGATGCGTAAAAATGCAATCTGGATGCCTGACTGAGCATACCTGCCTTCTCACCATAACACTGTGATACACACCTGATCTCACAAAGTAAACTGTGATTTTTGTGGGTCTATTTCTGTTGCCTGAATCTTTTCACGCAACTCTATCGACCAAACCATTCAAAAGAAACATACTTCACATTGCGTTTGAGATTTAACATGCCAAAACCTGGAATTTAAAGGAAATGAAAGCTCTGCAAAGACTTTTTTTCTCTGCAGCCAGCACAATGATAGGGATAATACATGTCTTTATGTTATAAGACATTAAAAAAATGATAACACATGATTAACACATGATGTTGAGTGACTGCAAGTACCAAAGTAGTGCAAGTTTAGGTAATCTAGGCCAGCCTTATTTAGTGCGATTGAATAGAACCCTGAGGTATATACTAGGAGGCAAGTTTAACAAAGCCAGGCTTTCTTTGTGCGTCATTTGACTCATTAGTGAAGTTAAAGTGTTTTCATCAGGTGTAAAAGGATATGAAGCCATCACCAATGCTGTGTTTTCAAAATTAGTAGATTAGATGCTCATTTAACTTCTCTCAGCACACCTAACCTCATGTTTGGTATCAAGCTTTACACAAGACTGGTACACTGACTTTTACCACTGGGCATTAATACTGGCCCACCCGATCTTAGTGGGAAGTAGAACAATTGCAACATGTTGTATTTTCTTTTGTCAAACCATTCAAATGAACTTATGTTCTACTAACTTTAACATAAAAATAATAAAATAAAACCACCCTGGAATTTAAGTAAAGATGACAATCACTGCATTTCAATACTTGAATGGTTTCTGTCCAGAGTGCTTTTAATTTGCAACTTGTATGTACAATATGATGTAGTAACTTTAACAGGGCAAACAAAGTGGACCCAAACAAAGCTTCGTAATGAAGTACAAGTCTGTAACTTGATATTAGACAGCACAACCTGCATCAGCTTCTTACGGATGAGAATTGTGGATGTCAGTCAGAACAGTGATACACCGCTTATATGTAGCTCTTATTTCTAGAACCCCGACAACACAACAGGGAAGCAGAACCATGTAGTTCTGAGGTAATCAGCTTGTCGGGCTCCTGCTCACTTTCTCCATGTACCGGACAAACGTTTGGCAGGGTCATATGAAATTACTCAAATTACACTCTTACCCCAGCATGACTGACCACACCTGAGACCTAACTAACCCTTATGCCAAGTAATATTTTTCATTGTTGTAGTAAAATTAAATTTTAGTTTTCACTGAATATAATATGGAACAAAAAATGTCTGTCATCAAGTCTTTGATAAAATGGCTTTATAGTCTCAAAATGAGACTGACTTGTGTTCCAGTGCTTTTGCATATTTATTCTTATGTTTGTGATAATGAAGAGAAACCAATGATTGTGACACTGACTGAACCTTTGGTGTATTGTCTTCATTGTATTTCTGAGAAAGCTGAGCCATAAAGTTGTTTACAGTAGAGTACAGTGCCCTGCTTTTAGGCAGCAATTGTTTGTTGTCAAAAAGGTTTTTAGTTGGGCTTTGGTACATTAATTTGCTTTGTATATTCTGTGGCATGTTTGCTAGTGCTGACAGGTGTTGTTCTACCTCATATCCACCGCCTTTTATCAAAATTAGGATAGTGTCTTACAGGATTTCCACCATTTCAACCTCCATCTGTATAGTGTATCAAAATATCTACAATCAAACACTGATTGTAGGTGATAGTGAAGTTCAAACAAATATGTTAGAACATTGCAAAATGAGTCCTAAATCACAAACTGACTTCACTTAATCGACAGTTTACCAATACTTGACTGAATAAAGCATTTAAATGTTTGAATTATATTATCAAATTGAGTTTAATTTTATGTTTGCTCACTTTTCTTCCCCAGAGCCGAGCTTCTCTCTGAACCTTGAACCCCTCCTGAGCCCCCAGATGACTGCTGAACGCACAGAACTGGCATGTCATGTGACCAACATTACCCACCTGCCCCTGGGAGGCCGACTGGGTATCAACTGGGAGCACACCAGTCTTCCTGGTACTTTTATTTCTGCCAAAATCATTAATGTGATTTTCTACAGAATTCTTCTAAATTTTGATTTATCCAATCACCTGCAGGTATTGGCGACCAACCTCAGACCTCGCATTCCATTGGCTCCCTAGATGGCCAAGGCAACGTGTTGCCAGGACCGATGTATTCTGACAGGCTGAAGAGCGGCGTGGTGTCTCTGACCAGAGTGAAGCCCAACACGTTCAAACTGCATTTCCTACGCACACAGGTAGCAAAGCGGAGAACATTCTGCATGACAGAAACTGTGTTCGTATTCTGTATTACTTTACCTGATGATCAATCATAACATAGAAGGAAAAAAGATGTCCTGGATAGTCTGCAACAGTTTAGTTTGAGCACAAATTATTTTAGCAGATGGTAAATAATTTCTTGGGAGTTGATGAAGAGTTAGTGAATTAATAATGACTCCAAATGAATGTTCCATATTCATGTGTGCTTTTCATAGATGACTTTAAAATCAATGAAAGCAGGTAAATCGATGCAACAATATATTGAGATGTTAAAAGAGTCGCGATACGCTTTAGCTCATGGGGCTGACGCTATATTCTGCGACTTTGGTTTTTCAATCTTTACACATCGCCATATATTAACGCGGGCTTCTAGTTATTTTAATGAATTGCAGCAGAAGGGAAAGCAGTTTGCTGTTGATTTAGGACCAAGAAGTCATTGGCATCATGTTAAAATGATTTTCTGAAAGGACGGGTTGGAGCTAAGGAGCAGGAACAAGGAGGGGAGGCAGAGCAGAGTTTCTAGAGTTGTGTCCTATGCTTGATTCCCAAAAGTTACAAACCCCTGCTTTAAGGCAGAGGATGCTCTCGACTCCGAGCCGGCAACCGTGAGGGCTAGAGGCATTACGTTCTTGCGTATGTCTGTCCGGGCCATTCTCGTGACCGAGATTTAACAAGAACGCTTTAAGGATTTTCTTCAAACTTTCAAATGTCCATCTCTGACTTTAGGATGAACTGCTAAGATTTTGGAGGTCAAAGGTTTGCGGTTACTGCAACCTCATGTGGGCCACACTTAAGAATAAATTAAAGCCACTGACAGTTGTCTTTGAGTAGACCTTGACCTTTGGAGTTGACCTCAACTCTTTTTTTAGAAAAATATCTCAAGAATACATTGTGGGATTTTTTTCAAATTTGGCCCAAACCTACATTTAAACTTTTGAGGTCAAAGGTCAGTTCAACCTTACATGTTTTGAGGTCACAGTCGTGGGATTGCCACAAAAACCACTCCAGCCCTATACTTTCATGGCCCACTTTGTATGTAGGCATGTAACTGCAAGGTGAGAATTTTTGTAACTATTTCCTCAGTCAGAAAGAAAAGGAAATGTCCATTGTTTTGCAGTTTGTAAATTGTTTTAAATTCCCTAAGTTCTCAAATGAAAATGATTCTTTAATCCTATAAAGAATACGATAAAAAAAATTACAGTATTTTTCATTTGTGTCTTAGAAATAATAAGACACTTTTTCATTAATAATTGTCTTAAATCTAATTTTGTTCAAAAAAAAAAAAAATGGAGATAATCAGTAATTTAGTAATATTGAATTGAATTTGAGTTGAATTGTTAGATCCCTAATCTGGTTGGGGAAACGTTTAGAATTTATTCAAATAAAATGAAATTACTGAATACAGATGTTGGCCTACGCTGTAAAACAGTAACTCAGCAACTTTACTTCCTCTCTCCTAGTTTTTAACTAATACAGAATGAGCTCAATTAGGTTATAAGTGAAAATGAATGTGGCCACGTTGATCGCATGTTCTTTGTCGCTCTGTCTGCAGGAGGTCGACATGGGCCTGTATGTTTGCACTGTGTCTGCCTGGAGTGTCAACAGCCAGGGAGACATGGTGAAGATCGCTGAGCAGCAGAGCTCGCCGCAGACCATACGATGGGTTACCAAACGTAAGGAATCTTACCTCTCACCTGCACTGTTTTCTTCTGTGGATTTTATCATCAAATGATTAAAGTAACGGATGAATCCATAAGGAAAAGACTCCTTCGTGTGCATCTCCACACATCTGTGGGCCTTTCAGTGTAAGACATTGGAGAATGGAAATCCATCAGCAAATTAGTTTAAAATTCGGAACACCCAATAGAAGCCGCTTGATTGATTTTGGCTAACCTGTAACATTAACTAGCTTGGTCATCTGGCCCCTAATCAGTGACTAGATGCACATCTCCATAGTAGATCCTCCATAACACTGCTCACATTAAGCTCTATGGATTATCCTGAGTAACCAGGTCAAGTGCCATTTATTTCAATTATTGGAGAAACGGCATGTTTCTCTACAGCCAGTATCTCCAAAACGTAACAGCTCCCAGGACAATCTGGATGGATATATAGATATGAAATAAATGTATTTATGTTTCTTTTTCTTCTCTTTGCACATGCATTGTACCTGTTCAGGTAATTTTTGTTCATGCTAAGAGAGAGAAACAGAGGAACACAGAACCATTAACTGTTATGCACTTTCAGCCAGGCGTAGTGACGCTGCTGCTCAGTGTTATGAATAAGCTCTAATGTCTACATATCATTTCCAGACCTCATAGTGAATTCTCTCAGCAATTCATAACACATACACTCATCCTCTCTATCACAGGCCTACATGCTAAAGGTGGCGCCCTCACTTTAGCTAATTCAGCTATGATGTAAGTGCATGCATCACAATAGTCTGTAATCACTTCCTGTTTCGCACTGTTGGGGATTCCCCCCTTCAGACTGTCTATTAGGCTGATTAATAATCTTAAAAGTCATTGAAGGTCTTCTGGCACTTTCAGGACCCTCTCTAAACGTCATAGCCAGGCACATTCGTGAAGCATCAGTGGGCGGGGCTACCTTCGAGATGAGCTGCACCGTGGCCACAGACAACCTCGGGGAGGTGAGCTACTCGGTGCTCATCCAATCACAGGAAAGCCTGGACAGCAACGTGAGGACCATCATGACTCTGGACCCTGACAACGTAGTGCAGCATGGAGGAGTCACGGACCCCAACAGGAGGTGGATTCCCGCTTGTTTATCTACAGTAGCACACATGGACAAACTAGACTGTCTGTCTGAATAAGAACTAAATTAATATTTAACAAAAGAGTTTCCCCTATACTTGCTCTGCATGTTGATTATCATAAGATGACTCTTGTTGTGAATTGGCACTATACTGTAGGGTTAGGCATTATCAAGAGCGTCACAACCACTGTTTCCAGGTCAGATTTAGTAGCAGTTGTCATCAATTTGGCTTCCAGTGTTACTGTGTTCTCTTCCTCGCTGTGGCATGAGTGTAGTTTGTGCTTCATTACACCAGAAATAAGCTATATTGTTTCTAAATATGGAATACGGACAAAATACTGTATATTTCAATGCAATGATAAATCAGTTTCTTACCCAGCCCTACAATGCAGTAGGAATAAATAAAAAAATTGATAAATTACATATTAAAAAATAAATTAATAATTACAAAAGTTTAAAATTGAATTAAAAAGGGTTACATAAATTGATAAAAGCAAAAATTGCAAATAAATAAAAATTGACTTGACCTGACCTTTGATTTTGATATGCATTTCTCTCTGCTTTCTCAGAGACAGTCTGGTTCTGACAAAGTCTGGCCAAGCCGAGTTTCGGTTTCGCCTGGCAGGCGTCCAGTTGTCAGACAGAGGTTACTACTGGTGCGACGTCACAGCCTGGACCAAACAGCAGCCCGGAAAGACTTGGACCAGAGCCACCAGTGCCGAGTCGAACAAAGTCAAGATTGATTTTCAAGAAAATGGTGGGTCCACCTATGACTTTTGCTTTCATTTACTAATTCACCAGAGTCCCACCATTCACATCTTAATCATATGATGAATGGATGAACACACGGAATATTCACAAAAGTCCTAAACAAATTTATCTATTTTTTTTTTTTTTTTTTTTTTTTTTTTTGTGTCAGGAAACATGGCAATAACCTACAGTACTTTACTCCACCTATTTTACTACACCTACTCTAATAAGTACTGTAGTATTTGGTGGCTTAATACCTAGAAAAAACTAGAGAAGTGAAGCTGAAATGATGCAGGAGGCTCAATCCTTCTTATGATGTCAATGTCAATACAGAGTTGAAAATCCATCGGCTTCGCCCACTTTCCTGCTCAGTTGAGCACACATTCAACGCTGTCAGTGTGCAATGTCATCCTCAGGCTACTTCCTATTTTAAACACCTTTACGTTTCTCCTATTTGTTACTGATAAGAACCAGGAACAACCGTACTAAGAGTCATCATTAATTTAAAGCAATTTTTATTCACTTTCACAACAAGCAGAACAAAAACTGGAGATTAAATTGATGTTTCTCATCCTGAAACTCCTGAACTGTCGTAATACACTTACTGTATAGGACGCATTAATCCACAACTTCCGCCCACACACTGTTGGTAATGATAAAAGTTCCTTAATGATGAACAAAAATAACGATACACACACAAGCACCTTAAGCCCTCCGACGCCCACCACAGAAACTGGCCTACTTAACTGTCTTTGAAGTGACTGGGAAGTGAGGGACAGTGGGAGGAGGAACAGGAGTGCCAGAAAGCAAGAGGGGGAAGACGAGGAGCACCTCCCTTTTCTCTGAGGAGGAGAGAAGGACAAAGGGTGAGGCTGAGAGAGGAGAGGCAGGGGAGTCAAGAAGGATTGGAAGGAGTAAATAATGCCTAGATAGAATAAAGACTGGAGAAAGGAGGTGATTGCTCAGATGATTGATTATTTGAAAGCATTGAATGTGTAGCTCGTCACATAGCAGTTCAGTGTACGCACACACTGCTTAATTGAGGACATAAAATCAATTATTTACTCAATTTTTATTTAATACAGTGAATTAGAGATGCCCCAGAAAAATGTTTCTGCACACAAATAATAGTAAACACTGAAGATCCCTAAGGAGGACAGGGTTTTCATTTAAATGCTGCTGACTCTGTGTTTCACACTTTAAAAAGCTCTGTTACGTGCAAAGGGATGTTTCTAACCAACCACTAATACCACAGCTCCCGAATAACCAAGTTCAAAGGGTTCTGACGTTAGAAAAAACTATTTATATAGATATATTTTTGATTTTTACATTTTTTTTTTTTTTTTTTTTTGGCATTGGCAAGCCAAAGACTAGTCCATCTCTGCAGGGATTAGATTTGCATGGATAAAAATTCTTAAATCTACTTCGAAGCTTGGTCATGTGGACCCATCTTCCTCCACGTTAGTGTGTTCATCATCTTTTCAGCGTTTTGAGCTGTCTGAATGTTTGTAGGAGGCAAAAGGCTCTAAGACTATAAGAGCAAATAAAGGGAGGGGGAGAGACACTGAAGATCTGAAGTCTCTATCTCTCTGGTGACGGCTGGAGCCCTTGAGCATTACTTCCTCTTTCTCTCTCCATCATTTGCCATTTCTCCTCCCCCGTCCTCTCCAGAATGCACTCACTCTCTTAACCCCCCCACTGTCTCCCTGTACCTCTCCTGCCCCTCTCTCCCTCTCTCTGGGACACCTTCAAAGTGAAGCCCTTTGGCCAATAAGCCAGCTGCAGAGATATGCGCCGCTGCTTTCCTTTCTCTGCCTGTGCGTGTGTGTAATCTTTCAAGTGTGCGAGTTGAACATTTTGAGTTGACCCCACACAGAGACCCCCCCAGGCACGCAAATGGTCACACACACACTTACTGACAGCGTTCAAGCTTCAAGCTGAGCAGTTTTTCTTAACCCCTTATACTTGCCTTAGGGGGCGGAAATTCTGTGCGTGTGTCAGAAAGCACATCCACAAACTGGCAAGTCTCCCAAGATTCCAGCTGTGTCTTGAATGTTTCAGGCGTGTTGTGGTGTTTCTGCCCGTGCAGGGACCTTCTACGATATGGAAATGCCGAGTCTCACCAGCGCATTTGCTATTTAAATAATTCATTGTTTAAGTGAGTTTCGTAGATGGGTGGTGACATGAATACGGAAAAAAATATTTTAAGGGAAATTATGTATTTGTGCATCCTCCATCTTTTTATGTTATAATTTGTCTGGGTTTGTATTTAAAGGTGTATTCTGTTTGGTAGTTGATATGTACGGTAATTGATTGTCATTAAGTCTTGGTTGGTGGCAGGCCTAACTTGCTGACCCCAAAGGATCAGTATATTATGACCTGGCAATGGGACATTTTGAACAGTGCACCTGTAATCCTCAGCTCAATCGCTGAGTCCTGGAGACATGTTGACGCCACGGTGATTTAAATCAAATATTTAAGCATTCACTCTGTGTTCTGAAATGAATGAATATGAAGGGATTATTCAAGTTGTTTCAGTTGTTCATCATTTTGCTCTTTGTGGCTAAATATTTACACCAAACGTCTGACCTCCACTGTTGAAAGAAAGTGTTGTCGTCTGGTTTATATCTGCATTGAAGATGGCACGGTTTTGTTGACTTTATATTCTGAAGTCTCTGCCTTTAGTGTAATGCTTCCAAGAGAAGTTGTTTCCGTTCGCGGAACTTTACGGTAGACATCATCCTCTGATGACAAACTCTGAAAAACTTTTAGTATTGAAAGTGAAGAGAAAATCTGATGTGTAATTGAGCAGCTGATAGCTGCTGATGCTTCCCAATGTAAACATCAGTTATGTAGAACATCTCACAGAAGTATTTTTTAAATCCTCTCGTTAGATTGATTTCCTTACTTGTAGTTCATCAGCCTCAAGGGGAAGATGTCTTAAATCTCTCTCTACACAGTGTTTATGCTCCCAGAGTACACATATCGTACAGTGTGTTGTTTGGAAAGTGATAGAATGAGTAATGCAGTAATCTGTAGGAAAATTACCATAACATCTTAAAGTGGCCGTATTTTGATCATTTTCCAGTTAACATTTCTAATTTTAGATTGATATCAAAATATGTTTGCAGGCTCTAATCTTGTTAGGAAAAAAAGCCCCCAAAACAATAATCTTTTTAATTCCATCACATTAGCACCATGTTCATCCAATGTCACTATCTGATTGGTCAGCCAGCTCACTCTTTTGTAATTTGTCAACTGTTTAGTGTTGGGATTTCTGGATTTCGGTTATAAATCCAGAAGTTAGTTTCCAGCTGTTCAGGGGTTACCTGAAACACTGCTACCGCTATGGCAACAATTGAGTGTGTGCCCTCGCAGTCCTCGACACAGCAAAACTCTTGCCAAATTACAATTTTGCCCAAGTGTGTGCCAAGCTAGCCAAAAGAAAAGTTACAGAAGTAAAGGGAAAACTTCAGATAATGTGTTTCAGGCTCCTCAGGAGCAGTGTGTCTGTGTGAGTAAGTGCTTTCTTTTAACTAAGTAGAACTTAGCAACAAAAGATGACTAACACACTAAAGGTAATGGCCAACTCGGGAATGCCTTATATGGCCTTTTTAAATAGATCCACACACTGAAAATGATAGCGTGACTGTAGTTGCTAGTAAATGTGTATTATCAGCTGTAATGTTATAGCTGAAGTTAAATCCTTGCAGAGCGCTGAACAAGTGTAACCCGATAACATTATGCTGGTGTCATGGTCCAGGAATAGCAGTTGGTTTGTATGTCTCTCTCTGTCCACAGGTCTGTTTTTTTCTCAACACTCGAATCCCCAGCAAAAATACTAGAAAACTGCAGTTAAGTTCTTTAGAGTGATTCCCAAGGATTTTGCCCTCATTGTGTCCAATTTAAATCCTCCAAAGTTTCTCCTTATCAAACATTTTGGTGACTGTCTGTACATCCAAAAAATTTGACAAGCAAACTGAAAATGAAATGCGCAGAACAGGCCATTTCATTGGGAACGTGGGAAAAGCATCCTGTGAATTTGTAACTGCTGGCACAGCATCCTGCATCACGTCTTACTGAAACACTTATTTAATGTTATTCATATCTCAAACACTGTTACTTTATGATTAATCAAATGTCTGCCTTGAAAAACGACCCTGACAACTTGCACAACAGATGTGTCCAATTGGTAATTACCATGAAATTCTTAGAACATAATCATTTCCAATGGGGTAAAGCCTTTTGATTTTAATCCGTTCAGTCTATTGTTTAATGTTTTTCACTCATACTCTAACTAATGCTTCTGTATCATGAACCTTGTAGCCTCCGGGAGCTGCTAGCAAGGCTTAAAACATTTAAGCTTTGTTAAACGGTGACGAGAGACTGCAGTTTGGGCCTCTTCCCACCTTGCGCACATTTGAAAGTCAGCCAAAATAGAGAGGGGTGGAAGAGGGAAAAGGAATCAGGGAACATGTCTCTGCTAGCCTACCTTATTAGCATAGCACACAGAGAGTAGAGCTCTTCCGTGATCTAACCCTGAGATGTCAAAACCAGCTGTGGCCACTTTAAGACTCCAGTTCTACTCAACAAAGTTTGACACCCGGTTTCTGATCCAAGACCCAAAGCTGTATATGCCCTTGGTTTGATCCATTATTGGCTGTTGGCTCACCAGGTTAATAGAACAGACTCGGTGCGCTCCTCTTCATCCACCTGCAATACTGGACATGACAAGAGAGAAACTATTTCTTTAATTTAAATAAATCTCAAAGCAGACCCTGACCAGCAGTGTTAGAGGGCAATGAGTTACAAAAGGAACATTTTCCTTTTGGCAGTATGTATTTTTACATTTACTGCATCATGTATTGCCTAAACAAACAGCCTAAATTAGGGCTGTACACATTGATTGGCTCAGTGTCGCCGCCTGGCTGATATGGACGTGGTTGACTGGTATGAGCTAAGAAGGTGGCATTCATCAATGCCAGTGGCCGATAATAAGCTGTTCTGTCTCATTGATTTTCCACTGACTTCACCCACTATCGCTGGCTGCAGCTTTAAAGACCCTCTCTAATGAACATCACGATTTTGACAGATTTATTATGTCCATAAGCCTTCAATATCTGACCCGCACTGCTTCCTCAAA
This sequence comes from Mola mola, assembly GCA_001698575.1. Taxonomy (NCBI): domain Eukaryota; kingdom Metazoa; phylum Chordata; class Actinopteri; order Tetraodontiformes; family Molidae; genus Mola; species Mola mola. Next base: position 2,620,374 of record KV751358.1, read on the forward strand.
GTTTTTGTAGCTTTATTATTTTGTGTTGTGCATCTGTATTTATTTGTTTTGGTTTGGTTTTATTCCCTCTATGTAAAGCATCTTTGAGTAACTATAAAAGTACTGTACAGTTTATGTCCTATTAATTATTTTTGATGTTATCAACTGTCTTTTGATAGCTGAGACGGCCGCCTAGTCATACTCTCCATCCATCCATTTTCTGATTATCTGGGATCGGATCGTGATGGTAGCAGACTAAAAAGGGTATTCCCAGCAACATTTTCCAGCTCCTCCTGTGGGATCCCAAGGTGTTCCCAGGCCAGATGGGATATACTGTATAATTCCTTCAGTTTGTTCTGTTTAAACTGGAAGACTTCAAAAGGGAGATATCCAGGATTGGAGGCATCCTAATCAGATGCCTGAACTACCTCAACTGTTTCTTTTTGACACAGAGGAGTGGCAGTTGCACAAAATAGCTTTTCAATATTACATTTTATGGTGGTTGTAATAGTTTGTAATAGTTGTAAAGCAACCACAACATGTTAGTCTGCACCTTCATTAGCCTAAATTATATAGACGTACTAGATTTGTAATGATCTCAGCTCCTATTCGGATTTTGTCTCTCTTTCCAACACAGATGTTTCCTCCTTGTTGATTTCAGTATATCAAGGAGAGATTGCAGACTTTAAAGCAGTTCACCATCTAAAAGCTGAGCTGAACAGAACCCACCCCCAGGCCCCCCCGGGGGGGAATTCAGCAGGCAAAATTATAGCATATGTATGTTGAAAACAGTCTGTGTTTAAATCAGTCTCTTTGATGTTTCTCCGATGTCTGCTGTCGCTGTCCGATGCTTTCTGAATAACGCTTATTTGAGTTGACGCCTTTGCCGTTGCAGGCCCTTCCTTCTCCATCGCCATCCACTCAGACGTCAGCACTGTTTATCCATGGGAAACGGCCAAGATGGAGTGTAAGCTCAGCGTTTCTGGATCCTCGCCGAAGACTGGTACAGCACACACTCACTCGCATGCTCTTGTTGACGTTTTCTCCAAAATGACTTACCAGTTGCCACTGTTGTTTTGCTCCGGTTATATGAACCTTTTGTACACATGCATAAAGAAACAGCTGTAACACTCTCACACTCACATTCATGTATTACAGCTGCATTCTTCACCTGCCAACCTGTCAAAAGAGCTGCTAATAAGAATGACGTGACTTCTGCATTTCAAACAGTTGTATAGATGAGAGAGATTTTCGCTGTCTCTCATGCTCGTTAACACTCACACCAACTTCCATATGCACACAAACTCACACATACAGTAGCTGTCAAAATTGCTTTAAATTTTTCTTTAGGGTGTGTGTTTGCAGCTTGATATGCTTGCCAGTGGTTTGAACGATTGAGTCCTAGTTATTTCTATTCTCTCACTTCTCATCTGTAATGAATTTATCTTAACAGAACATTGTTGCCTCCAGTCAGATTAACTTAGAAATACACTTTGGGTAAAAGTAGTCGTGACTTTCAGTGTCTTTTAGCTCGTTGTTTTTGTTGTTCGGCTACTACAGTTTTGATTCATCCTCTTTCAGCAAAAAACAAAAGTCTTGATAAAGTTCAGCAAATAGCTAGAAAACACAGTGGAGCATTTAATAGAGAGCCAGATCTTTCTGTGAAATTGGAAGAGATGAGAAACAGAGATGAAAGGATGAATGCTTATGTTACACTGTATCTACTGAATGCTTAGATAGGCAACTGTTGGCTAAGCATTTTCCATATCAGCTCTATAAGGTGTTAGTATTGTAGGTTAGGTCTATGTGTATAGGTTGTTGTGCTACCCTAAGTATTACAAAAAATTTAATTAGTGCATTTGGGTCACTTAGTACTTTATATCGTTTAGATCAAAAGTTACCTCTTGACTCCTCTGGACATGTCTCCATGACGTTTGTGCAACAAGGTTTTGGTGCTCTTTTTGAAACTGTAGCGAATACTCAAATTAAATGGCAGATCAAATAACAGATGTACACAAAACCACAAACTATGGTCAACCTCCGTCTCCCTCCTCTTCCCCCTATTGGCTTTCCCATTCCCCTTCTCACCCGTCTTCCTTGGCCTCCGTGGCCAGGAAGGGGCGCCACGTCTGTTCCGCTTGAGTTGGTCGGGGCATCCGGTGGATATACCTGTGCTGACCGTGTTACACGCGTGCCCTCAACGCAATCATTGTAAAGGTTACAGGTAACTTTCTGTGGCTACTAGTGGTCGTGTCATGCCTGCAGGACCAGTCTCAGCGGTCAGGGATCACCAATTCCCCCTTGGATTTTACTGGTTGAGATTTATGACGTCACTTCAATCGAATTCTGATTTACAATCAAGATAGTGACACCCCAATTTGAGTGTTAATTTTGTCATTTCTATGTGATTTTTGTGCTTACACAATGAGTATATTATCAACACAGTTGAATGGTTGCTTTGTCATGCGTTTTGAAAAGTGAAACACAATACAAAGTCTGCACAGAATTGACCAGCTTGTCTTTGCCAACTTTGTGCCTGACTCGATTTGCTCAGTGAATGTACTATAGCTTCTGTCAAAAATGAACTAAGAATGTATTGTCTTGAGAGCAGAGCAGAAGCACGCTCCTGATATAACCTGCGGCCTGCCTGGTAGAATCGCAGCCATTTGCCAAAATGTCCACAATCATCTCCAACACCTAGAATGGGGTGCTTGATGGAGTGAATTATCAGGTGTGCACATTTGCATCCTCAGCATGCTATAAGTGTGTGAACAGTGATTTGCCAGTCTTTCCAGTGCCACACACTCTCTCTAGCTTGCTCCTTTATGGTTATTTAAATTGCTTGGAAGGAGTCTTGATTGGCCTCCCGTAGGACCTGACTTCTAAGGAACCTTCTCACTAAGGTACTACACTCTCAGGAGTGCCATATACATTATTCTTAATCTGCAGTTAGGCTTTCAGGTACATGTATTGAAGTGAAAGGAGAGATGATATATTGGAAATAACCAAGTAAAATCCAAGTCAGATGGTGCTTCCTCCTTCACTTCTACAGAAACCAACCATCTGTAGTGTGATCCCCCACTTTTCCCCCTTTGCTCCATTTATCTATTTCTCCTCCTGTCCCACCCCCTCATTTCCTGTCCTCCTCGACTCTAAACATCCATCCATCTCTATCCCCCCTGATCTTCGTCACTGCATACTCTTTAACTTAAGCACATTACATGACATTACACCCCACCTCCCTCTTCCCATCTGTCGTCGTCTTCCACATCTTTCTTTAATGTCCAGCATGTGTTTTCTATATTATGCTTTTTCAGTGAGCAAATAAACCACATTAGAGACCTCCTCAGTCAATGAGCATGTGTGTGTCAGTAATTTAAAACACAAGCCAAACAGTCCTTTCCTTTAGTGTCGGTGAATGCCTCTCTTTTCACCTGTATCCTCTCAGGAGTGCATGCATGTGATGTATGCCCATGCATAAACACACAGTCTGACTCGCTGCAGGGGTTGGTGGGTAGGTTTCTTTGGAGCACACTCTCTCTCAGACAGCTGCTCCGCAGGGATAAATCGCCTGTCAGCATCACAGTTGACAGGACAGCTATACATGGACGCTATGGAAAGGAAGGAGGGAGTGAAAGAATGCTGTGGTTTGCATGAATGTATGACGTTGTTGTTTTTGGCGGTAGAAGTACAGCAGCGAATACGATTTTTTTTTTTTTTAAGAAGTTGTAGTTGACCTTCTCATAACAGGGAGGTGTTATCCATCAAAATGACAAAGAAAGTTTATCTTCGTTCCTAAGCAACGCTTGATAATCAAGTTTCAGGAGATATGGAACTTAACACAAGAGCTAAGTGTGGCTAAATATGTAGATGAATAGACAACATTGACAGATAGAGAACACAGTAAATGAAGTGAGAGAAAACAATAGACGGATAATGTAGATTATGTAATTTTCCTTACCAGTACCAACAGAATGATTAACCCCTCTAGTGATATTTATTGTTTCCATTTTTCAGAGAAGGTGGCTAACTTGAGGAAGGGAACGTAATACAAGTGTCAAAAGTCAGAATGACTCAAAGGTTAACTGTTAGCACGGCCAGACAACAGACCAGTATCGAGCATGTGTCTCTAAAGGTGTGGCATGTTTTCTTCCTCAGGTGTTCTTACATGCATGCGGGCAAAGAGGCACGTACATTACAAATGGCTTTTCTACTGGGTGTGCCGGAATATTACGCCATAAAACTGCACCATTGTTCCTGCATCAAAACATAACTATGTAACTTAACGTGTGTGTGTGTGTGTGTGTGTGTGTGTGTGTGTGTGTGTGTGTGTGTGTGTGTGTGTGTGTCACTGTCCTGAAAACATCTCTTCTGTTGGAGCTTTCTTCCTAACAGTAATCAAGGTGTCTATAGTAATAACACTTTCACCATGAAAGCTTAGGAGAATGAGCGATTTAATGAAGAAACTCTTAATTTCCTTCATGTTTAATAAAATACCAAGAAAGATAGTGTGCTTTTTGTTGAGTTAACACATCAAAATGTTTGTGGTTTAATGCTTGTTCAGGGAATCCCATTTCAGTGAAATCCACTTTTAGCTGTCTTTCTTACAGAATGAACTTGTTGCAAGCTACATTCTTCAATCAAAAGTTTCAGCTCCTCTCATTGTGAATATTTGGTGTAAACTCAACTTTTAAAGAAGTCTCCCCAAAAAACACCTCAATTTCAAAAATATTGTTTTTAGCAACTCCTGATGTTCGCTGAACTACCTCTGTAGTTCACTACCGCCCCACGCAAAGGGGAAAATCATCAGCACATAGTTTGTTGCCTGCAACACTTGTGTGTTGTCAGAAGAAAAGCCTTCTTGAATGTCTTTAAAGACTTTTAACCTTTTTTATGCTTAAGTTGCATCAGCAGTTTCACGCAGCGATACCCCCGCAGCAGATGGTAGCTAATCGTTTCACAGAAACGGGAGGTTGAGTCATGATGGTGCTCTCACTTTTATTCCAAACTTCAGTTGCAGCCACAACTTCCATCTGGTCCTGTCTGGAGTTTTTTCACCAGTGGACAGATATGTCAAATCTGGTTTCATGTTCTTTTTGGTTAGAGATCACTGGAATCATTGTGAATATAATGATTGGAGCTCATGTTATATTTGAATTAATGCAACAGTCCTCTGTGTGGTCAGTGTCATCATTGGTCAGTAATTATTCATTGAGTAGTTTAGAGGGAAGGTTTAGCGCAGAAGCTCTGTGTTTTTCTTCCCTTATTGATGGTGTCTGTACATTATTTCGGCTTGCTGCTTGCATGTACCCACAGTATCATGACCATTGAAATATCTGGCATATTATCGCAGACTGTTTCTGAAGCAAACCATACTTCAAATCAGTGGTAGTGAGATGACATCACCATTAGAGATGTTTTTCATTCCTTTTTGAAGCACTTCCACTGAAACTCTGACAGTTAGTATCTTTTCAACATGCTGAAGTTTTTTGGGGTTTTTTTTCTCTCTCTCTCTGAAATTCTTTTGTTAAAAGCACCACTCTGTTCTTCCTTGGAGAAAATAGAGCTCTGTACTTCACTGGTGTCATAAAGAGGCAGCTACAAAAGGATGCTGTTAATTATGACTAATCAAGGAGGGTCAATTTTCAACCATAGATCACAACAATGTAAATGATATGTTCCTAAATTGATGTACCGTCATTGAAGTTCTTTTTGTAATAGCACACGATTCTAACTGGCTACCCAGACAAAAATGGAATTATAGCTCATTGTTCTGGTGTTCCGGCATATTTATTTTTTTGGGTCAGTCTCTGATTTCATTTCTAACCTGCACTAGGCAACATTTTTCAGCAAACTACTGTCCAATCCAGATATTAACGTAACCACACCTGTGCTTAAAGGACCAGTATGTGGACAGTGAGGGCGATTTGGTAGCGTTACTGGTGATTTTGCAAATTGCAACCATCTGTCGTATCGTCCCACCTTCCCCTTCTGCAATGTTAAAGAACATTTAGTGGCTGCCAGAAAGGAGAAGCTCTGTTCTAGATCCAGTGTTTGTTTTTTCTGTTCTGGGCTACTATTGAGATGTGGTGCAACATGGAAGACTGCATGGGGGAGAAAACAGTGCCTCTGGAGTTATAAAAGGCTGATTCTAATTTTTAAGTGATTTTACACTCATTAAATGTTGTTTTAAATATTCTCTGCTCAGTTACTGACACTATAGTATAATATCTGCCACAGCATAACCAGTAAAGCACAATGAATGTACACTCAAGTCAGTTTTTTCTACAGGTATGGTCCGTAGCCATTGGCATTGTGAGTGTTGCAACCCTACTATTTCCCTAGGTATTTAACTGTTTTGCTCACCTTCGTGATGCACGAGCATACTGAAATGAGTTGGTCTCAGTCACGAAGACAAGACACAAAATTTCATTACATGAAAAAACCTATTGGTCAAGTTAGATTGATTGAACATCAGTCCAGTCACTCACAGCACTTTGACCAACAAATCAGACCTTAAAAATAAATGTATTCTCATCGTAAGCCTGCCTGTAGTTATAGACAAAGGAGGAATATGAAGTATGGAACAGTTATTTAACTAATAGGTAATGCAGACTATATCATATAATGTCAAGTGTCATCTTATTAGTCATTGTACATGTGAGGGTCAGATGACAAACATACTTAATGCAAGTTAAAGTTTGTGGTAGCTGATAGTTTGGTAGTGACATCCAACTAGTATTGTTCATCTAAAGAGAAAATGAGAAAGGAGAAAATGCATAAAATTTCCTTTTATGCGTGCATAAAAAGGCAGAAGATGGTTTTCAAGTCCAAGTTGTCATGTAAGTAGAGTCATAGTGACATTGTTTTAGATGTTAAAACAATAGAAAGCTAGCTTCTAATTTATTAAGGCAGTAATTCATTTTGTAGTTAGTTTTCTTGCCGTGCAAGTGTGCATTTACATGCCTCAAAGCTATTTTTGTTTTGTTTTTTTAATTATAAAAAATATTTGTACAGGAGAACAATCAAATTAAATTAGTTTTAAGGTTTGCCCTCACATTTAATTCCAGGTACTTCACTGACAGGTCGATAGTAAGACTGCTCAACATAGACATTAATAGCAAGAGTCATGACAGAACAATATACACTTTTAAAAACAATTATTTTAGTTTTTATATATTTCTAAAAGTCAAAACAATGACAACAGTAGTAAAATAAAGTGAAATAAAAGTGAAAATGTAGAAGCCATTTGTTGCATTCATAATGGAGACTGGAACCGAGGGTGAGGTGGGTGTTCGCACTGTTTATAATCCACCTCTTTAACGCCCCCACATTTAAAATCACTGTTCCACCGCTGTCTACAGGTACCAGTAATGTATCATGGAAAAAAACAGTTATTTCTTAATTCTGTTCTAACAATTCTTATAGTTTTAAACGCGTAGAATGATGATTAACATCCGAAAGCCTAAATTTATTTTAAATCAACATTATATCGTCTATCCTTCGCTTCTCTTTTGACTCTTCCACTCCTCACTTCCTCCTCAGTCTTGCTTCCCTCCCTCCCTCCTCTTCACTCTCACCAAATTACCCAGCTGTCTTTGCAGGGTGAACAGGCAGCCGTTAATTAGTCAATCTCACGCTCCGTTAGCCAGCCGGGGAGACAGAACGAGGTAGAGGAAGAATAGGCTGCGAGATGGAGAGAGAGCGAGAGAAGACGGGAGTGAATGGAGGCGAGAGAGAGTGGAGGGAGGGAAACAGATTGTTAAAGTGAGGGAGAGTGGAAGAGAGTGAATAGAGGAGGCAGAAAATGGAGGAAGAGTGGCTCGAGAACAGCATGCAAAGTTTCCTGAAGAGAGAGACGAGAAGAGGGACGCAGCGAATTCTAACAAAGTGGCGAAGAGCTGTTGAGTCGAGAGGACTGAGAAGATGAAGAGGGGATGGATGAGGTGGTGAGGCCATGAGAGCCGAGGATAGGAAGGCTAAATGGTTCTCAATCAGTTCACTGTTTCTGGTGAGACAGCGGCAGATAAAAAGTCTCATTTGATTTCATCCAAGAACGGTCAGTCTAGGTTCCACTATATTATTCCACTGCGAGCTCTGACTTTTTGAACCACGGCCAGAAGCATTATGTTTTCACAATGCCTGTCCTTCCATCTATTCTTGTGAACAAAATTTCATAATTCAAGAACAGGATAATGAAGATGAATTAAAGCTGCAACCAGTAATTATTTAATCATCAATTAAGCTGCCGATTAATTTTGCAATTAATCATTTTCATCTTTTACTCTCTAAATTGTCAAAACAAATAGTTGAAAGTGCTCATTGCATTTTTTCAGATCCCAAGGTGACATCTTCACATTGCTTCTTTACTAAAGAAATGACAAAGAAAAGCAGTATATCCTGACATTTAAGAAGCTGGAACCAACAAAGGTCTAATAATTGTGCTCAAAAGACTGATTATTCGATAATCAAAAGAGTTCTCTTTCGATCAATTAATCAATAATTGCAGCTCTAATATGAAATCACCCTATTTTATATCCAGAATGGATACAAAATAGGGTGCTTACTTCCTTTTTGAACCGAGCAGCATCAGTGCTATTCATGGTTCATAATGCCAATAAGAATTACGTGTTGCCAAGAATGACCAGACCTTATGGCCTCCATCTGCACATTTAAATTTTTGGACTGCCTGAAATGAGAGCCGCTCTAAAGATGTCAGAAGAAAAACTGAACTGGTGAGTTCAAACTTTAATCCAGTAATGATTAATAATTATGTTTCATTTCTATGACTAACCTGAATGCCAGTGGAGTAAAAAAAAAAAAGTTAAAATTAGATTCAAATTTTTGTTAAAGATAAAAACCAAAACTTCCATTTCAGATTTCCAAATGTTCCGGAGTGAGAAACAATTCTACTTAAAATCTTCATGGCAGTTTTTAAGTAGTCATTTATTCATTTGGTGACAAAAAATCGTTTGTAATATTCAGTGCCTTCGAGCTGACTGAGAAAATGCAAAAGTTCCTTTAAGACATTCAGCAAAAGCAGAGTCTTGACTCAAACATCAAACACAGTTCCACTCTGGATATTTATATCGTAGTGACAAATGAGTGTAAATGGTAGCTTGGCAAACGGAGATGGAGGGAGGCTATAAAAGCAGGAAAGTGAGTGGAAGAGCAGAGGAAAGAACAGGGTGACAGTAAAGCACAAATTGAAAATATTGAGCAGAAAGTTCTGAACAGCAGAGCAGTGCAATCATTTTCACTCCATTAGGTCCTCCAGTTAAACAGGAGCGGGAGTGGTGATGCAGCTTCAAAGGAGCACTGTGAAATGGCAGCTTTCAGTGTGATCACACTGGGAAGCAGTTTTCCATGTGCAGCAATAAAACAGCATGACTGCACTTGGGGGATTTCTTCTGTTTGTGTTTTTCAGTGGCCGTCAGTGGGGACGTTTGACGTGAAAAACTACAGATAAGACACAAGGACAGGCTTACACTGACACAGGTGCCAATATGTAAAATGTTTATTTGACTTCTCTCTTCACCGTCTACAATTTTAATTTTATTTTTCCTCCAAAAATGTAGCTCTCTCTGTTTGTAATTTCATTTGGGAAGTCTACAGGGTCATTTATCTGATGCAACCAATCGTATTAGGCAAGGTAAGGTGAAATTTAATCCAGTAAGGTGATAAAATAGGATCCGGGAAGACTGGTTTTAGTAATACGTGAGTACATGAGTTTTAAGATTTGTTAAACATCAAAACATTGCAGCAGTTTCTAACACTAAGACACAGGACTTCTTCTCTTGAGAGCTCTGCTGGTGGCAATAATCCTCCATCTTGACAGTTTTTCGGTGCTACAGGACCTACAATGTATAATTATAGAAAAAAAAAAAAAACATAGGTTTTGAGTGCATTCTATTCTATTCAGTATTTATACCAAGTCGATACAAGTATTGTTTATTAAATAACCAGATATCATTGATATTATGGAATCAGTAGTGCTGCCGCAGATCCTTTATTTCAGCGACATGGCATAAAACTGTTGGAGGCTGGATCTTCATCTTATGTACACTAGTAGGTATTCACGACATATGGGGTTCATTGGATTTTCAGCGTTTTCTGACATCAGCACTTGGCCACAAGGTGGTGGTTTAATAATATTAATATTTTTATTCGCGCTTCCATTACTATGAATCCAGTCTACACAGAACAAAAATGCTAATTGATCAGATCCTATACATTCATGGTTGACACCCTGACGTGTCTCCTGCCGTGCTGCCCTTTCTGTATGCGTCAGGGATTATCCCTGATAATCCCTGAAGTATACCCTTGCACTCTCATGTTGACCGAGTCGATTAGTTTGATGTTAATATGAATCCATATAAACCACTACTATCTTTTTCGGTGAGGTGTGTTTGCCTTTAGTAGAAGCTTTCAATCTGAGGAGGCTCTTTGTAGAAAATTCTATCTAAAGTAAGCCTCCTATTTGCATTGTAGTCTACCACTCTTTTATTTGCTGATACTGAGTTCATGGGGGGAATATGTAGTTTTGTTTGTTTAATTTTGTGCATAAACAACATTAATTTATGCAGACAGATTTATGAAGACAACAAAGAATTCAGGATTCAGATTCAGATTGCATTAAACGATGTGAAAAATTTGAAATGGAAGTACCATGAGTGTGACACTGTAGTATTCGATTCGTTGGACAGACTGTCTCTTTCTTGACACCCTTGTAAAGATATTGATCACAAATCATTACCTGATATCCTTAATTATCAACATTCGGCCTATAAATTCTAAAACTATATGTATCAGTCCGCATCACTGTAACTCAATGGTCATATATTCTGAAGGCATCTGCCAGTAAAATGTGCCAAACATCAAGTGAAATTTGCATTCATATTATTGGAAGTCTTATTACGCATGCAGTGAGTAACAAGGGAAACTTTTCTTTCCAGCAGCTTTGTTTCTGTCAGGCTAAATAGTGTTTTTATTGAGTTTAGTATTCCTCTCTACCAGAGTTGTTTTGCTTTATGGAGCAGAGAACACACACAAACACACATGCACAGTTTCATTAGAGGCATTGGTAGTAATTGTCAGTCTTTTTGTGTGTGCGTTTTAGGCAGTTTTATGCATTGGACTCTCCTCAAGGGATTAATCCAGAGAAATCCAATCAGACTGTCTTCATTTCCACAGACAGCCATTTTAGTTTTATTAGCTCAGACAGGGGCCAAATATTCTATTAGAGTTTCACTGTGATTCCTCTTCTGCCAACTCATCACCAGACCCTCCCCTTATTGAAGCTACCTCACCTCCTAAAACAATGTTATTGGCGATGGCGTAAACATGGCGTCAAAGTCATCAGCTGGTTTACTCTGCACAAAACTCTGAAAGCCAGCACTCTTTACCAACATTATCCACTTCAACATATAATGCTGTTTGGCCAAATGGTTAGTAAATATATCATGGTATTATCACACTTTCCCCAATGGTATTTCTGTGATTCACACACTAAAGAAACGACTATCAGAAAAAATTTGGGGTTCAGCATTTTGCCCTTGATCAACCCACTGACCTTCCATTTAGTGGACGACCTGCTCAGGCCTGTGATATGTTCCCATGAAAAGATCAAACAAGAGCGTTGTTGAATCCGCTCGGTTGTGACATCAGCAAGTCTCAAAACTATCAGTTTTATGATATGATTTTTTGATATTTCTCATTTCTTTTGTATAAAAGTGGGGGGGGGGGACTTTTAAATGAGCTTTTGTTCATTGCATTACTTGAAACGAACTAGGTGAAACAAACTAGCGTGTCATCTGCGTTTTTAAATAGTTTAAAACAATAAATGATCAACATAATAAACGATAAGTACAAAAAATAATAATTTTAAGAAATTAAAAATCAAATAGTAATTATTTTAAAAAGAGAGGGGAAAAGGGACGAATTTGTGACAGCCTTAATTGTAGTTGTTTGCGTGCACTTTTAATGGCAAAAGTTTGGTGACACGTTTAAGGTGTCACCTAACCCTAACCCTGTGTATCGAAAGTACAAATATGAAAGAAAAAAACAAACAGATCTTCAATCATACTGTCAGTCCGAGGCTACGCAGACACTAATGTTATTGGTTGAACCTCCATCCCGTCTTGCAAATACTCAGGGAACACCTTGATGAACGGCCTTTAAATTTGGCACAAACATTCACTTCGTCTCGAGGATGAACCATTAAAAGTTTTTAGTCATTTTTTTTAATCATAGCTCAAAAATCAGTGGCCATAAGCAAAACGACAACATTATGACAACAATACCTGCTGCATCACACTACCTCCCTAAACGTTATCAATATCCAACAGGTATTTTATAATCTGTGATGTCATTTCATGGATCAGTTTTTCCACCCTGTTTAGCCCACAGTCGCCCTCATTCCAAACATTTAAATTTTCCCGACATAGCTGTCACATGCAAGGAAATTGTGGTAGCTGTGCAGTGAGGTTGCGCAGACTGAGTGTTGGGACACTGTCAGTGAGACCAGTTCATGTAGGGGGTTTGAAAGGTCCATATGGGAAGACTGGAGAGTGTTGAGCTGAGGAACAGCTGTGGGCAAGAACCTTCTGGTGCTGGATCAGATACTCTGATAGCACCTCCCAGAAGGAGGGGGTGGGGGTGTCTCTGGCACTACTAAGGGCTCTCCACAGGCCCAGCTTGCGACATACTCATTTTGTTGAGTGCCTCTAGCTGTCGATAAACAAAATAATACCCTCAGTCACCCAGTACTGTCAAATCTCCTTCATTCTTGCCATCAAGAACAAAGACGCTAAAGGATGGAGGTTAACTGTGAGAAAGCAGAGGCTTTCTAATTATAGCCTCCAGTTTGGGCACCGCTGCTGCTCAAACGAGCAAGTGGAGTTCACGCGTCAGTCCTGTGGAATTATGCAAAGTGTGTCTTTGATCATTAACACACACCAACCTGCTGCCATCAGAACATCACGGATACACACCGTTTGACTGTCAGATTTTAAAATAATGTGATTATGTTAGAATATAGTCCTAGTGATTATAAAAGGGATTCAAATAGCTTTCCTTACATCCTGTCTTCAAAAAACACCTTGGTTCTAGGAAATATTGATATGTTAACAGCAACAATAAAGTGTTACTTCTACCATATTTACTTGTAACCAGAATTTCCTATCTCTCACTTTTAACACAGGAAATTTCTTACAGTTTAGGTGTTATTTTTGTAGTTTTTCCCATCATTTTGATCAGTTGGGGATTGGTTGCGATTTGGGAACAGGACAGATGTCAATGCAGACTGATGTTGTAAACAAGCCAGCAGTTTGTAAAATATACTACAAATTATTATTGCAGCAATCCAGATGGTGTGTTTACATTTAACAGAATCCACTAAAACAAAAAAAAAAAAATTAAAAATAGGATAAGACTATGTGCAAATACACAAATATAGATAAGAAAATGTTTGCTTGTATAAAAATAAAGACTTACTGTAATAAATGGCAATATAAAAAGTTCTCATGGTCAAAAATTTGCAGCATATAGATACTTTCTCATCCTAATGCCATCCCTTAATGTGATTTCTTGTCTTAATTCCTAAATATTTTGCTCCTGTTCTTCATCATAATTTGTACTATGGACTATCGGTTGACAAAACAAAGTAGGAGAAATTGTCACTAATGGACTATTGGACTTTTTGGCGTTTCACATTTCACAGATTGAATAAAAAAATCATCGGATTAAGTGATAATGAAACTAGAAACTGGCATTCAGTAAAGCATATACCTTCAAGACACAATGATCTCCCTTATTAAAAATCCCAGTGTGCACCAAAATTGAATGGGTTTTTCCTTGGCCCATTCCTCATCCTCCCGCCAAGTTTCATTAAAATCCATCCAGTAGTTTTCATGTAATCCTACTAAAAATCCAACCAACCAATCGACAGACGGGTGAAAACTGGTTTCATTTGGTTCAATGAACAGCTCAGCGAGAGGTTCACTGTATGTCTTCCAGTTGGTGTTCACCTCTTGTGAACATTTCCGTCCATTGCGGGATGTGATTCTTACCTCAGGCTGTGTTCAGTCCTTTCCCCAAGGATCATTATTCTTATCCTCAAGTGTGGACTGATGGGAGCCCTGACTAGGTGATGTCTAAGGTTTTACGGAAAGCCTACAGCCTACCCGTAGAGAAGGTCTCTAAAGAGGACAGGACACTTTGAAGTTCATATGTTGACAATGTGTATGCCAAAAATACAGCTGGAAAATCTTTTAACAGATAGTCAAAATTAGAAGCAAAAATGCTACAAGGGCACAATCCTCATGACCTGAAATTGACCTAATAGTTTTTTATTTCTTTAAAAAAAATAAGCACGATAACTTAAAGCCTATATTGATGTCTCTAGACAAGCTTCTGTGGTCTGATCTACAGCATTAAACCAAAAGATTTTCAATTTACAATGAAGCGGAGATGAGCGACAAAGTCTAACTAGGTTTGCCTTTAGTTTTTGATTAATGGTTAATCAAGGCGGTAACTTCACGATAATCTAATCCTGACTGTGGTGTCTGTAGTGCTTCACAGTAACAGTCTTTTTGTTCTGTGTGGAACCATGTGGGTGTTCTCTCTGACGTTTATGGCAAAATCCATTCTCTCTGAGTTGATTCTGGTCAGTGAGTCTGGAGGGGTGCGTGTGGTCAGTCGACCCATTCACCCCCTCCTCTCCTTTAATGTCACGTTTCCGCCTCTTTGGGCAGACTCGGCCACTAGTCTCTCTACGCTGTCCTCATGCTTCTTCATCACCACCATCATCCTCATCTCCATCAGTTCAGTCAGCCTTAAACAGCGTGGATGGAGACTTGTAGTGGAGATGAGGAGTCGGAGTATTTGAGGTTTCCGTCTTTGACAGTTGACTTAAAAAATGATGGAAACGTCATTATTTTACCCAGAACCTGCTAGTGAAGGTTTGAAGTCTGTTTTAACATTGACTTATAAGATCTATGATTATGCCCTGACACATTACTGCTGTACTTTCTTTGTAATTTACTGTTGTTGTTGTCGTTACTTATCGTTGTTTTTGTCTGGTGGAGGGTTTTGGGTCGTTTTATTAACGATTACCGACATCGATTCAACCCACTCTGCTGTACACTCAAAAATATCGAGCAAGTTCTATTAGTGAAAAATTTTGACAGCGTTGTTCCGATCCCGGTATCACTATGGGAAATACTACTGCCAAAAATGCAGGTATCGGAACAGGCAAGTGCTGAGTCTATGCACTGATTGAATGCTCAATGTTACATACCAGAAATCAATTCTTCTTCGCCACTGCAAGCTAAGAAGAATTAACTTAATATGAGTCGGACGGATTAGTAAATTAGTAAATTAGTGCCTTAGCGCCCGCACAAGCTGTTTTTAACACAGCGTCGATAAAGAAGCTCAAGCGCAGAGAAACTTCCTGCCGAAGTCTGGAAATACTGTGTGACACACTGGTGCCGGATCAGTATTTGATATCAGCCAATACCCAAAGGACCGGTATTGTACAATGTAAAAATAAAAACCAATGTCATACATCCACCGTGGTCCAATATTCACGGACTTCCTACCCCTGCAACTTTGACTCAGATAAGTGGATGAATGTAAATACAAGACAAGTCTATAAATTATGTGATTATGGGATCATAAAGACATAAGTTAAAAAAAAACACCAAAGTTGAAACTTTGAAGAATCCTGATATGTAGCAATTTTTATTTCTTGAAGGTCACTTGTATTGGAATTAAATCTTGATAAGTTAGAAGCAATTTGGTTAAGTTTTAAAATTTTGCCCAATGTTAACAAGTGGGAATTTTCAGAATTTTGTTCTGACCTTGACCTTTGACCTATAACCAAAATTTAATTAGTTGAAACCACCGCCAA
>KV751358.1:2636335-2648304 GCA_001698575.1 Mola mola
AATAGAGTAGGTACTGAGAAACTATTAGGTGCTAATAGACAAATAAATGAAATCAAACAACAGAACCCCGCCCCCCCCCCCATCCATTTCCGCCATCCTCTTGGCTTTTTTATTTATTTTTTTTTTTATTTTTTTTTACACAGAGCCGATTTCTGTCTGGAAGCCGATTCACAGTTTGAAGTGCTGCTGGTGGCCTCTTTTCATCTAATATTGTCATACTTCACATATGATTATTGAAAGACACTGTTTTGGTTACACAGATGTTGTCAACAGCCATAACTTCCCTGCTCATTCCATGATTTAAACTATACATTTTTAATGTATATTTTAAATCATCTTCATGTCCAATCAAATCCAGTATCTCTCAGGCTATGTAAACAAACAATGTTGTTGTTGTGTCTTGGTCTGATAGCTTCATGTAAAACTAAGGAGTTCGTTTTGATGTCTTGGGCCTGTTTGAGGAAGGGGGACCAAAAAGCCATCCCAGGATGAATATGTCAGGGAAAACATATAGCACATCTGCTTTTAGTGTGTTTAATGGTAGGACAAAGTGTCAGGATGATGCTGCACGTTAAGAGCCCCGGACGCTGAACTCAAGAGCGAGGCCAGTGTTATTACTGCAGCTCGTACCACTCCAGCTTTTTAATGATGTAGCACTTGAATATTAAAACCATTAGGGAAGAGAGGGAGAGAGAAATTGAGATGTGATTCATTATTCCTGCTCCTCTCTTCCTCCTCATGTCTCCATCTCTTTCTTGTTCTCCTGATTTTTTTTCCTCATCGTTTGTCTTTTTTTTTTTTTTTCCCCCTCCATGTTGTCGCTCGCAAATGTTCTCTTTATGTTTTTCCATCTGTATCGTCTGTTTGTCTCCTAAATGACAGAGGATGACTAATACTCCACAGGGTTTTTATTGTGTGTGTGTGTGTGTGTAGGAGGCATAGTGCTAATAGTCCCTCTCTCTCTGACAGACTAATGACTAGTCTGTGCTCTCTCTCCTCTCCCTCCTCTTCAACTTGCTCTTGGAAATAATTAGCTTACCCCACCACCCCTTTTCCAAAGATTTAATCTATTGTCGCAAATTTTTCCTTTCTTTCGTCGTCACTATCCTCTGCTTCTTGTCGCATGTCCGTCTTTGCGCCCGTTTTATCTTTCCCCTTACTACGGGAGAGGAGCAGCAAGCCCGTGTGTGTGTCTCTTTTAATGTGCTGATAATGGAGACTTTGGTTTATGCTCTGTCGTCGTGACAGTGAAACGAGGGCTGCGATGTAAATCTCTAAATACCACGCTCTCCTACTCACTTTCCGCAATGTAAAAGTTCGATGACACTTGTTTGTAAATATTAGACTTGAGGTTGAAACTTGAATCTGTGTAGCTCTGCTAACGTTTCGATGGTCTGAATTTATTCGGTGTTGCTCGCGCAGGTCAGGATGGCTCTCGAGCTCTCAGCTGAGAGTCTGATTTTGGTGCTGAGCGTGGATACAGTGGAACAGTTAAACGTTCAGATTTGCAGGCTGACTGTTTGCTAAAGTAAATGCTGGTTAGACACTCCCTGGAATTGGCACTCGATGATCCTGGACAAATAACTCTTCCGGGAAGATGGTGCCTCTTCACTGGTGACATCGTCCTGCACAATAGGGAGCAACCGAAACTAAAAAGATTTAAAAGAAAGAAGGACCCAACAGGTTTTCCAATCAATAACAATAAACAAATAAATAATATATAAAAATAATTAAAAAAATAAAAATAAAACGAATTAATTAAAATAAAGCCAACAAAAAAAGCAGAGGGATGAATTTATGACAGATATGCACACAAAACAGCCAGCTGGTTCACATGGAGCCCTCATTGTCTTGAGATACATTAAGTTACAGTCTTAAGTCACTCCTGGACGTTGTAAGAGTCTAATAGACACACTTCATCATTCAATAATGAGATGATGGAAGTAGAGCAAGTTTTAAAAATAGTATTTATTTGTAAACAAGCTTTATTACAGTACAGTGTTGGTGTGTTTTTCTTGGGCCCTGACAAAGGAAGGGAGTGCACTTTCATCCTCCCAAAAACATTTAAAGGGACAGAATACATATTTTCATCTAGTTCACTGTGCTACGTATCCGTCCTGACCGCTAAGTTGCGATTTGTGGAGGAAATTCTTTTGCTTATTACTGCGCAGAAGGAAACACGCATCTACTGAGTGAGTAAGTCATCTAAGCGAGATTATTTCACAGTTCAGCCAAGGAGGACAAGGAGTTGTTTTTGGGGGGGGGTTGACAGAGCATTGCTGCACATTTTGGCATATTAACCCCGCAACCGTGAAAATGAGTCGTCACCATCAGAACATTGGTAGCAATCTAAAGTCATGAATCAGTCGTGAATCCCTCCTCTGTTGCTCTTGCTCAGAGTTCTGTGTGAAAATGTGTTGTGTAGGGATTCACTTGACCCATTAGTGGTCTAATTTAATCCCATTTCTATGTCAGCCGAATCTGCTAATGACAGCATCACAATCTCAGGTTGTCATGTGTCCGAACATTCCCATCTTCCATAATGAACATGAACTGAATGAATTTGGTTCTTTCACAGGAAAAAAAAACAGGTTTATCTATGACTCAGGAATTCTTGATGATGGTGTTTTCTATCCAAAAGGTCAAAGGTCAATTTAACTCTAACCCACCAACAGAGAGGTAGATTGTGAGCATAGAAGCATTAGGCTAGCAGTTAAAAAGTGTATTGGAGCTTAATGTCAGCCTTGTCACACGTCTGTGTGGTTTTGTCTCTCTCAGATGACCTGGCGTACGAGGTGCATTGGTTTTTCACCCGGCTGCGCGGCGGAGAGACAACAACCCAAGTGGCCAGCATCGACCGCTTCGGCGTTATGAGGAAGGAAGCCCGTAACTCATCCAGTGACATCTCGATAGAGCGCAAAGACACACACACCTACACGATGAACATTCACGGCACTCACGACAGGTGAAAAACAAGATACTGTGTGTGTGTGTGTGTGTGTGTGTGTGTGTGTGTGTTTCCATGACATCATATATCACTACCGTCTCAGCTGCAGCGTCTCAATGTGTATGTGTGGTCTCCAGTGACAGCGGTGAGTACCACTGCATGGCCACTCCCTGGTACCTGTCGGCATCAACGGGGGCTTGGACCGAGGCCGGAGAGCTGATGTCGTCTCGGATCTTCCTCACAGTTCGGTTTGCTGGTGAGGAGTGTGTGCTGGAAGCCCTCTGAGTTTAATTTTCACGTTTTAATGTTCTTGCACTCTGATTTAAACATAGAAACAGACATTATTTTAACAGAAACCTCTGTTTGTTCTCTCCTGCAGTGTGGGAGTCTCTCCAGTTACCTCTGTTATATGGTGTATCAGCCTCCATAGGTAACGTAACCACCAATGTCTGTCATGTTGATAGTTTAAGTCTCCTTATTTTTTCAGTGTCATTGCTCAGGACTATCCAAGTCTTTAGATATTTACCAAGTTTACATGTTTGGCAGCTGTAGATAGATATAGATACTTTTAGTATTGATGGTTGCGGGGAGACATTTTGTCAACAATAGCAAATGCGGTCTGTTTTAAATGAGTTTGAGGGAAAAGAATTTAGTTAAAATTTAGTGTTTATTTTTATACAGAACATGAATCCTGTGCCAGCGATCACCGTAGCTTGAGGCCTCATGTTTTCCAGTTGTCCATCCCATTCTTGCGAATCTGATATCAGACACACCTTGACAGAAATTCTTTAAATTTGGCACAAACATTCATTTCAACTTGAGGATGAACCAGATTTTGTCAGGTCAAGGTCACTATAAGCTATTAAATTAAATCATCAATTGTCACTAAATAAATTAAATTAGATTTTAGTCATAACTCTAGAATTCATTTGCCAGCCATGACACCAAACTGTGGATAGTATTGAGCTGCACGTTTTGAAGAATGTAGAGCATTTCATCTACAACAAGATCTTGTGGATGATGGGGAAAGCGTTAAATGACAAGCGAAATCCCACAATATTTTGTAAAAATATGCAAAATACCTAAAGACATTACTGTGTCTGCACCCCAGAACTTTAACTTATCTACATGTGAAATATTGCCACGGTCAGTAGCAGATTATTATGGGCTTTTTTCGTGAGCCAACTCATTGAGATAGCACAAAGGAAAGAGTTGAATGTAGCTGACGGTACAGAGCAGAAAATGTCCTTAGCCTTATTTATTTAGGGCATTTTCAAAGCACAGCAAATATAAATAAGACAGAAACCTGAATTTCAGAAGGTTTTAAGATGGCCAGATCAGATCAAATCAGCAGTACAGATCTCAGAAAAAGGGATGGGAAAGTTTAGTGTATATGCACCTGTTGTCTCAGGGGCTGTGGTAGAAATACTGAAATTAAAGGAGAACTTTGGTATTTTTCAAACACCCTGTTTCCTGGACTTTTAGGCTCTAAAGTTTCACAAAATACTTCTTTTTTTTGTGTGTGGTTTTCAATCACTAAGGCCTTCAGGCCAACAAGGCTTTATACTGCAACAGCATGGAGGAAGTGAAATCATTAGAAATAAATTGCCCCCCAGCCCCAATGATTTCAGATTATTGGTATTTCTTTAACACGAATGAATGAATGAATGAACTAATTTTTTTTTTTTTTTTTGTGCAATATTTTGTAACTTGTTTTTGTGTACCATGCGACGTGTCTCCAGGTGTGGGCCTGTTCTCTCTGGTCCTGGGTCTGGTCTGCGCCCAGTGCTGCTGCCGTAACACCGCGCACACCCCCCGCTCACGCAACAAACTGATGGACCTGGAGATGGACTGACAAACACTTTCCCCCGCACCACCCACGCACTGCAGCGCCCACAGGAAACACCACCCGCCCAACAGACAATCGCCCATGGACGACTACTGGGACTCCCAGTTGTTTCCGGGCGACGGACATTGGGATTAAAATGACGCGCTGCTTCAGAAACCGAAGCCTGTGCGTTTGCGCAGGATGTTTGGGTGGAGCAGGGGCTGGGGGGAGCCTTTCAGACTTCAGTCTCTATGAAGATCTATTCAAATGTTTGGCGCTTCCAGTGATTTTTTTTTTTAACTCAAATATTTGCTCCCTGCTTAGACCACAGCACACCAAGAAGCTCTTTAGAGGAACCTGTGAGACATCACTGCCACCTGGGAATATAAACCACGAGCTAACCACAAGGGAAGACAAGCGAAGCGCTCAGGCTGGACTACTTTTTTCAGTTTTCTTCCCGTGCCGAGGCTCGCTGTAGAGTCTCCCGGTCGGAGTGTATCTGTCCAGGCTGTATTTGCATAGCGTGGTGGTTTTTCGGCAGCCTGAGCCTTACAGCATGTCTGCTGCGTTCAAACTGGCAGCGGAAGACCTGGAAAAACGTCAGGTCTTGCACTAGAACTTCCACCCCAGAGTATTCCTAAAGGACGATATTTACCTTTATTCTCTAGTTTTATGAAAATGGAGAGATTTTAAAATGAGAGACATTTTTAAGCTTTACGCAGAGATATGCAGCCAGTGCGTTTGTTGTGTGAGATATATTACTGTACATGGTGCAAATCTTTGAATTAACAGAGGTGTGCTGGGTTCATAGTGCCAGATCAACACTTGAATGGCCACTCAAAGTGGTGACCGCAAGCACTCTTCTTCTGGAAATAATCCAATGTGTATCCAGCTGTTGTTTTTTGAGTCTCGTGTGTGTTCCTGTGCGAGTGCTGTGCTCCAGTATGTGAGACAACGCATGCATGCCCTGCTCATAACGGCAGGCCAGTGTCATTCATGAGCATCACAAGCCTTCTCCAGGGTTACCTTCTGGCGACTCCCACATTGTGATGAGTTTCTGTAAACCGAGTGGTCGCTCCGTGACTTAAGACGCTCACTTTTGAACAGCTTGAGTAATTTGACCGAGTGTGGATGGTGCAATCGGAAAATTAGGTTTTTAGCTCAATTGGCGTTCCATTTTCTTCAGTGTTCGAGAGTTAAATAGCAAGACGTCAATCTCACATCTGTGCAGCTGGTACGGGGCTAAAATTAGGACGTGGTTAGCCTAGCTTAGCATAAACAGGAAGCCTAACTGTCTTCAAATTGAATGACAGCTCCCACCAGCATTTTAAAACTTACTAATCAACACGTTGTGGACCGTTTGTTTAAGCTATAATTAAACAGAGCACAACACTGTAGCTAGAAGTACCATTAGCCTGTTACTAAGAGCTGCAACGTCATATTGAGTAATCTTTTCAGTATTATTCAAGCAACGTTATTAGACATTTGTTGGCTCCGCCTTCCTTAATGTCAGGAGTTGGTTGGAGTTTGGAAGTAATTTGAATAATTGAGTAAATGATTAATCGATTAATCATGAAAATAATCGACTGATTTCAGATAGGCGATTAAAATAATAGTAAGTTGCCACTGTGCCTGTTACACGCAAATATCTTCATTTTTTTTTTGTATATGGATTAAATAAACAAGATGCAACGTGTCATTAGTTAATTAGGGGTACAGGAGTATTTATGCTAAGCTAAGCTAACCATGTTCAAACCTCAGCTTTGCACAGATATCACATATCATGTTCGTCTCACAAAACCTTTCCTCATAACATCATGTGACTTCAATTCAAGGAGTATTTTTGACGTCCGAAGGAAGTTCCAAAACAGAAATTAAACAATGAGTCAAATGCATTTCTCCTAACGCACTGTGAAGATTTAGAATCATCCCTCGACTCAAAACAGGGTTCTCGTCTCGATATAACCAACATAAAGGTGTTAGCCATATTCGCTTACTTTTGGTTCAGCTAAGTTTCCTTAAAATATCCAACTATTAATCAAAAATTGCGGACGGGGTTGAAAAGTAACCAGAAAACTTTAAATAACGTCGTCGCCTGTGGAGTAAGAAACATCTCTTGAGTCTCTGTGATGTTTTAATAGTGACTGGATGAATTGTGACTCTCACAAGATGATTGTGTGAACCCAAACTCAGTTTCTTCAACAGAGTGAGGAGGTTTCTATCCAAACCCGAGCTGTGGCTTCCATATCTGACTGGGCTTGGATAGAGCTTTTTAACACTTATTTTATCTGAAATTTATGGGCAATTTCGTGTAAAGCTGTACTAATTGCATACTTTTCAGCAGGCAGCCCCAGCTGAAATGTTCATTTAAGATTGGATGTCCACAGACCTATCGCCAATGTGGCTCGGACTGGGTGCACAAAGCTTCCCCAAGTCCACCTTGTCAAGCAGCCTGTGCAGAACTTTAACTATTATCCAATCCGAATGAAATCTATAAATATCCTTGACGATTCTCTCATGGTTACTCGAATGTGCGACACCATCTGCTGCAGGGGACGCTGAGACAAAGCCGTAAAAACGGTGTTTTTCAGAATAGCAATGTGGTCTGAATGCAGTTTGCTATAATTTTGTTTGAGATGCAGATCAGACTGATCCTGGATCAGTGCTGCTGCTGGTTTCTGAGTGTTCAGGTTGATTGATGCTGACCATGCGAACTCCTCTCCAGGCGTGTGCCTCTCTGTGATAGTGCTGCTGCAGTATTCAAAAACTGTTTTTACACACACACACACACAGGTGAATAAAATGGTTCTGTGCCAAATGCTCTGAACAGTAACACACAAAAGTAGTGACGTTACACTGAAAGACTTCCTCAGTGTCCTTTCATTTTGTCGTTTTATCGCAATGAGTGTGATGAATCCTGATGTTTGCCTTTTCTTTTTTTAATAAACAGATTTGTAAGATGTATTGTTTTTGTAAATGGATGAATATGTGCTGGTGTTTGTTATGCTGTGATGATGAGATTGAAGCCACTGTCCCAGGTCTCACTGAGTTACAGCGCTCATTATTACTGCTCAGGCGAACTGGCCACAAAACAATGTTCCGAGATAAAACTCCTCACTTTTTGCATTATATCATCTGTACGGATGCTGCAGCTGCATACTCCCTGTTGTCTCGAGGTACCACGGGCACAATCTGACTGATAATGAGGTACGATAACATAGAAATGTGCTGAAACATGTTGTTTGATTGGATCATCTGACTCTCCAGGCAGGTCTTAAACGCATACCAGCGTCTGACGCATTTATAATTCTGTCTGAATTACCATGGCGATAATGTGGACACAGTGTGGGTAAAGACTGGTCAGAGTTGAAGGGAGCAGGAAAGATGGATGATGTATTTTACCTGCATTTGCTATAATAGGAATGATCAAGAATACAGTGAGCCTACACAATCAAATCATATTTCGGTATTGTTTTTGCACAAAACTGAGAGCTAGCTATCCCATTAGATTCTACAATGTTGTGTTAGTTCAACACCTGAGTCATCAGCTGCCCCTGCAGACTTATTGCTGAAAAATGAACACTTGAAAATACTTTAGCATGACAAGATATACTGTGGCAAAACTTCCTACCTAAAATAATGGAGGAGGAGGTGGGTATGACCTATACGGGAGCCAGTCACCAGAGGGCAGTAGAGGTGCTTTGGGGAGCTCTCACGTCGTCCATCTTTATATACAGTCTGTTTATACTTTATTGCTTTTTGTCCACTAAAGGGTGCGCTGGAGGGAATTTTATTGCACTCTTATGTGCTGAAATTCATCCTAGAGAGCACTTTATCAAGTTATGCTCGCTCTATAGGTACCCAAGGAGGCACTTTTTGTGTGTTTGGTCCACGGGAAGGGCACCCTAGAAAGTACTTTCCTACATTTTGTACACTGAAAGGGTGACTGAGATGCTTTGGGTAGCTCTCGTGTCATCCATCTTTATATACAGTCTATATGAAGAACATGAATGAACGCGAGAAGTGCACACCGCAAGAAAATAAACTGGCATTTTATCCTCTCTAGAATGTAAGTCTGCTGCCGAAAACTCGTTAGTATAGTCCATGTAACCTTTGCGGCCCTGGCTTCAGGCTAACCTACAGCAGCATGTATGTGTTTGTTCTCCATGTTTTCTGCTGTTTTTGTGCGAATCGTGGAGGCAGACATTTTGTGGCTGCTGAGTTTTTCCACAGTATCTGGATTGGTCGTGATCAGCTCCCACCCAGAGACGTGTGACAAATGTGGGCCAATTTAGATTTCTTCTCCATCTCTGGGCAAGCCATCAGTCAGGTTTTGCTTTGCTTCCAAACATTTAAAAAGAAAAATCGACTTCAGAAAGTCGCAGCAGAATAAATGTTTCATAAGTCGACTTTGGACCGCGGTTGTATCTCTTTCACTGTCTATCCGGCTCTTGTTAGTCATGCGGGATTTATTTTCTGTCTGTTTTGTCTTTATTTGCTTCCAGTCTCTCTTCCCCTCCGCCGCTCTGCTGTTTGCTCCCTTTCTCGTCTATATTTCTCTTTCATTTAGCCTTTCGCTTGCCTCTCATCACAGCCATCTCTCTCTCACTCTCACTCTTCATTACAAATGCAGATGAGATGAAACCTCAGTCGCTCTCCTGGGTTTTCATTTTTGCACCTCTTTAACACTCCAGTCTCTCCATTCTCTCCATCCCACACTCATCTACTTTCCCCTCCTCTTTGTCTTTTTGGAGAGAGATCCAGGGGTCGTTTGGTTCTGTCTGGTTCTCTCTCAGGGTCCATTTGACCCAGTTTCCTGGGCCCTCCGTGTCCATTGACGCCTCTCGTCGAGCGCTGAGAAGTGCGGCCATGCCACGACTTAAACCATTGTCTCCCTTAATCGACTCAGTGCTGCGTTAGTGACGGGAAAAAAGCAGCTCAGAATGCTCCGTTTGGCCCTCCTGCTGTGTCGGAGATGGCACATTTGATGGTGTTGGCCCCGTCGCCGACTCGAACACGTCGCAGCTTGAGGGTTCACTCTGCATAAGGGAAATTTTCGGCGGTGTGTCGAGACAAGTAGGCAGGCAGTTGTCCCCCAGAGTCACAGTTGTTCACAGCCGTGGCTCGGTCATGCCACTCTGCTGCTTCTCTTTCCCACTTAACACACAGGTTTGGCCAAAAAACAGGTTCGATACACATCAGCTGCTGCTGTCGCCTGAAAAAACTCTGATTCTACAAAATGTTGACTATATATACGATTATTTAAACTCCAGTTCCCTGGGGAAATAACCCCAACACTTTCTGCAAGCGGTTTCTTGTTCTCTCTTTTTAGATAACACACATTCACTGATCACTGACGTGGCTGCAGATTCTCTGGCCTGGCAGGTTGGTACATCTGATCCACCATTTTGGCCCAGGCTTCAGCAACTCACTTCTGATTTCTGCAGGAAGCGCCCTCCAAGTGCCACCACCTCAATGGGCCCTAGATGGTGCTGTGAGGGACAGTTGGAGACGACTGGTTGAGAATGGATAATCTATCGCCACCAGCAGGGCAAGTTTTTCGCCGATTCACTAAAACATCACAACGTTTTTCATGTCATACAGACACTTGTGGTTGACGTCTTCTAATGGCTTTGTTGACCCTGCAGATCTTGAGTCGCTGCTACGTCTTGCCAAAATCTTTTACAGAAACCGATGACTTTATGATGAGGATTGACTGATGAAGATGTGCCGATACAGAGACCATCTTGATGCGCTGTAGTTGCAGTAGGTTTTTCTAAAAGATGCCATTTAGTTTCACTTGGCAGGGGCAAATAGGGTGTTTTATCCACTGGTAAGGCACCTCAGAGGGCACTTTATGGTGTTTTCTCCACAGGAAGTGCGTTCTGTGGGGCGCTTCATTACATTTTATCTACTAAAACGCACCCAAGAGGGCACTTAATGGTGTTTTGTCCACCGGAAGGGCATCTTGCAGGGTATTTCATCGCATTTTAACAACTAAAGGGCATTGTGTCATGTTTGAAGCATTATGATTCACCCTAGATGCATTATGTTTCATACATTGGGAGGGCACCCCAGATGACACATTATTCCATCTTAGGCGCTGTAATTCATCCCAAAGGGCATTTTATTGCATTTTGTCCGCTGAAAGGCACCCTTAAGGGGCATTTTCACTATTAATTGAACATCACAGCACCAGGGGTCCCCCCTCAGTCCAGCAGTGAGCCATGACTTCAACAGCTGTTTCCCCCCAGCAGCTATGACCACCTCGCTTGCTCGGGTGCAAATGCAGTAGAGTAATACTACACAGTGATCCAGGTCTTCAAAAGTCCGTGTTTTAAACACTCAGTCACTGCTGCAGGGCCTGTCACACTCAGCTGGAGGCTCACTTCAATTAACTTCCAACAGATGTTGTGCCTCCTCACACTCCTGTCCTGTCCCCCACAGGTGTGACTGCACCTCCCTGCCTGGCTCTGGTCAGTTCAGTCCTCACAGTTTACCCATAATGCCCAGCAGCAGCTTCTGTGAAGTTCTAGTGAGAGAATTGAAACCACTTGTGTGTCTAGCCTGGATTTTGTCAACCAATTTCTTGAGTAAACACAAAAGCGTCTCCGCAGCGTGACAGACGTGTATCATGTGTCTGTTGTAACATTCCTCTGTTTGTAGCATCAACACTTACTCAGTTATCACTTCAGGGGAAAACGGTCCCCAACACACACACACAAATCTCTTGGCGTCAGCGCCCCGCCTGTCACAACTCTGACTCTGAACTGTGCTGCAAAAACAATTTAAAGGTACTTGAATTTTTCCCTCCAACATGTTCCACTATTTAAGCATCCTAGAACATACTGTTTATACGCTAAGTATTATATAAAATAAGAATACTATTTATTAGGTGGGCTTATATTATATAAAAACATCCTTAAATGCTGCTCGCCCCATCTGACACATGCGTTATGGGATGGAACAAGCCATACATCCTCTTGCAGTCCCAAACCCCACCTAGTGGACATGCTGCATGGAGATTTGAGAACATTTGCGGTTTGACCCCAAGTCAGCGGGGTGAGGGGAAATATGAAGCAGGAGGTGACGACGAGCTGCAAGAAGTGAAGAAGTTCAGGGTGGGGGTTTAACCTGCAGGACTCTGAAAACCTCCAAATATTAGGCTGGGGGAGAGCTTGCTGAACTGCCAAC
>KV751358.1:2648353-2667313 GCA_001698575.1 Mola mola
AACTATGTCAACACATGGGTGGGGGGATGGGGAGTGAGGGTATATATGAGGTGGGGGAGGTTGTGTGTGTGTGTGTTTTTTATTATTAGGCAGGAGATATTTGTGACCTTACTTTCATGAGAAACTCTCGCTCCAAGCAGACTTCGGATCATTTTTCAGAGTCGCTTTCATCTTCTGTCGACTTTCGCTCTCCCGATTTATGAAACATTCAAACAGACACATTAGGAGCCGGAAAGCAGCGCGAGAAAAACAGTTTGTTTGAGATGCAGCACCAGCCCCCGTGGTTACACACCAGATGTGCTCCAGAATCTCCTACAAACTAATTTATTTATTCTAACGTGAATACCTGTAGATCCTGAAATACTGCAGCACGCGCCCAGATTGGGTTGGCACAAAGACTTGAAGTGGAAGCAAACTGCTCGCCTGGCGCTGTCAGAAGCAAAAGTACAAACTCCTATGAGGACGAGGCAGCGGTCCATCCAGTTTGTCTAAAATTAGCACAGCGATGGCACCAGTGTGTTTCTAAATGTACTTTTGGTACAACACATCACCCCAACCTGCTGCTGCTAAAGCCTCAATGCCTCACTTTGAGTCCAGATGAATTACTATTTTCCTTGGCAAGCGATGGCAGAGTTAGCAGGGCCAATATTCAAACCCAGACTTCCTTCAATTGAAGCCACAAGAACCATCAGGGCTTTGCGAAAGGAGGTCACAGGGCTGTTCGGACCTGGTATCACCACGTGTCCTTGCTGTGGGTTCACACCTGGCCTTACAGTTTGTCTCCACACGAGTGACGGCTTGTGCTTCCCTGCTCTGTACGCAAATAAGCATATATGGTATTTCCATTTGCAAAGACTAAACATCTCGCCACTTTTCCCCAGTGTGGGGCAGCATTGCAATCAGGGTGCTCGCATGGAAAATGAAAGAAGAGCACTTCCTGGCTTTGGACAACAATGCAGTACATCATGGCTGGTGGGGGAATTGAAACAATACAGATGACATCTATTTCTTGGCCTCATCCCATCAAAACGAGTCGATCACGATGTTCGAACCACTCGTAATATACCTCTGTGGGTAAAATTTAAATTTTTTTTGCAATTTTTAGACTACGTTGACTTTTTGTGTTGTGGCTAAAAAGATGTTGAAGGGTCAATGATGATGTACTACTGAGTTAGCAGATCGCACATGTTCACGGTATGCTGTGCCTTGAGCTGTAATCATTGTCGGTCGTAGCTGCGCTAGCGGTCCCGCGGCTGACTAATGTCGGCTCAACAGGGCTCCCCATTCGGAACACAGCCAGAAACCACACCGGGACTGGACACGGTCTCTGACACCGCAGACGGTATTCACAGCATCTATGAGCGGAAACGGCAACAGGTGAGAACGGCACACAGAGGTGATTTTAGACGGACGAACCAAAGTGTTTCATATTTGGATGAATCGTGTTTTAGGATGAGTTACTAATCCCTCAGCCGTCAAGAGGGGAGGAAAACTTCAACTCAGACGGTCGTTAGAGTGTGTTAAACTTTGTGAGCTTGTTCACAGCTGCAGCTCTGAGATGAAACTAAGGGGCGCCATCGGACTGTTACCTTTAAAGGCACATAGTGGCATTATGGGACAGGCTGGGGCCAGCCGGTGGGCGTGCTAACTTCAGCGGCTAGCTCTGCAACGCTAAAAACGCTGCCATTTCTTCACGTCTTGTCTTGTCTGTGGACAATTTTAATGCTTAAAGCTGAAAATATCAAAGTCACACTGAACAGAGCAGCATTACACGGTAAAAGTCAGTTCATGTTAACAGAGTCACGGCGCCGTTGTTGTGACCTTTGACCCGTGCTTTTGGGCCAATGACAAACCGTAAAATACGAGCCCTCTGAAGTTTCTCGAGCTGTCGCTGAGCTGCAGTGCACCCTCACCCTGCAGACAGCCTGATCCTCCGGCATGACTTGTCCTTGTATGGTGCTCCGTCTTCAGCGTGGCGCAGCTCCAGCCCTTCAGTAGCCACGCACGCACTCACACAATACATATATGTACACACATGCATCTGAATATACATAAATAACTGGTACTGTAAGCATGACTCCACATTGTCTCCCTCTCTTTGAGGCTCCATGCCAGCTAGTGTCTTTCTAAAAATTCCAGGCTGCCGAAACGGTCTGATGCTGTAAATACTCCCAGATGGCGAGCAGAGCTCAGGTTTTGTTAATGGTTTTACCAAGAGGGAAAGGCAGGAAACCATGTTAATGCCTCCAAGAGCCAAGGACCACCAAAGAGCTTTTTGTAACATATTCTAATTAGATGTGCCGTTCCAAAATAATCTGCTTTTTCAGGAAAGTTTGGGGCCGTGCTTTGTTGAAGCTAATGAGAGATAGTCGGTAAAGCAGGGCAGGCCAATATGCATTTGGAGAAAGTCAGCCGAGGGCTGCAAACTGGACCGTTTCTTAAGGCAAACTGAAAATTTCGGAGTCGACCTTTTTTTAGTCTGGGTAGTTGCCCCTGCCACACATTCTATAAACCTCAACTCTCAGAGAAAGATCTTCTCTGTTTTGGCGAGCTTGTATGCCAGCATGCAGCTATCTGGAGGCGTAGTGAGCATGTTTGTTTCTAGGACATGGCGATACTCTGGTGGTGTATCAAACATACTGACTTTGAATGAACCATTTTTTACCCCACTGTGCAAAAATGAGCAACATTTTTATTTATTTTACAGTCTCTTTATTGAGAGACAATCGTAAAATATATAGAAAAAGATGAACAAAATGGCTTCAAAAGGGAAAAAGTTAGTATTTAACGTGACCCCTCTTTGCACTCAGCACATTTTGAACTCTTTATCGTCCAGGAGCACTCAAAGTCTTACTGAATTCTGTTTCCTTGGTGCAGGACGTACTGGAGAGAGGTGAGCCGTCTAATTTGGAGGCACCTGGGCTCAGTGTTCTCCACCCTTTCAAAGCTCCACCTGTCTGCCTGTGTTCCTCTTTGGTTCTCCATCCCTTCAATCCCTTTGCACCATCCAACATATTGGCACATATGCCACACCACACTCGTGCATAGGTGTGCGCTCACCAGTGACTTGACTGGTCCTCACCCCTCACCACGCTGGTACGTTTAGTTGAATAAATCTTGCGTTCTCTTTGTCGTGGCTTCAGCGCCGGGTCGTGACAACTTTCCATAGTTCTTCTTTACATTTCAGCTGTCTCGTATTTCTTTAACTGTCCAGAAAAATCCCATATTGATGCTATAATGTTCAAGTCTGGCCTGTCAGTCTGTGGCTGTCAGTGTTTTATCAGCTTCAGCATGTCTCAGTCCTCTTTTTCACCCTGCTCCCCTTCTGACAAAGTGGTTTATTGGCTGTTTCCCCCTTCCACAAGTTTCTTATTGAAACTGTAAAAAGTCAATTTGGCATCCTGAGGAAACTGCCAGATTATGAGCCAGGTCCTTGCTGGAATTCTCCCTTTCTCTCATAGAAAAACTAACAAATCTTAATATCTGATTTTGGAAATTTTCTCTTCTTCTTTTGTCCTTGGCCTTTCCTGATTCTTTAAATTTCTTAATAAACGCTTAAATACCACGTCTATTACAAGTCTTTATTATTTATATTAGAAAGCTTAATGGTAATGTGGCTGTAACACTGAACGCAAACAATCAAACGTAGCTCAAACAACCAATAAGAAGCTTTCGTCATGTCATTAATAAACTTGGTATGACACACAGGAGGATTAGTGCAGCAAATCACATCTCATCTGCCCTAAAGAGGTCAAGACAAGCTGAGTGCTGGAGGATGTCCCACTAAAGATTTGCCAGTTTAGCCTTTAGAAGCTGTTTTGTATTTCAGAGAGGATATATATGGTCATCACAGCATTGCTAAAACCACAAATCAAATGGTGGCCTAACAAAAAGACTGCGCCCTCTGTTGGAACAAAGTTGAACAGCACTACAACTGACTCAGTGGTGATTTGCCTCCACACTTATGAGCAGAAAGCTGCATTTATGTCATCATGAGTGTGTAGCTTGGAGACAAAAACGGACTCCAACAACACAGTGGACTCAAGTGTTGAAATTGTAACAGTCATCTCTTAAAATAGCCACGATGAGCCTTCCAGACACACACACACGCACTTAATAATCACCAACAATGTGTATTGACATCATAGCTGTAAATCCGGAGCCGCGGGGATCTGAGCTAATGCTCCTCCGGGGAGCATTAAAGCAACGGGGATCAGCGAATTGAGGAGTACTTCGACAGGCCCGCATGTTTGAAGTTGTTTGAAGCAGTCAAGACGCTGTGACTGTCACTTTCTGCACGCTGATCAGCTTTTTCGAGGCACACTTAGTGACGACTGCACACACGCCGAGCCCTTCCAAATAATGACATTTTACGATATGTGTGCATTTGCTGTTTTATTTAATAAAATGGTCTGAAATGATAAAGAGATCATTGAGATTAATCGCACAGGCCTCAGTAGTCTTTAACAAATGCTGCTTTACATTCACATGGCTGAATCTTCTGTCACTCCTGTTTTTAAGATGAAGGAATCTGAAGACAAAAAAAAAAGAAGCAAATGACTGAGCTGACGGCTCAGAAGCCAGACGCGTCCACATCGGCTTACCGAGTTGTTAACGTGCTCATAAAGCTCAACTTGACCTCGGCTGACCTGCTGAATTCAGTTCAGTTTGGATGTACCGAACCAGCTGATTCACCCGGGACAGCAATGAACCAGTAACGCATATATAAATAAAACCTCACGGTATTACGTTTGCCTCATATGTGAAATCAAAAGTACAGCTTTTATTAAAGCCATGAGGGACGGAATTTGAAAAGTTTTGTGACTTTGGCACGGCGTATGTCTGCTACTGCTACTTTCATCTTGTCTTGTTGTTTCTTTACGAATTAGGAACCTGCAGAGGTAATCAGAGTGAATTATTACCTGAATCCAAAGATTAATTGATTAGTTAATCAAAAGAAAATTAATCGATAAATATTTTGATAATCTAATAATCGTTTTAGTCTTGACACCTTTTGGCCCAGCTTCTTAAACGTCAGGACTTGCTGCTTTTCTTTGTCACTTCTGGCAATAAATAAGAGACTTTTTTAACTACTGTTTGGAGTGAAGAGGCAATTTCCATGAGTCACTTGGGCTTTTTTTTTTTTTTTTTGACAATTTAGGAATTGATTCATCGGCTAATCGTTGGCCGACAAATCAGTGATTAAAATAACTGTTGAGTTCAGCACGGCCTTGCTAAACAAGTGGCTGTAATACAAGGTTTGCTGGCAGTCTCCGTTGTGTAAAAATGTGACCCAGATCTGCAGTTTCTGCCACGTTTTGATGCGGGTCGAGCGTTCGTGTGAGCCGCCGCGCCATCGACCAAAAAAATGTCACACTTCAAACACCGGCTATCAAACACTGCACGTCAGCACGCACAATACACACATACTGTAATCAAATATGAAATACATGCAAGAGATCTCGGAGGGTTGATCCTTTCATTCCTTTGTCGAGTAAAAATTGGATCCATTTTTCATAAGCCATGTGTCTATTGAGCATCCCGACTCTGAAACTCTTACGAAGACATCAGAAGAAATTAACTTTAAAAAAAAAAAAAAGCTGCTTGTTTAACTTCAGTTACACAAGAACTTGTTTTTAATTCACTCAGATCTACAGGCTTAAACCGAGCAGCGGTTCTGGTATCAGAACATGTTGGCACCGGGTCAGAACAGGGGCAAAGTGTTGTAAAGTTAGCATTTTCCTCTGCACTTTGGATGACCTGAAGCCACAGATGTCCTCCTTTACAGTCGGTCACTCTCTGAGCGAGTATAGGCAATTTCACTCATCTTATTCTCACCCAAAAGAGGCCACGCTGGCCAATAAAAACAGGCAGGCGAGAGCTTATCGTGTAAGTGAACGGGGTGATCAGAGCAGCTGAATTCAGCGGGAATCGAGACAGGAAGTGACCTCTCTGTTCCCGCACTTTATTCTTAAAAAAAAACAAGCCCATCTTTGAACGTTTTCCACAAGCCAACTTGATAAGACAAATGGAGGTTTCGTCTCTGAATACATTACCACGGTCTCATCTTCTCGCCTCTCCCTCCATCCGCCCCAGTTTACACCTCACAGAGCATGTATATGTATTACCAAACGCATAGAGTGTCAGAGTCCATCGTCCTCATGCCGGCCCTTCATTATTCTGGCTGTTGTGATGCTCTGTGGACGCTCGCTCACAGCCTGAGGCCAGCTTGCATTAACCTCCTTCCCGCTGAGAGAGCAGGCGGCCAGCCGCCGTGACCCGGCCCTGCCTCGTTACTAAAAGAAGTGAGCTGGGGTCTGGATCGGGATCGGGCAACCGGGCGCCGCCCTCCTTCATCCAGTCATCTCCCAGTTAGTGTCTGGATATGATGACATGGAAGCTGATGGCCATGTGTTTGTGAGCATAATTTACCAAAACTTGTAGCCTGGAAAGCTTATCAGAATGGTTCTAGTGACCCATGTTGTCCCGCGTCATCAGATTTACAAATAATTTATTATATATCATTCTTACCGGCTTTACTCTAAATTTCTTTTGCAATTATTAAAGTATTCCAGTAAATACTGGGCAATAATACCACACTTATTCTGTATTTATAATGTACACTCCAACACTATATATAGTCCTAACTCAATGGTTTATTTACTTCCAGCGGTTGTATATACCGTTTATATGCATTTGTATTAATTATTATTATTGACATTAATTTAATTCTATTTTTTTTTCCTGTGACATAGAGGTAAATATTTTTTTGGGATGTAATTCCCATTCGTATTTTATATTTCTAGGCATAGTTTAGTTATAATTTTTATGTTTTCTGTTCTTTGTTGGAGTAACTACAACTGGCCCCGTCCCCCAGGGGCTGATAATTAATAAATAATATTTGTGATTCTGGTTTCTGGCAAACAACAAAGCAACCCAGGACTGGGACAATGTTGTTCTGAAAGCTTTGACATTTTTTTATTTGCCATTTAATGCACAAGCGCCTGAAAAAGCAGATACACCCCATGTAAGCGTATAAGCTCATCACCGACTGTCCTAAAATCAAAATTTGGGTTTGATGCAGAGGATTTTTAGCATGCATGGTGACACACGTTGTTAAAAATGTCACATCCCCCATGACACACAAGCATAATGTTGGGCTGCTGTGTTGCAAAGCGGCTCAATTATTCACTGAACAAATCAATGAACATAGTTTGCAACTCTAGGCTGAACCAGCTACAGTGATCTGATGAAAAAGCAGAATAAAAGAGAATAATTCCCTGAAAAAAAGGGGCCCAGTGTTCTCGCTTTCTCCACTGACGAAGCCGGAGCACAAACCTGTGGCCCCTGATGGCTCTCAGACTGACGCTGGCCACTTTCTGCGGCATGTTAGCACAGGAGCAGCGTAGCGCCGTTCATCTGCATTCAGTCGTAAAATAACAGAAGTCAGCCTTGAAGAATAAATTTATGCTTCCGATTTGTTTTACACAGCCTGTGTGGACAGATGGATCGATTAAAAATCCGTTCCAGCAGACGCTGGTGAGACAGACGACAGAGGAACACGGCTGAAACGCCTCCTGTGTGAACAAAGCTCATAAGTCTGCAGCTGAGGCTTGCCAGGCTGCCCAGTTTGTCTCAGCGTGTTGGACTAATGCAGTTTTATCCTTTAACCAGACGTACACTGTGCATGCATTTATACGTGCATATATCTGTCAATACGTCGCATATGTCATGACTATATGTGTCAATAGTTCTCATTATGGAGGAAAATTACGGGTAGGTAGTTATGTACGGTTAGGTCCAGAAGTATTAGAAAAATGACACATCACCACAGTGGATTTGATGGGATCAAAGTGCTTTCAGCTTTGATTTAAGAGCTTTCTCAAAAATTTGGCATTGATCTTTTAGGAAAGCAGATAGAAGGTCTGGAGCTGATTTCAGGTTTTGAATTGGCATTTGGCAGCTGTTTGACTGGAGCTGTCAATATGAAGTCCAAGGAGATATCAGTACAAGTGAAGGAGGCCATCATTAGGCTGAGTAAGTCAAACAAATATCAGAGAGATAGCAAAACCTTAAGGGGGTGTCCAAATCAATGATTCTGTACATTCTTAAAAAGAAAGAATGCACTTATGAGCTCAACAACATCAAAAGGACTGGAAGACCATGGAAGACAACTAAAGTGGATGATGGCAGAATCCTTTCCTTGGTGAATAAAAACACCCTCACAACACGGAGACAAGTCAAGAACACTCTGGAGAAGCACGGCGTGTCATCGTCAAAGTCTACAATCAAGAGACGCTTTCATGAATGTAAATACAGAGGGTTTACAACAAGGTTCAGACTACTGGTAACATTCAAGAACGGGAAGGCCAGATTAAACATTGCCAGAAAACGTCTGAAAAAGCCTCCCAAGTTCTTGGGAGAGATGAAACAGAGATTAAATTGAATCAGATTGATGTAAAGAGGAAAGTGTGGAGAAGGAAAACAACAGCTCATGATCCAAAGGGACCTCATCATGTGTCAAACATAGTGGAGGCAGAATTATGACAAGGGCATGTATGGCTGCTAATGGAAAGGGCTCATTGGTGTTTATCTGGATGAATTCTGAGGTGTATAGGCTCTACTCTCTGACCACATTCAGCTAAATGCTTCAAAACTGAAAGGACAGCGCTTCACACACAGTGCAGATGGATAAATGACCCTGAACATACTGCAAAAGCAACTCAGGACTTTTTGAAGACAAAGTAATTGAATATTCTTCACTGTCCAGGTCTGTCACCTGATGTCAACCCCACAGAGCAGCTTTTTAGTTACTGAAGACAAAACTGAAGGCAGGAACACTCACAAACAAGCAGTGACCGAACGTGGCTGCATTCTAATCCAAGTATTAAAAACTACAGCTATATTTGCATTTATGTCCAAATACTTTTAAAGCCCTGAAAATAGAGGTACTTTGCATAAAATGACTGTAACTACCAAACGGTAGATACCATATTTTTGCCAAATCTCTTACATTAAAGCTGAAAGTCTTCACTTCGATCACATCTTGACTGTTTTATTTCTAAACCATTGTGGTGAAGTATAGAGGCAAAAAGCTTAAAAAACTGTGTCCTAGTCCAAATACTTCTGGACCTAACTGTATATAAACAAATATGCTATCTAAATACTTTCCTCACTCTTGTGGTCAACAATTCTGCCCAGTTTTGGTTCCAGGTTAAAGGGGTACTTCATAAAATGTATCCCATAGTTGTTGCTCTGATAAGCGTATTATTGGGTTGGTGCCTTTGTTCCTTCAATGGTTCCTTTGCATCCGAACGTTTGATCGGATTGGGATATTGGGAGGTTGGGAGACCCACTGCGATACCCAGATTTTTCCGGCAGATTAATTGCACAATGAGGTGATCGTTTTTTATAAATGTATGTTGACGTTCCATCTGTTTGTTTTGTTTACTTATTAGAATAAATAAGAGACGCTTGTGAAATTATCCGCACCTAAGCAAATTCAGAAGCAATGAGACTATCACCTCCTCAGGTACGATGTTGTATTACAATACAGGACTGAACACAGCTGTTCCTTCACATTCTGCTCATAATGTTGGTTTATTATTTGAATGGTTTGAACTGAATTTTCAGACACTCGCTCCCGCGATACCGAAGCCAAAATAACTCTCCAGCTTCCTTGAACAGCAACACACTGCTGCACTGTGCTCTGAACCTTCCATTGCACTGCATAACAGTGTGCAGTGGTCTGTTGGCTCCAAGTGATCAAGTGCAGCATCGTGGAGAATTGACGTTGATAGATTCCCTGCTTCCCCACCAACCCCCTCCAGAGTAAAAAGTCAAACTGTGCCTGGGGGAATAAGCTATGCCGACCTCCTTTCTCTCAGAAGCATACGCGCTCGGGGTGCCGCTTGAACTCCTTGCGCTCTCTGGGGTCATCCCGTCCAACAATGCACCAATACGGCCTGCAGCCATGCTTCCAATGGAAGAGCAGCTTTATTTCTTGAACATGCATCCCACCCGATTTCACACTTCTCGAGGTTTCACGACTGTTTGCTGTTGTTGGTTTGTGAGATGTTGCCAACATTTTTGAAAGTTAAACTGTCCAGTTGGCCATTGACTTATTCATCTTGAGCTGCAGTTGCGTTTGCAAAGATAGATAACTTTTTTTTTTTTTTTTTACTAAAATGAAAGAGATATGCTGTTTTCGAGTGAAGTTAGCTAATCAGTTTCCTAAAGAATCCGGCCCACCGCACAATTTTATGTGGCCGACTAGAGCTTGTTAAGAATTGTGGTTTCGGTTTTGATGGTTTTATTAAAATACTCATGTAAAGATTCGCAATTGGTTGGTGAGCTGCACAATGACGCCATTCAGCCACTAGATGGCAGTGTTTTAATATCAACCCTGACCTAAAGTGGCTTTTAATTCGATAAATGATGTGGCCCAGGATGAAAATGAGCTTCATCCCTGTGTCATCCCCCTGAGTGTCATCTGCCTCTCTTATTATCTTTATTTACCTTTATATGATTATCCCAAATGTGATATATGTGCAGTATATCCCAGGCTAACTGTGGTCTACAATACTAACCACTGCTAATTCAGAATCTGAATGTGGGTTATATGAGGAGGGCAACTCTTTCTAATCCTAGTTTAACTTGTGTGTTTAAAGCAACAGCCCAAGGAAATAAGTTCCCATAAGTATAACCAGTCTTAAATAGTTGGCAGATGGCGGTTCAAACGAATTTACCAAATGGCTGAATGACCACAGGGCACGTTCTAAACATAACTGCAACTTCACTGATGCCCTCAGACCCTGACGTTTTTATCCCCAACCCCCCAGCAGCCGCAGCACTTCTCTAGATACGAACCATTCACACGATTCAATGTCTATAAGTATGAATCACGAAAAGCCATATCCTCAAGGGCTGCATTTTAAAGGGTTCTTAGGAACAGATTTCCACTTTAAACACACTGACATATCTGCTTTGCATTATAATTTCAATCTGTAGGCAGTGGAGAAGCAGTTCTCACATGCTTGAGATGAACAACAGTAGGGAGTATCAGCAATATTATACAAAGTACGTATTCCCTTGTCATCTGCAGTGGAAAGATTATCATTACTAATGTGATAACATTTATTACTGTTGCTGGTGTTTTTAGTATTTGTATTTCTTTTTTTTAAATGAACTGTATTTTTTGTAAGTTTGTGTAAGTTTTGCGCTGAGCATTTTAATTGGAATAGTAATCATAGCAGTTTAATATATGTAGGCTAATAAAGGGAAAGTGCACTGAGAATTAATCCAAATACTGTATTTCTATTCCAGCAGTCCTAAATTTATTCTTACTGGAGGCTGCTTCAAGCTGCACAGAGCAGAGTCAGTCATGAAGCCAAACACAGGAACGGCATGGAGAATTTTCAAAATAAATCACCCTGTCCAGACACTAGCTCTTGTCTGTTGACCATTTTAAAAAACAACTTTTAAAAATCCCTTTGTAATATAAACTATATATTGATGGAATAATATTTCATTTGTTCTTTTTATAGTTCTCATTTTTGTTGCCTATTAGAATATAAAACGGTCAATTAGTTGTAATTGTAATTAAATCTGTTCATTATTGATAATTAGATGAAATTGCAAACATGTTTATTAATTCTCATGTTTATAGTAGAACTCAGCTACATAAACAGTCTTGTAACTTCTGAAGGAACATGAAAAACACTGACTCTTTTGCAAATGAAAAATTGGACAACCAAACGCAGGGAGGGGTATTGCTTCCACGGCTTTACTTGGACCGAAACGATCTGTTGTTGATCTCCACGCTGATGAGTTTGGCTCTGCTTTAAAAGAACAGTTTTCTTCCACTTGCTTCGGGTTGTGCTGGCTCCAGATGTCCACCACCCCATAAGTGTTTTTCAGCCCCTCCTGGAGGATCCCAGGGCATTCCTAGATCAAATGTAATATATGGAGGTGCTGTAGCCTCCTCTCAGCCTAACGACTGTAGTGAATGTGCTCATGTTAAAGCGTTCCACACCAAGGCCTCGCTGTGCATTGTATGGTCGATACAGATTAAAAATTTGACCCTGTGTGTTAACGCTGTGGAACAGTCATTGGAGTTCATGACGCTTGAAGAGTTCACCAAGTCTGTTGCTGCATTCCTGTGCTCTTTTATTTCCTACAGATGATACATATAACTGATGAGTTATGGAACAAGCAATAAAAGTAACTGCACTACACCTCCAGTCCAGTAGGTGGCGGTCAGAATAGACACAGGCCATATAGCAACACTATTACCTCTGCAGCCACACAATGTGCACTTTCTTCTGTGACTTCTCAAAGCGGCGGCAGACTTTTCAACATTCCAGGTGAAATAAAATGCGTTGGGTTTTCTTGCTAACCAGAAATGTTCCAGCACTCCAAGCCCCGCCTCTAAAGCTCCTGAACCCTTGGGAGGCACCACTCACCGAGCGAGGATCCATCTGGGGGTAAATTGGTTGCCCCGGAACTAAATATAGACCCTGATTCCTGCCATCGAAACGCAAATCCCTCCAGAAGGTTCCCAGTTCATGGGGGAAAATTCCTGTGGTCAGAATGATCCTTGAATGTGCTTATAGCTGCTCTTACAGCCCGCTGGAGTCACAAAGGTTATTTAAGTGCACGCTGTTAGGGTCAGTGTTCTGTGTATACAGCAGCTGACAAGCCTTCATCACTAGGATGTTCTAAATGACTGTCTGAACACTGGACTTACTGGATTAACCTTATACTCACACACACACACACACACACACACACACAGTGACTGAGTGATTGACATTTCCTATTCCCAGACTGGGAACGGGCACGGTCCTCTTGGTGGACTTCATCCTGCCCGGTGATCTGTAGCAGATTGACCTCTAATGGACACATTAAAGTACTATCATACAGACATACAGTCCTTATAAAACCGTATATATAACGGGGATTATTGTAAATGGACTTGCTTTTATACAGCATCTTTCAGGTCCACAGGACTTGCTGAGGGACACTTCAACACGCTGCCTGTGGGGATCAAGATTTAAACAATCCATCTTTGGTTTAAAGGAGACTAATAGAAAAATGAAGTAAAAATAACAAAAGATGCGTAAATTAAGAGAAAAAAAAATGAAAAGAGACCAAAGGTAAAAACAAACAAACAAATACATCATTGCCCGTCAGTCGTACTGGCGTATTTTTCTTTGTTCGTCCTTTTTTCAATGTTGACTTTAATCTTTTTCATCTAACTATTATATCTTTTCTTTCGTGGCCAAGTGCTATAAAAGTGCTGATTTTTACATTCAGCCGCTTTAATCCCTGTTCAATTAGCAGTTCCATTTGTTTAGTGGTGTGTCAATATGCAAAATCCTTTTCCGATCGAAACGTTTACACTGATTATCCTTGCTGAGGGAGTTTAAAAAAAACAACTTAATAATAATGTTTTAGCTTGTTAATTTTAATGTTCCATCATGTATTAATTTCCCTCCGAGGTGTGATTGTTCCACAATATATTTGAGCTATGGGGTCATTATAAATGTGTGTCTTTCTGCAGAGTTTGTTTCTTGTGGTGGCTGAGCAGCCTTGTAAGGCTAAAAAAAACCTTAATTAATTCACAATAATCTGTTTTATCTGATTCGCTCACAACAGCTTTTGTTTGCAACTTGTAAGATGCCACTCTGTGAGCTGGAGAACACTTGGCCCTCCGTTTGAAATTTGCTGCTGCGAACTTTCGACTGATCACTCTTATGTATGTCTCATGCTGGAACTAGGTTACTATATATCACATTCACAAGTATAAATCTCATGCAGAAGGTGGATCATTCAACAGATGAGAGAGAGAATTTAAGTGCTTTGGTTTTTCACAGCACATTTATCATTCTTGTGCATTCAGTCTCAAGGCCTAACGCACCGGACGGGATAGCATTGTGAACTGCTGATTTGTGCCACCGTCTGGGGTTTTTCCCTGTGTGATCTGTTATCCAAAAGCTCTCAGGAGGCCTCGGCTGAATGTGTCCTGAACGGTTTCGGTAAAGCTCTTTGTTAGTCCGTAAAAAAAGAAATGCTGAATAACAGCAATCGGAGGTCGCAAATCTCTGTCATGGCTGAACCGTCCCGCTTAAATAATTGCTTTCAGCCCCAGAGTGTGACGCCTCAAAACACATGTCTAACATTTAGATTTGTGTCAGTATAATCAGTCGTTCAGAAGTTACTCACAAAATGACAGTATCTCATCACGATCTCACCTCCTAAATGTTAGCTGTTAGAGGATCTGTTTGACTATTTGACTAATTGGGGAGCACAAGCGAAGTCAAAGCATCTCCACCGCCCCCTGGTGGCTGGCTGCAGTAAGTCATTTTAGGGGCTGAGGTCACAAAGTCGTGTGTTTCTCAAGTTTGCCCGTGCATCACCATAGAAAGAGCTGCAAACGTGCACGTATTGCTGTGGTGACATTGGACAATAACCTATGCTAATTGAGATTTAAAGTTTTCAGCTCATGGTGTAGCTAAGTGGTTAATTGCAACCAACAATAGTTGCAGTAGGAACCTTTTTATCATAGTAAAGTTATCAAAGACATTTACCTCCTGCCGCTAGAATACGGAAGAATTATCATATAGTGAATTAAAACTA
The DNA here is from genome assembly GCA_001698575.1 of Mola mola. Classification (NCBI taxonomy): domain Eukaryota; kingdom Metazoa; phylum Chordata; class Actinopteri; order Tetraodontiformes; family Molidae; genus Mola; species Mola mola. The sequence goes on from KV751358.1 coordinate 2,662,994, forward strand.
ATCAATTTGATAGTTTTAATACATTTACTCAAACATGACACTGTGCAAAATGTAAATAGAAATAAAATACCAGATCTGAATTTTTTTAGCTGAAGATAGCAAAAAGACAACCTATCAAATGTTGAGATTGAGAAAGTTCATTTTTTGGAAATGATCACTTTATTCCTGGCATCGTTTTGAATACCAGCAACATGTTTCCAAAAAAGCTGTGACAGTGGCAACAAAAGACTGGAAAAGTTGCTATAAATTAACACATCTCACAATGAATTAGGCTAACTGGTAACTGATTCGTGACAAAATTTACAAAAAAGAATCCTAGAGAGGTTGAGCTTATTATTAGTGCACACTTCAAAAGCTAGCGTTCGCTATGGGGGCTTATTAGTGCACATGACGGGTAACGTGCACATTTATGAAGGTTCCGTTGATACTGAACCATATATGCAGGAGGTGGATCAACAAATGCTGCTGAGATCAAATTCCAAAATGAGGATAGAATTTTCGAACACAATCAAATTTTCAACTTTCCATATGTTGATGTGCTATTTTTTAATTAAATGTGGGGTTTCAACGTTTTGCGAATAATCACATTCTCTTTCTATGATATTCTTTCATACAGTTCCCAGTACGTGTCATCAGCTCAATATTCAACCACATTGCTTTAATTGGACAGCTTGAGTCATGTAGTGGGAGCACAATAACCAAGCTTGAACACTCGAAACACAAAAATATGTTTTCTATGACTTGTAATATCATGCCACTACTTTGCAAAGGTCATTTTGATTTGCATCAGATATTTTGTTCCAAAAGTGATGTTACTAAGGTCCCTTACCAAGATGTATTTTGCTTACACAAATACAATGCAGTGCACCATCTGGATAAACAGCTCTGCTGATGTAACATAACATAACTGAACTTTTATTTATAACCACAAAAATAGCCTCTTTCTTACTCCACTGTGACTGTTATGGTGGTATTTTTCAGAATTCAATCATATTCTTAACCCTGAGGGAATCACTCACTCACACACACACACACACAGACACTCTCACACACACTTGCCATTCATGTGCTCTGATGATGACAAACATGTTGGAAGTGATTTTTTTCCTCCCACTATCTGCCACTGCCAGCAACTCTGAAGGAGTCGGCTCTGTCTATTAGAAAGAATGGCGCCCCACCTCCTCCTCTTCCTCTGTGCTTCTTCCTCCCGGCAAATTCACACCAGGGCCCCTTCGTGCTGAATCCTTATTGGTCCGTTTTATATACTGTATTATGTTGTATATTTCAGCGTTGTGGTGAGAACTGGCATGTGTCACTTCAGCCTGTGATCACATTTCTGACTATTTTGTGTTTTTCAAACCAAACGATTCACCCGTTGAGGGGGAAAATGATCAGATCGTTGATCCAAAATGATCATTAGTTGCTCTCCTGTGCAAATGAGTTCAACCTCAACAAACTGCAGTAAAATCCCGCTTGTTAATGCAAGATTTACGATGATCTCATAACACGTGAAATACATTTTTCTGAACTTCTTTTCATACTTTTTAATTCTTGATTTTTACTTACACGCTCTGCTTGAATAGCATTCTCATTTCACCATGTTTACATCAAGGTGTTTCTGTACTGTACTTTATGTGGTAGTTCTGCTTAAATTAAGGATCTCAATCCTTCACACCAATCAGTGGCGGAGCTAATCCGGCCATGTAGCTCCTCACCCAGCATCAAAGTGCAGTTTTAAAGCCGGCTCGTCACGTTTAGCTGCCTTGCCTCCACCAGCGAGTGCAGGGATGCAGGAGAGTTGTGGACTCTTGGGGGTTTTGTTGAGGGATGATCTGAAGCTCTCTCTTATCTGATGCTTTGGTTTTCTTCAGCGGAGATGATTGACAGTGTGGGAGCCTGAAATTTCCAGCCGGTGCTTCACTGTAAAAACTCCTCTATTATTCATATTTGATGGCTGAAGAAAAGAGCCTCCCCTCGCTTTTGTATCCTTTGTGAAAAGAGGTCTTTTAGTTTAGAGGAGACAGAAATGAAAAGCATTTTAGAGCAACGCCACAGGAACCAGAGAAAATGTGACTGTTGCTAAGGTATATTTCTGCCCGTCCTCTGCATTAAACAAACAATTCAGACAGTAAAGACGCTTCAGACGACTTGATGGAGGAGAAATGCTGGTGTTTCTGTATGTTCAGTGGACGACTAGCGCCCTCTACTGTCCAGGGCTGAATACTGTTCCAGGTCACTGTAGGACTTCCGTTCTCAGACCAACTGCACTTAGGTGCCAGTGTGAAGAAAGCATAAAAAAAACATGTATGACTCTCATCAAAGCTGTGTGCCTGCGTACATTTCAATCCCACCACACCCGGTGTAGCTGCCGGATGTGTGAGTGTTCTTAAATTCACAGCTTTTGCACTGCAGGAAACACATTGTGTGACTCGCTGGCTGGGTTCACCATCCTATGGAAGAAGAGCAGGGCCATTCAGGAGAAAAAAAATTAGGAGAGGATGTCAAGAAACATTCAAACAACTTGATCAATTGTCTTATTGTGTCTTGTGATACCAGGTGCCCCCGTCCGAACTGCACGCAGGTGTAACCATGGACACCCTTCATTCAGCTCTTCAACGCTCTAATGCTGATAACACTGCTGATACACTTCACAAACTTCTGGATTTATAGACGTCATTTATACAGGTGACGTCTATTGCCCGTCTGTCCCGTCCTAGGAAGAGGGATCCCTCCTCTCTGGTTCTTCCTGAAGCTTCTTCTTTTTCCCTGTTTGGGGTTTTTCCATTTCTCTCCTCACCTGGTTCCAGGCTCTAAGGGCAAAGGGTGTCACATCTGTATGCTTGGTAAAAAAAATCCAGTCGTGCAATTTCAATGACAAGCTAATACACACACACACTCCATCGTACAGTTGATGTCTTCAGTTGATGTCTTGTAGTTTATGGAAACTGCAAAATCATGGTGTGTTTGCAGAAAAGCAACACTTTGCCGTGACGGTGAGGTCACCGCTGTCTCGGTAATGGGTAATACGCTCACTGTCCGTGTTTGTGATTGTGTGTGCGTGTAGAGAATATTTTTGCATGTATTCTTGCAGCGACCCAATAAAATAGAGTCACAGGCCGGGAATGCAAAGGCATGTGCAAACCGGGTAGCCACAAACAACATGAAAACAACCAAGTCAAGCATGCAAAGCGGGTGGTCAGGCCGTGTCCACGCTCTCATGACTCAAACCTTGCGTGAACAGGGGCGTTTATAAGTAACAGTGTGTGTGCGTGTGGTTGAACCAGTGTAAATTCATACTCGAGCGTGCCGGACGCGTGTGAATTCCCTGAGGCCGCTCGGTTTGCTCTGTCCTAATTGTCGAATGTCCAACCTCGAGCTTTTCAAAACAAAACGTCCCGATCCTCTGGCTTACTGATCAAACTAACTCGACCTAGTGGCACAAAACACATCCCAGCACAGCACAGCAAACAGCAGCAGGCAGGAGTCCAAGAAGAATGATTCTGAAGGGGATGATGAGGACTCTGTCTGAAATTATATTCGTTCCTTGGATATAATTCCTAGTCTGGCCTCAGCTCAAGTCAAGTGTATTTTGTTTATTCGACGGCAATACGCAACATGACCCTTTACAGATCTAGTCCCTATTCATTTAATTTAGCTGTTAATAACAGACACTCAACAATCCCCCTGCAGGCAGCAGAGTCGAGACTTCCTTAAAAAATAAAGAACAATAAACAAATAAATAAATCATGACAGGAAAACACCATTTTTAAACTTGCTGTTTTTACGCCACGTGAGTCACTTCATTACGACACTTAATTTCACCAGTAAATTTATAGGAAATCATGGGCGGATGTACGATTACCATCTTAATGTGATAAGAATTTCTGTGGGCCAAGTTCAGATGTAGATCTCGCCAAACACCGGATGATAATACGTCATTACCGGCACTGAAGCGAGTGGCCTCACTGTCCGGCGCATTATTGCTCTTTTTGGGGGGGATTTGAGGTTTATTGGTCTTCATGTCGGGTTTTTCTAGTTTAAATCCGGGGTAATGTCGACTTGTTTTTCCTTTGTGGTGTCCCCCATGTGTTTCCCTGCCTATTTAGGTATTATTAGATGGCCTGATTGGGCAAAGAGGCACGGCATCGGTAGCCTCGGGCAGCTGCTGCTGCAGAGTTGACTATTTTGATGTTGACACACATACTTGAGACAGGGGAAGATTGATATCTGTCTGACTTCTGTCTGCTACAGCCAGCTGGTGGCTTTATTTCTCAGTTTGTTTGTTTTGTTTTTTTTTGTTGCCAGGAGGTTAGGTCTATG
>KV751358.1:2667374-2693087 GCA_001698575.1 Mola mola
AATTACTGTGCTTTATTTACATTTCATCAAGAGACGCCAGCTTCTACCTCCCTTTATGCTGAGCTAAACTCAACCAGCTGCTGGCTTCATATTTAATGGAGAAATATGAGAAGGGTACGGCAGGGAAAAGGAACATCACTGCAACATAGCGGGCAGATAATAAGATAAATAAAACTTGATTAATCCCAAGGTAAATTCATGTGCCAATGTGACAAATTACAATGCGCAGTTTACAAACACAATTACAACCAGCGCATTCCCCGAGTCCGTGTGAAACACTGAGCCAGGTTAATAAAGGGAAATAAATGAATACAAATCTGCTTTGTCACCGTTAATGTCATAGGTGGACGTTTCAACCTGACTCGTCTAACTTCACGGTCTAAAAATCTAGTTAATATATGTTATCAAAGCCAAAAAAATCAGCGAGCAGTTCTTCGCTTTTGGCATTAACTGGACTCAAATGAGGCCCATTAACAAGCTGGAGTAATATTGAAACAGTAAGTCATAAGACTTGTCCTCAGGCTGAGCAAACAAGATGCTGACGCATCCGGACGGTCTGGATGTCAGCATCATCATCACCATCACCATCACGGTGCGGGCGGCTCCAGGCCCCGCCCAGGCGATGACGCAGACACAGTGGGCGGGGCCTAAAGCCTGCCCTTATTAGGCTGAGAGCCCTGCATCCAGCTGCAATCCGGCTGTCACCAGCGGGAGACGACACGCGAGACCAGAGCCGTCCTCAGGTAAGACTGGGGCGGTTTACAGTCGGGTATTCATGGATGAGGGTCTTAAAAAAAAACCAAAAACAAATTTATATTCACCTTTTTAACTCTAGGTTGCATCTTTTGGAACAGGTCTGAAGTGGGATAAAGACACTGAGATACTCAGATGCAAACCATCCTGGCATGTCGGGTGAACTTTAACTCAACATGAGCCATGATCATTGTTGATGTGCAACTCTTAAAGATCCATTCAGAATGGAAATCAATCATAAATGTCATAATGTGCAGCTGCACTTTTAATTCCAGCCAACTGCCGAAGAAGAAACTTGCATATATGATGGTTATAAGACAGAGAGTCCTTGTGAATTGTGAAAGGCACAGCATTTTGCATAAACACTGGACTTTATAAGAACTCTAAGCAGCCATTTATAGCTTCATATAGAGAAAATTGGTTGCTATTGGAGGTTCTCCTGCACAACATCCGTCGGATATTTAAAATAAACCCCATCACAGCATGATAGATATACCACAGATCCATTAAGAAAATATTAAAGGAACAAAAAAAAAGTTTGACGGGCTCACAGCCACACATGGTTTCGCTTAAAATCCCTCAAAGAAAGAGGTTAGATTGATTGCAGATGGCCAATATTGTTAGAGGTTCTCTCTTACGTAATCCTGGCTGATTCAGCAAGAGCACCCAGACACCAACAGGGAAGCGTGGAAGCAAATACTCTGCATTATGCTTATGAAGAGAACGCAATTTAAGTCCAATTTGAATCAGTTAAAGAATTTATGACTGACTAAATCAATTTAAGAAATCATAAAAAGTTTTGTTGAAAGTTTATTGAAAGCATCTGCAATGACAAAGCTGCCTAGTCAATCAGACTCGTAGAAGCATCTTAATTGGCTGACGCTGGTCATAAAGAATAGCATTAACCAAACTATTAAAACGCTCTAACACTACTAACAACCTTTCATCAGAGACATGGAGCCCTATTTCAACAGTGCAATTGCCTTAAGTGCACCATTATTCTAGTTATATGCTGCATAATCTAGGCACAAGGTGCAAATGCACGTTATTATCCCAATTCTTCATTAATTTATTTATGACATAATTCTTCTTGCTCAGTGAATATCATTACTTGTACCACGCCACTCGTCTCACCGAATGTGGTCTTTGGTTGCGTCTCCATTTGATTGTATACGAGGATTCGACAATGTTTTTTGGGTTTTTTATACATATAATTTTATTGTGCACAGATTAATATCAGTCCTTTATGACATCAAATACCCCTATTAAAATTGCACTCTTTAGTTTGTACTGTTTTAAAAGCACAAGTTATTGTCTACGGTATCAACCACTACCCCCACCCCCCAAAAAAATAAACAAGTAGAGAGAGAAAGTGAATAAATAATTAGACCGAAAACCTATAAAAAAAACAATGAATAGATAATAAGGTATAATAAAACAAAACACCGGGAAATTCAGTTAAGAGATAAAAGGGTTTGGAGAAAAACCTTGAAGTTTAATTCTGTTTCCTCGGTCCTGCCAAATTTATAACTTAGTTTTGCTGTTGCTAGAGTGACATCACTGCCAACACTGCGTATATAAACATTAAAAATGACTAAAAGGGGCCTCGCCAAGTCTGTTCATCAGTGTGCAACATACAGAATGTGTTCGCCATGGGAAGCCATGTTAGCACATTTTAATATCTGAATAAAAGTTGCAAGTATACTTGTCACATTGAGATAAAGAGAGTAGACTATTGTGGTTTTTTTTTGTTTGTTTGTTTGTTTGTTTTTGTAAACTTTCCCAAAATCGCCCTACCCAAAACGGCCGAGACTCAGGAGTCACTAATGGAAAACATGGTGTACACACAACAAAGGTCTATCTCAAGCTCACAGACCCAGGCTAGGAAAACGTGTTTAAAGTAGCTTTAATCTTATTTTACCGAAAAATAGATGTGAGTTTCGACTGGATGATGAAATATTCTAGTTCCACATTTGCTAAAAAAAAAAAAAAAAAGTTTATCCGGTGTTGTCCGGCAAGACACTTACGCAATCAGTACACACTCAGAATGTAATCTGTCTTTAATATGCTGTGTTATGAATAAACTTAACTGTTATGAAAGGTCCAAAATGTGATTGGAAGAGATCTCCTGAAGCTGGAGTCAACAAAACATTGTTTACCCATTACCCCCCACTGTATCTTACTCCATACCAGTTATTGACTCTGCTGCAAGTAGCATCATGGGTAAACTCTGCGGTGGGGAATAGCAATAGGTCCGTTGTGTTCTTGTGAGCAGATGTCACCGATGACAGTCAGTGTTTTCGACCTTTTCTGAGTTCACGCCCATATGTGTTTACAGTAAATGTCGACCAATTTCCGAGGACCAGTTTTTCACACAAACGACAGGAAAATCACAATGCGACCAAAGAATGGGAAATAAAAAAAACAAACAAAAACAATAGTCTCATGAAAGACGTGCATCATGGGAAATGTAGGATCCTGTGATTTTGGAGCTACTCTGGGGATTAAAAGTAATGATATCTAAACCTTTGCGGCTCTAGTTTTGACCATTAATGTTTAGTCATCTAGAGACCCCAATAGTAAGTGCCATTATAAATCATTTGTCAGTGCACAATCTTATATGTACTTCCATAGAGCCAAAAATGACATCTTGCATGTTCATGTTCACATTCTTTTGTAAAGACTGGTTTATATAAGCCTTCGGGACTACATTATTTTTATTAGAAATTGTAGGCAAAAGTTTAAAACTTGGTTACAGCATGTCCCACATTGCTTAATTTTGTTTATCTGTTGCAGGATCCAGATGACCATTTTTCTTTTGTGGCCTCATTACTCAGAACCCAGCTACAATGCACCGTCATTTTGTAAGCTGTCATCGATCCCTACAGGCAAGGTTAACCACAAAAGATCAAGCACTTGAATGAATACTTTTAATATTTTCTTGGAATCTGACAAAGGATCAAGGAACTTTTACCTTAGAATTCTGCCTTTTTTTTTTTTTTTACTATTTTATACCGTATATGTGAAGATTAAAGTATATATACTGTATATATATATACACTGATGTCTCCAGCTGAATGGCACTAAGTAGTCTTAGTTTAACTCCCTAAGATCAAGTTAAAACAGTATTTGTGGACTTAAATGTAAATTAAAATGTTTCATTTCTTGGCACTTTACACATGCATTTTATATCTTGGACCATAACTAAATGTAAAGAGCATATCGATATACAAGATATTGCAACAAAACATAAAGCTCCTCTCCTCAAAAAAACAAAAAAAAGAAAACCCTAGGTCTTCAAAGATGAGCCCGGCTACCACCATGGAAGTGGCAGATATCGTCGTTGTAGCAATCTACTTCATCGTGGTGCTATTGATTGGCTTCCTTGCCATGCGGAAAGCCAATCGGAGCACAGTGAGCGGCTACTTTCTCGCCGGTCGCTCCATGAATTGGGCAGCTGTAGGAGCTTCTCTGTTTGTCAGCAACATAGGAAGTGAGCATTTCATCGGACTAGCTGGCTCGGGCGCTGCTAGTGGCCTCAGTGTGGCTGCATGGGAAATAAATGCTTTACTGCTGCTCCAGTTGCTGGGTTGGATTTTTATTCCAGTGTATATTCAGTCCGGCGTCTTCACCATGCCAGAGTACCTGTCCAAGCGATATGGCGGGAGGCGACTTAAGGTGTATTTTGCCATGTTATCGCTCATCCTGTACGTCTTCACCAAGTTGTCTGTGGACCTCTATGCTGGAGCATTGTTCATTCAGGAGTCCTTAGGATGGAACCTCTATCTGTCAGTCATTCTACTCATTGCCATGACGGCTTTGCTGACAGTTACTGGAGGTCTGGTTGCTGTCATCTACACAGATACGGTCCAGGCATTCCTCATGATTGCTGGAGCGCTCTGCCTGACAGGCATCAGCCTCTTCAAAGTGGGAGGACTTGAAGGTATTTATCAATGTCATTTACCAAATATAACCATATAATCCTCGTAATTGTTTAAGGTGCAATTTAAACTGCATTCTAAGCCATTTCCTTCAATAATTTTTTTTCAGGTGTTTGGACCAAGTATATGCAGGCGTCTCCAAACATCACTGCCATTTTGCTCTCTTCACCCAACCTGACGTATTCTGAATCCTGCCACCACCACTTAAACCCAAAGCCAGATTCTCTGAAGCTCCTTCGAGGTCCAAGGGATCCAGACCTTCCATGGCCCGGCTTCTTATTGGGACAGACCCCCTCTTCTATTTGGTACTTGTCTATGTCTTGTTGACTGACTTCCTAGCTGGTTTTAGGTTCCATGAATGTATGAATATTTATTGTCCCCAGAAGATTCATGCTAAACCTCTTAGCCTTTCTTCCTGAGGGTTAGGCTAGTAAAAAACATCAGTGGGAATACATTGAGCAGATAGTCATGACATTCTCTGAGTGCATCCATGGTCCCCAGAAGAACATAAGCATGTTGACATTCGAAAATGTTTGCAGTTCGGCTATAGCATTCAGTTAAAAGAATTGCTGTTCTTAAGCACGGGCTTACAGAGGCGGTAGCTCTCATTCAGATCAAATCCGGCTCTGCAGCGAGTAGTGCAGACACAACTGGGAGATTTTCACTATTTGGTCCATTGACCTCAACTGCATACTGGCCATTTTGGAAGCAGCAGCTCTTCCAGAGAGACTCAGTCTGAAACACCTTCTCAAAGTAACTCCCCACATCCTTTACTGGTGCAGTTTCGGCAGCACAACGTGTTTTGAGGTACTAAGCAATGTAATGGAAACTTTTACTTGTACTTGTAAGAAGTAAAAGGCCTGAACAACAATACACTTGATCCAATTTGGGTTACCTGATAGTCAACCAAAGATAACATCTGTTTTCATTCTAACACACAGTCTAAATGCACTACCCTCAGTCAGAATGAATGGGAATACAGTTATATTTGACGCAAACCCTTATTTGGTCTGATTGATAGGCAACAGGTCTGTATAGCCTTGCTTAGGTGCAGCAGTGCTTTGACCTAATTACCAACATGAAATGCATATAAGGAAAAATATAGCAGAGGCGACGGTACAGTGTCTTTCCTCATTGTATTATAGTGGTATATTATTGTAAATTAGCTTACTAATGCAAATTTTAACATACACTAAGCACAAAGTATATCTCAGGCCATTAAAGTTTACATTTTTATTACCTAATGCAAGAGTCATCCAGTCCCTTGTGATGTTAGATTTCATGGCAGTCCATCCGATAGTTATTGAGATTTTTCATTAAAACACAAAAATGTCAACTTCATGGCAATGGAAAGTAGTTAAAGAACACAACCAGTAGGGTTCATTGTGTAAGATCCGTAAATGTCTGTACAAAAGGGGAAAAAAAGGTATCTTGTTGCTAACTAAATGTGTTCAATTTGTCTTCCAGGTACTGGTGTACAGATCAGGTGATTGTACAACGTGTTTTGGCAGCCAAGAACATTGCCCATGCCAAAGGTTCTACTCTTATGGCCGGATTTCTTAAAATCCTCCCCATGTTCATCATTGTCATCCCAGGTAGAGACTGTTAATTGCTTTATTAATGTACTAAGACCTAAAATCCTTTCTGTGTACTCAAAATGTGATTAACCGGTTGCTATAATTCTAGGAATGATCTCCAGGATCCTTTTTGCTGATGATTTGGCATGTATCAGCCCAGAACACTGCGTGGAGGTGTGCGGCTCTGCAGCAGGCTGTAGCAACGTGGCCTACCCACGGCTTGTCATGTCAGTGATGCCTCCTGGTCTTCGTGGTCTAATAATGGCTGTCATGATCGCAGCTCTAATGAGTGACTTGGATTCGATCTTCAATTCTGCCAGCACCATTTTCACATTGGACATTTACAAGATGATACGAAAGCAGGTGTCATCGAGGGAGCTGGTAATAGTTGGAAGGTTGTTTGTAGTTTTCATGGTGATCATCAGCATTGCCTGGGTGCCGGTCATCATTGAGATGCAGGGAGGCCAGATGTTCTATTACATCCAAGAAGTGTCAGATTACCTGACTCCACCCATAGCTTCCTTCTTCTTGCTCGGCATAATGTGGCATCGCTGCAATGAGACGGGCGCCTTTTGGGGTGGGATGGTCGGGTTTGTCCTCGGAGCATTGCGTCTGGTTTTGACATTTGTTTACCGTGAGCCTCACTGCAACCAGCCTGATGAGCGGCCATCTTTCATCAAAGATGTTCATTTTATGTATGTGGCAGCCATCTTGTTTTGGGTGTCAACCTTAGTGACTGTGGTTGTGAGTCTCTGCACTGCTCCCCCCACGAAAGAACAAATCAGAACCACTACTCTGTGGGGGTTAAACAAGAGAAAGAAACTTAAACAGGAGGAAAAACGGAAAGAGGGAATAGACGTCAATGTTTTGAAGCCTCTTGACACCACACTCCAAAACGGAACCAGTTTGCCTGCCAAAGAAAAGTGTAATGGCCTTGTGTCTAATCATGAAAATGGTCAACCAAGCAATTGTCATGCTGTCATGACCAGAGACATAGAAACCAACTTTCAGAATGGTTGGCTCTCACCAATTGCTGACCCTGAATTGGAACAAGGAGAAGTGAGAGGAGTGAGGGATAGTGATGAAGAAAAGGAGGGATGTTTTAGAGAGGTGGAGGGTGGGAGGTGTATTAAGGCTTTAGTGTGGTTCTGTGGTTTACAGAAACCTTCCAAAGATCAGCTTATGACAATCCAGGACCAGGAGAAGATGGTGGATGAGCTTCTCCATGAACCTCCTCGAATCAGACTCATCCTGAACATAGGACTTGCGGTGGTAAGCTCTGTCGCAATCTTTCTCTTCATCTATTTCTCCATATAGGCTTGGATAAGTACATAGAAGTGGGCCATGCGTGTCTATAACCTACAATTAGGAGTGGTTTATAGGATGTTCTTTAAATTAATCTGCATACCATTTGGTTTTAGAACTCGAAATAGTTTTAGGGGTAGAGATATACTCAGGGTACGGTATTTTAACAAAACTCTCTCCTACCACCACGTTAAAGAGAGATTTGTTTTCATAATAGAACAAATTTGTATTTTTTTGAATATTCAGACTTGTATTTTCTATACTGTGTATACTGTACAGTGATAACTGTGAACTGGCTTTCAGTGCCACCAGCTGTCTGCTAGACTCAACTCTTAATATTTTCACAATGGTAGTCAATGAAAACACGTGTTACTGTATAAAGCGTTTTCCGGTTGTTTCCTTCAAAATCGGGTAAAATTTGCTCAATATTCAGATGGAAACCTCACTATGGCAAAGCCCACAAACAGTTTCAAAGGTTCCAAAATGAACTGACGCAGATGCCTCAGTTTAAACACCAGAAAGTTGCATGGGCGGGGTTTTGTGGATTTTTGTGGATAATCCATAACTACTTGATAAAGTCATCTTATCTATTTCGGTTTGTGATAACATTTTATGGCATTCATGAACATTTTGCTGGGGACTGTTGGCTTGGGAAACCCTTTTCCACTAAATCCTGTCAAGGCATGGCACTGATTAATTCTATTACCCACAAATTGGTATAACACCCAAGAAAAACCGTAAACACTGCACGGTCTGTCGTCTTCATTAATAACAACATCATCATCATCATCAATTTATTGCTTCCATTTGAAAATCCCCCAGCTCAAGACTTCTGCTCAATGGCTAGAGGTTATCAAGAGGCTTTAAGTTTGCTATAGTGCTTATATTAGCAGCTAGCCACTTGATGCTGTTTTAGCATTGAGAAATGTGCCCAGTGTGTCATTTCACGTAAGGCCAAAAAAAACTCATGAAGTCATGCTACAACTGTTACGCTATCCAATCTAGAAAAGTCTGTTTATCAGATCTTAGAGGTGTAGAATCAAGACTTTATTTTTATTTTTACTCCGTTTGTACAATAATATTGCCATGTGCACGTTTTTTTTAAAAATATTTTTCATGTACAGTACGTATACATGCTCTTCTTGTAGAAATAATGCTATTGTGTGAACACAAACGCAATATACTGTTGCGGTGGAGTTTTCGGGAGAAGTGACACGATTTTAGCACTTGTTCCTTTTTTCATAAAATCATAAAGTTATAACTTGCTCTTTCGTTTGTGGTCACATTTTCTGTCATTGAAGATTGTGTCATTGATAAATGCAAAATATAATTTAACACTATCGGTACCTTTTTTTTTTTTTCAACACCCCAGCGGGAATGATTATTTCCTGTATGAATGACATGTACTGTATAATTAGTAACACTTGCAATAGTTATCTTAACATGGGAAATTATTGCACCTTATAAGCTGAATGCTATTCTTGCATATTTTCGGTCACATCTTTATATAATAGCACTTTTTAGACACAATGCTCTGTATGCTAACATGTCATAAATGCTGAAATGACAAATTTCATACAGTGTGCCAAGTTAATGGTGTATAGATTTTTTTTTTTTTTAGTGCTCAGTTGACTGTGACATGCATTATTTTGTTGTATTCCGTTAATTCAATCATTTTTTAAAAATGATTATCCTGATGGGAACATTTCCATGACACAGACACAATGCAATTCATTTTAACTGAACAGCTACTGTGCCTTTTGATTTTCCTGTGAATGTATAAATCATCCCATTATGTTCTACCCATTCTTTGGAGTCTTTTTATTGGAAAATGAGGTCACTTTTCCACACAGAGTGTAAAACTTCGTTATTATAATGCATGCATATGCAGCATATCACTCGGTAGCACACAAACTGTAAAGTAGAACTGACTATGAATCGGCTGATAAAGAGCATCGAATTCCTCGCTACCTCTCTACCAAAAGATAATATCTGATTCTTGTATGATGTCGTCTCTCTCATCCTAACTGCACAGCACAGCGGTGATTACTGCTGACAAAGTTGCTGCTTTTCGTTAATGTCAACAAAATCCAGCCAAACAGGTTGTTCTGGTCCACTTAAAGGCTACCACCAGGATATGTAAATAAGGGGTATTGTATGTTAACAGTGTGCGTTGTTCGGCAACTGCCATATTCAAATGTAAAATATATACATACTCGTGTACACCGGCTTCCTCCAGTAGTCTGAAAACACGCAAACGGGGTTAGGATAATTGGTTACTCTAAATTGCTCGTAGGTGTCAATGGTTATTTGTGTCTATATGTCTGGTGACTGGTGACTTATCCAGGTGGTACCCCGCCTTCACCCGCTGATGCTGGGATAGACTCCAGCCCCCCCCCGGGATCCTGATGTATATGTATGTATGTATGTGTGTGTGTGTAAAATGTATATGAAACCTACTGGAAGTTGGAATAATTTCACATATTGCATATATTTGCATATATACATTTTACAATGAGTATTTCATATGACAGTGATATTAATATATCGCCCTATTTGTAAGATATATGGCAATATCACTCCAGATATAGGGACATTTATGTCTTATATTTCTGTACATTGCTGTATGGGAATAAACAGGACGTCCAAGTTAACTTTACCACTCAACACAGTTCATTTTCAGTCTATCTCTGCAATTAAACGCATTGCCATAAAGTTTTGTGAGGGCAAGATGCACCTCTCACAGTGCTGCCGCACTCTGATTCCGGCGATTAAGTTATGGCTGTTGCTTTTGTTGCTCGCTAAGGATCACACATCTGAGAATCATCCTCTGCAGTACAGTGCGAGGCCTGCGCTTCCTCTGCCACATCAGATCACCAGGCCTTATAGCGGGCTTCCCGCGGAAAGCTGCACGCTCTCGACACGACATGCAAACAAGACGCAGCACACGCAGCACCTCCTTTACAACAAGCTGACGTGGTGTTATCATCTCATATCTCATATATGTCTCATATGTCCATATCCACTGATTATCTATACTAATAGACTTCTTTGTATTGATAAAGGGGAACTCCACTGGTTTAGTATCAAACATGCAGAAGAACAATAATAAAATGCTACAACGCGCGAAGGTTTGAGCATTACACAACCTTGTGTAAAGCGTCGAAGCAGGAGGCCTGCAGCAAGGACATAGAGTACTATGAAACAGCAGGTTATGGCTTGTGAAGCAGATTTTACATACTGTGAACAACATCCTGCAGTGGAAAGTTACAGACTGCTATGTGGAAAGTTACTGGGTAGAGAGACACCCCCACCCTGTATCTTGTTTTTCTTTCTTTCTTTCTTTGGTGTCTTCAAGTGCAGAGTAACTTTTTAATCAACAATGGCAAGAAGCTTTTGAAATTAATAAAGGTGCACAGACGGCCAAAGCAGGACCCTGAAACTGAAATAAATTGATTGCGGTCATCGTTCATTTAAACGTTCGCTATCGACACGTCATAGTTGATATTAAGCCAGACTTGTGAATAAGAACAAACTGTCCTGTGGGAGTTAATTAATATCAGAAGGAAGAATAAGTCTGGCTCTGTCTGAGCCAAGAGCCACTGAGGTGACTAGTGGAGGTGACGTGCATAAGCTCGGTTTAACAATATTACGGCCTGAACTGCCAACTGCAGGTCTGTGATTTCACATAACAAACCAGCAAAGGCGGACAAGGAACTTATCTTTGTTGATCTTTGACACACAAATTTGTCACTGATGACCAGCAAACTGAGAACTGAGAGCAGGTCCAAAAGAGTTGAGATGGACTATCCCAGTAACAATCAGCACATGGAAGATTTCTCTTTGCCATTAATCAAAATTCGGATGTGACCAGGCACCTAAGACTTGATTATGCAGTTTCATTGATACATACTGGTAGTTTCAATGAAATTAAACATTGGATCCCAGTTTGAAATGTAAAAGATAGGAAATAGGGCTACTGGGGACAAACAAGCCACAATAAACCTATACGTAGACGGCAAACAGACATCCATAAGTATAGTGTTTATTTTTTGCATTCATGCATAACACACTTTCATACCCTGATGACAGAGGCTGCCATCCCGCTCATCAGGAATAATACCTCTATACTCAGCCAACACCCAGAGAAATATGTTTGCAATGTGTAGCAGCCGCACCTCCATTCTGTCATCAAACGGGCCTTGTTGGTGTTTGCCACAACAAACTAATGTCAATTACTAGCCACAGCGGAGACACCCCCAGATGTTTGACCTCAAGTCACCTGCCAAGGTCAAAGTCTACCGATGGCTTCGATTTGAATTTGTATTTGCATTCATGAGTGTGTAAGGACGCAGAGACCTTGACCTCTGGCCTATAACCCCCAAAATGGAATCAATTCTCCCTTGACTCAGAGTGGACGACTGTGCAAAATTAGAAGAAAATCCCTCAAAGCGTTCTTGAGATAACAATGTCCCAGATGTACTATTTTCACGCCTGGCATGAAGGCATAACAATTTTACAACAGCTACTGCTGGCTCATTTCTGCAGTAGCCCTACGGGCAATGTATTCCATTACGAATGTTGCCTCGTGCCAAAATGTGCTGAGAGACATCATTTCACTGTAATTGTTAATTACTGTTATTCCTTGCTCATCCTTATTTCAAAAGAAGAGAGCCTGGGAAAGCGGGGTGTGTTTTTACACAGCCAATCAGGAGAGTCGTGTTCAGCTTTACGCCCTTTAACTTTTTTAACTGAAGCCAACTGCTTCTGATTCAGTAACATAAACAAACACATAATGATACACCATCGCCTGCAAAAAGGTGTTCATGTCTGTGTCTGTCTCTACCACCTTTAGGGGAAAGTATCAAATGGTTATATATTAAAATAAAATGGTTATATATTAAGTATTAAAATAGCACACTGCAGCTTTAGTCAGAAAACTTCCTGTTTCATGTAATGCAACTTCTACTTGAATGCAGGACCACTATTAAGGCTTCAAATTAGATAGGTTTGATCAATCAGTCGAAATGAATCAAAATAAAACAGTGGAGGAACTTCATTTTTTAAAAAGTTATACACTTTCCTCTCAAGGGTCACCACGTCTTGAGACATGTTTTCATTAAACATACAAATCTCAGCTGGTCCATTACCTGGGGGGACACTGAGAGAGGTGATAGCACACCAGGAGTTCTTTCAACCCCTCGTAATTATTGCAAAGCCTTTTCCCCCTTCGGAGAGAAGCCTCTTCTGTATTTCATTCAATGCCATTACCATGATTGGTACGGAGTTGTTGTGTCTTTTGAATAAATTCATTCAGTTATTGCCGATACTCACGCGCTCTAAAATTACACGCACCATAATCCCTTCATTATTTTGTCTTGCAGTATTAAGTATTGCCAAGTGAGCCATCCAATCCAGTTCAATGATGCACTAAATTCAAATTAGAATATTTTTTGCCGTTGCATCTAGTAAATAAAGCAAAATTTGGGAGAATTTCAAACAAGGTGGTTTGCTTCCCCTTTTATAAAAACTTAAAAATATATGTGAATATATGAGTTAATGACAAATATTTAATCTAATTGATACCTTTTTTTTCACTTCATCCAGCATTTTAATGCTGATGCTGATTGTCAATGTTCATACTATTCTTGTTTTTTCCACTTCCATATATTTGTGGCGTGCTTCTCCTACATCTTTTCACCCATTGAAACCATTCAACCTATAGCAATGTTCAACTTTTCTACTTTTTTAAAGTCTTTAATTCCTTCTGATTTTATCTTGTATTTCTCGGGTTAAACATTAAGAATTCTACGTCACATAAAAGACATTAAAGATATAATTTTCTTCTCTGTCACTTCTTTGTTTTTCCTTGTCTTTCTCTCTCATCTGTCTGCACGCCTTTCAGTTTTCAGCCAATTGTTTTGCTCTCGCTTCAAGCTCTGTGAACAATTCAGCCAACATGCTGCCACAGTTACACATCAACTTACATTGCAGCTCATTACATGTCTGCAATACAGCAAACGCTCTCAGGGGTTTCATTTCAGGAATCAGCAATACATGCAATTTTGCCAGGAAATACATTTTTTTTAGTTTTAGAAGTGGTTCTGTTTGCTGCAAACTGTTTACTTCTTTCACAGAAATACAGAACACAACTTAAAGTAAAGCAAAAGGAGTGGAAATGATCATTACTATTTATGGCCACTAGGGGGAGCCTTACTCCAAACGCATTCATAACCACAGACAGTTCTGAGGTTCCTGACGTTAGCAATGACTTCCTAATCATAAACTGCACCATGATAGGCTAAAATAGCCGTAACCAGCTGTGGAAAAATGCTCTGGTCCTTTAAGTTGACTAAAAAGGTTTTTTTCCATATATAATATTCTCTAATACACACAATTACTGCTTTCAAGACCCTTTTCAACTATATCATCTGTACACTGCATCATAGTGCTGATAATAGGTTCTTGTTTAATTATTCTATATTATGTTTTTGGATTAGTGGATGGTACTTATTTTTTAAATTGCATTGTTTAAAGTGGAGGAATTTTCTCGAACCTGTTAAACTCATCACCATTTAAAAGAAAAGTTCACACTCAAATCACATGATCTGGAGATTTGGGGGTTTTCACCACACAGGAAGGATATGAAATGCCTCAGCTGAAAAGTTGCTCGGATTTGATTAGATATTCTCAGTTTCATTACTATTTTACTGTTTTTTTGACATGCTCCTCTCTCTATTAAACGTCCAGGACTTTGAAGACATTATGATATTGTATTTTTCTCATTTCTGCCTTTTATACTTCAGCTTTTTCTGAGATTTACTTTAGATTTTAGATTTTGTCTACTACTGTGCTGCCGTGACCAGTGGATTTCTTTGATGATTAAATCTTTAATATAACATTGAAAAAAGCATTAAAGACACAGTTTCTCCCTCTCTATCCACCATTTCTTCTCTCTTGATCATTGTCTACATTTCCTCTGTTTGTCCCCTTCTCCTCTGTCTGTCTGTCTTATTTTTCAGTCACTTCTTTTGAACTTTCATTTTTTGACATGATTAAAAAGTTCAGCTTCTATCTTACACACCCATTTTCGCCAGGAAATTATTTTTTCCCCAGTTAAAGCTGTATAGGGGTACAGTTACAATATTTGTCTGAAATTAATGCATTTTACAGATTTTTTTAATTAACTGAAGTGGCAATATCGCGAGAAGCTATGGTTAAAATCTCGCGATATGTTGCGTCGGTCAAGATCGCCATCGTTATCGAGCCGCTGGCCGGAAATACGGAAATTGAGTTGCGCTTAAAATAAAGGTTGAAACGTTTTGTTGCTTTTATATAAAGGTTATATGATCACAGCTCGCAAAAGCCCATCAATATATTAATAATCAAACACAAATTTCACGCAGCAAACTTCTATAATGACATGTCCGCTGACGCATATTTTGGCGTTACCGGATGTTTTTCCTGCGCCGCTCGCTCATGACGGCTTCATCACCGCTTCAGCTGGACGGCGAGCCGACATCGGCTGAGTTTAGACGAAGTACCATCCCTTGCGGCTAAAATACGGGAATTTCAACTGCACGAGAAATTTAGCGAGAGCATCCGGTACAATCACGTTCAACTCAAGCCAGGGGGATTAAGCGCTGTTTGTCGCAACCGCCGGAAAAAGCAGACGGACGGGGGAAAGAACAGTATACACCAAACCCGGCAAACAAAGAGGTCCCTTTTCCAACGACACCATTTTTCCTCAATATTCTATAGTTATGAGTCATGTGGCCGTCGAAAATGTCCACGGTCTGGAGCAGCAGGTAAGCCGAGCCCGTTTAACGTGTCCCTTCGGGGGTTGAAACGTATAACGACACGGATGAAACGGTTAGCTTGCCGGTTAGCATAAAAGCATCGCTAACGAGATGCTATCGTGCGAGCTAGTGTTGGGCGCGCTTCAATTCTGCACTCCCGTGACCAAGAGAGGCACGAAGGACAACATTATTGTATTTTTTCCCCTTACTTTTGATAAGTGGACAGAATCTACGTGCTGCACCGCTTAGTCAACATCATTTGAAAAAGCTGTAGTGTATAAACGGGCTAAATCTAAATCTAAATCTGTAACGGGCATGTCGTCGGCCTTCCCCCGTGAGCATATGAAACGCATCCCTCAACTATTATCTTTACTGCGTTGTCTTGCAGCTTGATACAGTAATAAAATGGAGGTGTACAGAAACGGAGCTAACGGGACCGAAATATAAAATTTAGCTCCACTGGCTTTCAGATTGTACGCAGTATTACAGTTTTCGTGCCTCTTTCGACTGCGTCCGGCTTAAAAAATGTTAAATTCTCCTGCGTCACCAGCAACGTAGTCCGAGTGTGTCTCACTGTTCAGACAGTTGACTGGCAACTGAAAAGTACTGTATGTTCTAAATTCATATTTTGGTAGGGGGTCATATCTGATATTGACTTTGCTATGCAAAATTGACCTTTTAGAAAACCAATTAGGCATCTCCTTTTAAAGGTCGGTTGCAAGAAATGAAATTTAGAAGGAAGATGCTTTTTTTTTTTTAATGTACAAATCAATTGTCATTAGCCAAGTTCACTGAATGCAACTGCAGTGCAGAACTGCAACCCACTGAGACTTAAATTTAGTGTCTTGGGGGAAAAAAAAAAAAAAAAGCTTAACATCTTGGGCTTCTCTGCACAGACAAAGCTGGATGCATCGCCATCAGATCTCTTGTCTGTGAGGCATCTCAGTCCAGCTGCGTGTGGCTCATGACATCATCAAAATGTGATTTTTGCACTTTGAGGTCCGCACGTTTTGAAATTTTAAAAAGCTATCGGTTTCTTTGACCTCATTTATTTAAACCGGAGAGTTCCACTATAAGCCTACTTAGGTTTTTAAAGTAGGCAGCAGGTATTGATCATTGTCAGTACATAATAAAAAACATGTAGACCAGTGCTGGGCAGGTGGTTCTTTTGAAAATGACTGTATGTTTGTGTGTATTTCTCTCTCTGTTTCTCCAGCTTGCTGTGCTAGACTTGAATGTAGCAGATGGACAAGGTGGAGGCACTAACAGTAAGCAGCCAACAACGTGCTCGTAGCAAGTGTTGTAACTGACTGTGCTTAGACACTTACAAAGAATGCTCCATAGAGAATACAGTTTGAAGGACAGGGAAATTGACCGCAAGGCAGACAATTTCTTTCTACTTAATTTTTTTCCCTTTATTCATTTAATCAAATTCCAGTCAGTAAATTTTAATTCATTATATGATGTTGGACACTGTCTCTGTCTGTCTGCAGGGCGATATATTCCTCCACATTTACGGAACAAAGACGCTTCCAAAAATGGTGTGTAGCATCAAGCTAGAGCTGTGCTGTGGAGTTTCCTTGTAAACAATCCAACATAAGCAAACCTATGTTTGCCTTAAGCTTTACTCCCCAAAATGCATCGCATGTATTCTTCAATGTATGTCACTGCCTTCATGTAACTTTTGAAGAGTGGACATTTCTGGAGTATTAAGCGTTGTTTCTATCTGTTAGTTAGCACACAGTTGTCTTCTCCATACTTGCTGGTGCTTTGCTATGCTGTCAACTGTTTGCTTTTTCACTGTTTATGACTATTACTATTTCTACAAATATGGTTATAGACCTACTCTTTTTCCATACTTCTGTCAGTGTTCCAAAACTCCAGACGTCCCCCTAATTAACTGAATGCACTTTCTTCCTGTCCAGCAGGAAATGCATTTGTTCCTGGTCGACAGGGGGGCTACACCATTGCACCTGCAGCAAACTGTAAGTTCCTGTTTGAACTGTCCTTAACTTTCCTAACTGTAGCAACACCACCATCAGTGTATTTTCACGTTGTGCATAATGTTTTCTCTTTCTTGACTTATTGCCTGAAAAATGTTGACGTAAATGTCATATATTCAAACTGCAGCATTTTAAAATTTCAATTAAAATTTGCTTGACACTAACACGGCAAGTCCTTTTCTCACCCTGCAGATGGTTGGGATGGTGGTCGCAACAACTTTGTTAATGGCTACCATGACAATCGCATGACTGCCGGCAACTCATTCAACCGAGGGCCACCTCGAATGGAGCGGGGCCGGGGAGGTGTCGGAGGAGGTTACCGCAGCAACAGGGGTGGATCCTTCAACCCCATCAACCCAGCACAGCCAATAGCCTTTGGTGGCTATGAGACGAAAGGTTGGTTTTTCATTTAGTCAATTTTAAGACTAGCCAAAATTGGTATTGATCATCTAGTTACTCAGAGGCAGTTGTACAGCCAAATAATAAGATAACTCTTACTATTATTGCATTTTATCAAATCAAATCAAATCAAATCAAATTTTATTTTTATAGCCCAAAATCACAATTTACACACTATCTCACTTAGCTTTAGCAAACTGTAGAGATGGGACATCCTCTGTCCTTAGACCCTCGAACCGGGTTAGGAAAAACTTACAAAAACTCTAAACAGGGAAAATAAGAAACCTCAGGAAGAACCACAGAGGAGGAATCCTTCTTCCTAGGATGGACAGACGTGCCATAGATGTCCACTTGTACAGAACACAAAAACATGATAACAGTTTACTTAGAATGTATAAAACATCCATGAGTCCCAGTCTGTGGATTCTATAAATCTGGATGTATGGGAAGTCTAGTGATCCAGACACAGGTGTACTCTGTTGGTCCAGGAGTCATTGTACTCCATGTAGCAAGATCTGAGTGTTGCTAATGTAATCCCCGACTCGGAAGAGTATGTGGAATCTATAAATCCAGGGATATTCTAAGTGTAGTGATCCAGACGCAGGTGTAGTCTATTGATCCAGAAGCCATTGGGATCTGTGGAGTTGCACTTGGAAATCCAGCCTAGGATCCAAGTCACAGGATCTCCTGTCCTAATGTGGCCAGGAGGCATCAGGCAGGACCACAGCAGCAGCTCCCACCGCAACCTAGAAAGACCTGCAGGATGATAAAGCACAACAACTCTGGGGAAGAAGTAAAGTTAGTGTAAGGATATGGACATTTAGAGGAGCAGAGAAGAAGTCTGAGTCAGAGGGGGGAGAGAAGAGAGCTCAGTGCATCATGGAGTGTTTCCCCAGCAACCTAAGCCTATAGCAGCATAAATAGGGGCTAGATAGGCCAGCCCTAACTATAAGATTTATCAAAAAGGAAGGTTTTAAGCCTACTCTTAAAATCAGAGAGTGTGTCTGCCTCCCGTACCAAGACTGGAAGATGGTTACACAGAAGAGGAGTTTGATAGCTGAAAGCTTTGCCTCCCATTCTACTTTTGGACATTCTTGGGATCACCAACAACCCTGCATCCTGGGAGCGTAAGGTTCTGGATGGGTGATAGGGTACTATGAGCTCTTTAAGATAAGATGTTATATAGGTTTATAGCAAATGTTATTTTTCTATCTGCAGGTTTGCCATGTTTAAATGCATAAAACAAAAATCCAGAACTGATTAGGAAATGACAGCAACCTCTAATGTAGGTTGCCACATGTTTCTTGAATGATCATCAACCATTCCTCCATGGAAATTGGAATTTCGTCTTTTTCCACAACCACAATGGATATGAATTGGAGCAATCAAGATGTGACTCAAGGGGATTCAGAGGAAAGCCATAACATTATTAGTGACCGAATGAACAGTTTGGTTCATTCTTTAAAAAAAAGAATGTAATCGACTGATAAGTTCAGCAACACCAAAAGGTTTGGAAGACCACAGAGACACAACTAAAGTTAATGATCGCAGAATTCTGTCCATGGAAAAATCCCTTTATAGCATTCAGCCAAGTGAAAAACACTTTGGAGGAAGTGGATGTGTCAATGTCAAAGTGTAAAATCAACAGACATTGTCATGAGCTCTAATGCAGATGATTTACACAAGGTGGAAGCCACCAGTAACACTCAAGAGCAGGAAAGTAGATTAGAATCTAAAAAAGCCTGCCCAGCTCTGGAATAAAATTGTGTGGACAGACAAAACCGAGATGAACTTGTACCAGAATAATGGGAAGAGAAAAGTCTGGACACAGAAAATGGGATATTCTTCATTGGCCAAGTCAATCCTCTTATCTTAACCCACCTGATTTTAACCTAATAGAACAGCTTTTCAGTTTCTGAAGGCAGAGAGACCTATAAACAAGCAGTAACTGAAGTTATAGCAGTTGCAGTAAACAGCTGGCAAAGCATCACAAGGGAGGACAAGCGTTTGGTGATATCCTTGTGATCTAGATTTCTGAAACAAACACAAGTATAAAAGCAATCCCATTATAACTATGTCAGTCTGTCAAATTACTGTGGAGCCTGAATGTAGGGGGCTTTGAGTTCTTGCCATATATTCTGAACTAGATTGAGACCTGGGCTTTGAGAGGGCTACTCCCGGACCTTGATTTTGGTTTCCCACACCAAGTTTGGATCAACTTGAATGTGGGCTTTCGGTTTTCGGTCTTGCTGGCGGACGAGACAGCAATCAAAAGCCAAACTGATGACTGATTTCCTGATATTGTCCTTCAACATGTCAACATAATTAATCTTCTAATTCATGATCCCCTAGACCCGTAAAAGGTTGTTTGTGCCTGAAACAGTGAAACAGCTGCACAGTATTATGTTCCCACTGTCTTGTCTAACTGTGCATTTTAGGGTTGAAACCCTCTCCTTTCCTGCACCAAACAAAAGCAACATTTGCTTGACATTTTCCTTGCACTTTGCAACACTGGAACGCAGAGCTCTTCCCGACACAGTAGAGCAATTGGAAATGGCAGTAAAACATTATGTTCATTGTGTTCCCTCAGAGGGGCTAACTTGGTGCTCTGCTTTTTGGCTGAAATTGAAATTACTTGTCAGGAGGAGTGCAATAGTAGTTCCTCGATCCAGCCCTCAAGTGCCCCCTGTTGACTTGAGTCTATTTGGTAGCCAGGTGTGGTTTGAAAGCTAAAAAAAAATATGTATATATTCTTATTTTTGGTTTTGAAGAACTGATATGCGGGTTAATCATTTTCACCACCTTGTAGAGTTATATGGGAGCTTGAGGACTACTAATTTTAATCTGAATTGTATAACACTTTTTTGCTCATTCTCCTGTCAGATGCCAGCGGCTGGAACACAGCAAAGGAGGCTTACAGCAATTTTGGCAACAACAGAGGGAAGTCTGCATTCTTTAATGACAGAAGCAATGCTAATAGAGGGAGGTAAGGATGCGCTGAGACTTCTCTGTTTTTCTTCTGACGGGCTACTGAAATAGCATCACATCAAGACAGTATTAAATTTTACTCCTTGTGACTGTCAGTGTCCCGGGCTAAAATCTAACATACATAAGTGCCATTCTGCAGTGTGATGTGTAGAGGTTGAAAAATATTGCATCTTGCTCACGCTCGTGTGTGTGTCTGTGTTGTGCTCAGGTTCGAACATGGTGGATTTGGTGGAGGAGGAGGAAACAGCCGCTGGGTGGAGGAGTCAAGAGATGATGGAGACTGGTCCAAACCAATGCCACGAAACGAGCGCCTTGAACAGTGAGTCTGTTGTCGTCGTATTCATGAGAGCTATTCTCGAGCCAAGGAGAGTTGGATAATTTGAAGGCTGAAACAATTGATCCATGAGCTGGTCTACAGGCAATCATCAGGCATCTATGTTAATATTTAAATTTCAAACATTCCCTTATTCCCAGCTACTTAACTGTGAATATTTATGGCAGCATTTAGGTGCTATGTCTTTCGTGTTGTCTCATTATAATGATCAAGACCTTGCAGGGATTTCTTCAGACTTTCTGCAACCATTCACTTGGACTCAAGGATGAATTGGTTATAAATTGGTGGTGAGAGGTCAGTGGTTACTGCAACCTCCTTTCTGTCCTATCCATGTGGATGCAATATCTATGGAATGCTTTGAAATAATTTCTTCAAATGTGGCATAAATGTTCAATGGAGCCAAAGAGAACATGATTCCATTTTTGAAGGCATCATTGTGGATTTTAGGAAATTTTCCTTTTGGGTGTGGGACATTTTTCCACTATTCCTTCTATTATCTCCTATTATTTTTGTCATTATTGAGACATTAATGGGCTGATTCATTGATTCTGAAATAAAATCAAACAGCAATGAGTGACATTTTAAAAGGATTGGAGTAATTCCATTAAACCGTACATATTTTTGTGAACGTTTGACTGATGTGCACTCTCTTTCTCCTGATTTGCTCATCCATAGTGAGTTGTTTTCCGGCAGTAACACTGGGATTAACTTTGAGAAATATGATGACATTCCTGTTGAGGCCACAGGACACAACTGCCCTCACCACATTGAGAGTGTAAGCAGTTATTGTTAACGTTTTCAGTAATAGTACATTATTTATCAGCTCAGTTATTACATCTCTCTCCTCTTCAATAAAATTGATTTTACTGTGTGTGCTTTGCAGTTCCAAGATGTGGACCTGGGTGAGATTATCATGGGCAACATTGCTCTGAGTCGCTACACTAGGCCAACCCCTGTCCAGAAATATGCCATCCCTATTGTAAAGGCAAAGCGAGACCTCATGGCCTGCGCACAGACAGGTAGGGCACAAGCTCCAGCAACCCAGTCATACAATGGAGGCAAATTCTTGATAATAAATCAATGAGGCAGAGTGAACCTGGAAATGGATGAGAGTCACTCTTTGTCTGTAGGTTCTGGGAAGACTGCGGCGTTCCTGCTGCCTATTCTCAGCCAGCTCTACACTGAAGGACCAGGAGAAGCTCTTAATGCAGCTAAAGCATCTGGACAGGTGAGGAGAGACTTTTAGCTTTTTTTTTTTTTTCAAGAGAAGGCGCCTCTAAGGTAGATAATGGTAGACAGTACTCAGAACACAGCTACAAGAGGTCATCCCCTCAAGTTTGTTTGTTTGTTTCCCCTCAAGATAGACCATTTCCAAATACATATTGGCACAAATTAGTTATATTATTGTTGAAAAGACCACATAATTGACAGAATAATCACAAATTATCTGTTTCAGATTAAGTGCAGTAACCGCTTTATCACTTAGAATCATGTACAGTAGAGAGAGCTGAATTAGATAGCCATGTGTTATCTATTTACCTTTTGATATGTTAAATGTAATATATTACTACAGGCAATTCTTTTTTTGTTTTTTGTTTGACTATGCAATTCAAAATATAATAAGAAATTAATCTTTCCATTTATTTAATTTATGGATTGAAAGTACATAAGATGTGGGGTACAAAAAAACTGTGCTATAGTATTTATTGTTTGGAGTCCACTGTTGTGCAAGTCTAATCTAAACTGTCATTGTATTACAGGAGAATGGAAAATATGGACGTCGCAAGCAGTATCCTATGTCACTGGTACTGGCTCCAACCAGAGAACTGGCACTGCAGATATATGATGAAGCCAGGAAGGTAGTGATCCACACACAATCCTAAATATACCGAATATCCACATATTTCTTCATCCTCTCGGTGTTTCTTTGTAGTTTTCCTACCGGTCCAGAGTGCGCCCCTGTGTTGTGTACGGCGGAGCCGACATTGGCCAGCAGATAAGAGATTTGGAGAGAGGCTGCCACCTGCTGGTGGCCACACCAGGAAGACTGGTGGACATGATGGAGCGAGGCAAGATTGGACTGGACTACTGCAAGTAAGATGTGGGCAAAAAAATAAAGCAGTGTTGGAGAAAAAAAAATTACACTTTATTTTATTTTTTCTTAAACTGAATTACATTCCAGAAGTTTTAGCTTGCTATCTAGGTGACAAACTCTTCCTGTGTGTCCTCCTTCATCTCTGCAGCTACCTTGTCCTGGATGAGGCAGATCGCATGTTGGACATGGGATTTGAGCCACAGATAAGACGCATTGTTGAACAGGACACCATGCCACATAAAGGCATCAGACACACCATGATGTTCAGTGCCACTTTTCCTAAAGAGATCCAGGTACTTTTCTTAGTACTCCCAACAAAATTATTACAGATCTTTTTGATAAGGCTCAGTTTTGTGCTGTTCATATAAAGTTCTTTGATATATATATATATACAGTATTCACTGATGATTTACAGTGCACATTTTCTTGGTATCAAAGCCTACTTAATGCCATTTTATCTGCCTTCTTAGTCACCAGGACCAATCATTGACTTTATTTTAAGATGAACAACATGCAAGCTCTTTGAAAGTCAAGCTAAATCATCTGTATAGACCCCCTTGTGTCTGGCTGCAGGACATAAACCCCTCCACCTCAGTGTTAGCAGATGGGACATGGGCCAAACTCAAACCAAATATAGACATCTTAGGCAGTTCTTACAATGCATGTTCAAGTGTTCATTCCTTTGTTTAGTTTGGTTTTAATTCTTTTTTTTTTTTGATGCTGTTAAAAAGGCATGTAACTCCAATAACATAACTAGTGCAAGTTGTCAGCACTATTTTCTGGGATATTTTCACATTAGTGGGTGGAAGTAGAGAACATTGTCCATATAATGTCAATGGGCCCTGTGCAAGTTAAACTTCAACAGTAAGCCAGCGATACATTTTGTATTCCTCCAAATGTCATCAGCATTTAAATTGTCCTAAATTATACATGAACACTATATTAGTAAATGAAAAGTTAAAAAGTAGTTTGATGAAAACCAAGCGTAATAATTAAACAGTGACATATATTAACTCAAAGTAGCAAGAATAAAAGCAATTGGATGTTTCAAAGTTGGAATTCTGCTTTTCCAAAAGTATAGATAAATGTTTCTGTAAATGTTTCAACTGTTTGTTGCCAAAAAGCAATTCCTTTGCAAATTACATCATGAGCACACCCATAGTTCAATGTTATTGTTAAGCACTAATGAACACAGACTCTCAACTGTACAATTACTATGTTTTTTTTTTCTTAAAAATCTACAAATGATAACTTGAAAATCCATTAATAGCACTTTCCCTGCCCCCCCTCTAGATCCTGGCCAGGGATTTCCTGGAGGATTACATATTCCTGGCAGTTGGCAGAGTTGGGTCCACCTCAGAGAACATCACTCAGAAAGTGGTGTGGGTGGAAGAGAGTGACAAAAGATCTTTCCTGCTTGACTTGCTCAGTGCTACAGGTGAGAGGATGATTCAGCAGTAAAGGCTCATGACATTCAGTTGTGTTCTAACACTGCAGGCATACAATACAAACTGCAACCTAAATTAACTATTCAACAACCCCTTCTAAAAATTCTTATTAGCCTCTTTCATTTAATACTTACACAGGCGAGATATTAATGTCCTAATATATTTTGTTGTAATTTATTTATTTGTAAATATACACTGTCTCCACCTTCCAAAAATCTAGGACAGGAGCATGTTTCCCTCTTTATCCTTTTATTTTAAAAACACCCTGGTTGATATTGTAATATACTGTTGTTCTTTTAAGAATCCATTTGTCGACCAGGTGGGAATATAATTTTTTCAGCTGGTCCAGTCATGTAGTTTGGTAGTGTTACTTCTTCAATACTAAAGTAAAGATAACATGTTAAAAAAGTTCTTTGGTAAAATTGGGATCACCCATACCCATACTACTTCAGTACTACTACTTAAAGTACTTGAAATTATACATATTTATGAAATTAAACCTGGGATTTGTAACTTCCAGGGAATCAAGCATGAGAGTCTATGGAAGCAACTTCACTCTGCCTCCTCTCCTAATTTCTGCTCCACGCCTCTGCCCCGCCTTTTACGACTGTCTTTTTGACATGTCAGTCTTATTTGTTTGGACTCTTTGCTGTGTATGTAGTTGCTGATAATGCTGAAAGAGCAACTTTTCCTCACTGCCATTATATTGTCCTTACATCAACCATGGAGGCGTGTAGGTGTATCTACCTTTGCAGAACAGCCAATAGAAACGCCATCTCTCTGAAATGACCTGTGATTGGCTGAAAAGTACCATCGAAGGTAGATTTTATGAAAACCTGAATACAGGGCCTAGAGAAGGAGCAGAAGTGTAATCTCTTTTCAGACCACTGAAATTACAATATTATCAAAGGTTTATCATGGAATTTTTGCCCTACAATGCCAAAAATAAACTACATATCCAGCTTTAGTTATCAAAGTACATAAACTAAGTATAAGTAAGTTTAAGTATATTTACATGTATGCACTATATTGTATAATAAAAATAATAATAATAATAATAATGAAACTCAT
>KV751358.1:2693174-2703464 GCA_001698575.1 Mola mola
TGTAAAAGAATAATAAAATAAAATATGATAAATACATAAATAAAAAATGAATTAAAAGAATAACAGAGTAAATGTAAAATGAGAATAAAACTATAAAAAGTCCACATAATAAAAGCAAATCTGAGCAATATAGACTCGCAAATAGTATAGGCATACTATATCAAAATAGATGCGCCACTTTGGCTCTTATACATTGTATAAGGTTAAGACACTAAAGTTATTAAATAGCTGTAGTGGAGTAGAAGTACATGTGCCTTCAAAATGAAATGGAGTGGAAGTCTAGCGTAGCAGAAAATAGACGTGAAGTATAAGAACCTTGATTCTGTACTGAAATAGAGTACTTGGTCTTAGTGACATGTTCCAAACAGGCAATTCTTTCTCAATCTTTTGTTTCCCCTATTTGAACTTTGATAGATGTTGCTGGCATGAAATTCAAGACAAGCACACATTTATAAAAATCCATTAAGTTGATAAATATGATGATCACAGTTTGTTTTCATCGCATCCCAGTGTTTTGATGTGTTTAGAGCTACTATGAACACATCCATGTACAGACACAATCTCTCCCCATTCCTTTGGCCCTGATCATACTCTCATCTCATCCCAGCCATCACATCACCGTGTGTCTCTCTGGTACATAACAAACATTTCTACTGGTGACTGAGTGCAGTTTACATTTTGGTGGTTTGGTGTGGTTTTATCCCAAGTCATCCCCAGCGAGGTACAGGACAGTACCGGAGACAACATAGAGAAACCTGGTAAGATCTTTAATGGTGAAACTAGTATGTGTTTTCACATCTTAAGTTTAGCTTGCACTTCTATATTCTTCGTGGATGAAAAATCATGTTTTTTTTCAGTTCCTTTTTATTTGTGCACTATTTGTTTCACTAAGCTTACAGTACATCAGACATGGCTGTTGTATTTTTATTTATTTATTTATTCTTTAGTTCAGGGTCATTATTTGTGGCATCATTCTGTTGCTGCGGTGTCTTCATGTCAGGCCCAGAGCCTTGATAGAGAGAGTTTGGTTATGTTGTAATGTCAACATTGAAGTGGATGTACATGTGGTATTAATGTTGATGGATCAAGATCATCGAGGAACAACTCTGACCAAACTCTTTCCATCAGTGGTTCCAGCGTCTGCACGACAACACTGTGCTACTGATTATTTTCTTGTGATTATTGTTTTATTTTTTTAATCCACGCTCCCCTCCTTGCTGCCTGTTTTACTATTCAGTTCGTAGACAAACATCTACTGTACTGTGATGTGAACAATTTAAAGTAATAGAGTTGCATGTTATTGAGGAACTGAAAAACCCTACTATAATACAGTGCAAGCTGCTGGCGGGGCAAAAAGGAACTGATGTGTTTCGATTAAATCTTAGGATGTGTCAGTACTATGCAACAAAATTTTAAACGGCATATCTTGAAAAATGCAAAATCACATCAAATCTGTTTTGCTTTGGTTGAGTCTCAGATTTGGGTTGTATGATCTTGTAGGTCTGGTTGTAAAGTTTCAAGCAAGATAGCTTAGCAACAAAAAGAACAGTGAAGCTTCCTATGTGTTAAATTTTGTGTGCATACATGAACCCCTTATTTTTACCAATGCAGATTAAACAAACAAATAAACAAAAAGTGTTAATTAATTCCATCCCCAAAGGCATAATTGTTATACCTTGGCAGTATCAAAATCTAACATTTGACAGCTTCAAGTCAAGCTTTTGTTTTAAAACTATAGCGTGTAGGCTCACCATTTAATGATTAACATCAATTGCCTTTCATCTCTGTTCATCAGGTAAGGACTCGTTGACTCTGGTTTTTGTGGAGACAAAGAAAGGCGCTGATGCCTTGGAGGACTTCCTGTATCGGGAGGGCTATGCCTGCACCAGTATCCATGGCGACCGCTCCCAGAGAGACCGTGAGGAGGCCCTGAGCCAGTTCCGATCTGGAAAATGCCCCATTCTGGTGGCAACAGCGGTCAGTAAGCTTAAAAATCTGTTAGACATGCAAGATCACTTCATGAAAATAATCAATTATTGCTATCATAATATTACTTTATTTTTCACATGTCAGCCACAGCCAAGTATATCTATGTATGTGATTTTTGATGCACTGTAGTTTTTTGCAGTACTTATCAATCTTCCTGCTCCTTTTTGACTCACCCAGGTAGCAGCTCGGGGTCTGGACATCTCCAACGTGAAGCATGTTATTAACTTTGACCTGCCCAGTGACATCGAAGAGTATGTCCACCGCATCGGACGCACAGGACGAGTTGGAAAC
Organism: Mola mola; assembly: GCA_001698575.1. Lineage (NCBI taxonomy): Eukaryota > Metazoa > Chordata > Actinopteri > Tetraodontiformes > Molidae > Mola > Mola mola. Next base: position 2,695,455 of record KV751358.1, read on the forward strand.
CTTGGTACGACTACAACTAATGCCATGAGCCCCATGTTTTATGAGCCAAACCACATAGAAAATGTGATTCATTGCTGCTATTATGTAGTACTTAATTTTTACCTCTAGGATTGGCCACATCCTTCTTCAATGATAAAAATGGCAACATCACAAAGGACCTGCTGGACATCCTGGTTGAGGCCAAACAGGAAGTTCCCTCATGGCTTGAGAGCCTTGCATATGAACACCAGCATAAGAGCAGCAACAGAGGCCGCTCTAAGAGGTTAAATAACCACTATTCTCCATTTAATTAGTAAATATGTAACCCCGAGGATTAGAAGCAGATGAAGAAAAACAGGAAAGTTCACTATTTGCATAATCCATTTGATTTTACAGGTTTGCTGGTGGTTTTGGAGCACGTGATTATCGCCAGACGGCCGCCGGAGGCAGTGCTGGAGGGTTTGGAGGGCGTGGAGGTCGCAACCAGGCAGGACATGGGGGAAACCGTGGCTTTGGAGGAGGTGAGGGTCATAATTATGTTCCATCTGAGCAGTGCATCGATGACTTTCTGACTTATTTATTAATTCAATTTTATTGTACACTCTGATATATGGAGAACTGATTTTAAAGGATTTGTCCAGATAGGTATCAATTTTAGTTGAGTTGTAATTTGATGACTCTAGAGGTGGGTGATATAGGCAAATCTTTTAGGGCTACAAAGGTTACATTAAATACGCATTAATGCTACCAAGACAGGTGCAGTCATAAAATCATGCAAGAATCAAGCCATGATTAGCTATGTAGCCCGAACTTACTCAAAATGGACAGCAGTGACACTAAAGCTGTTTTCTCATTTGTAGTCCAGACAGTATCTTAAGTTTCAGGTTTGCTTGTTGGCCAGTTTTGTCTTTACAAACATGTTGCGTACAACAAGTCATATCGAGGCAATCATACAGGATTGGTGGTAAAGCAGCCAGATTCTGTGCAGTGGCGTTACTTCTCTGGAGGATAGACTCAATCAGATTTGGTACTTTAGAGACTTTAGGGTGAAGTCCGCTTCAACAGATTTGGACATTTTTGATCAAATTTAAAAACATGATTGACTTGATTAACACTTGGTTGTTAAAGTAAAGTGTATATTTAATAGCTGAGTAGCAACGTTTAATGACACAACGTTGTACAGCATCGGTGGTGCAGAATTGGCTTTAAACATGCTGGCGCAAATCCATAAGGGATGCACTGTTGGACAGTGGGGACAGTTTAGATTGTAGTACGACTTACCTTATGATCTATGTCAGGCTTGAATATGGACAAGCACGAAGTCGAATGGCAGCGCGCCAGGATGTTGTGTTCCAGGTGATGGTCCAGAGCAGTTTTGCTGCTGTGATTTGGCCTTTACAGTTTGAGTATACAGAGCATTACATTGTAACGTCTCTGTCTAAACACTTCCATAATTTAGATCAGCATGGACATTTTTTTGTAACTGTTGCTGCTGTTGAAGCAATGTGCTGATGCGTGTTGACTTCAATTGCACTGATTACGTCTATGAACTGCAACACAACTTGAAGTGAGAGATAAGCTGAAGTGTGACTTTTGGTTAAACTCCTTCCTTTAGCCTTGACTACCATCTGTGTTTCTTTCCCCTCAGGTGGTTTTGGCAACTTCTACACCAGCGATGGCTACGGAGGCAACTACTCACACTCTCAAGTTGACTGGTGGGGCAACTAGGCTCTCCTCCCCATCCCTCTTCCTTGTTCTCACTGATCCTCATTCCTCTATCCACCCTGTTGTCTACACTCCCATTGTCTCCCCCTATGAGGGTTCATGTGCATGTTATTAACTATTTATACTCATTTATATAGAGCTCCTTTCATATGCACTTCGATCTTTTACTTCCTCCTGAGGTGTTTCATCCTTTCCATTGCCACCCTTGTCTTTACAGTCCCTATTCTTTCTTACGTCCTGGTTCATTTCTCTGGTTAAAAAGGCTGATTATAAAAGGATTTTTCAGCTGGTTATTTTTTCAACACTAGCTACAATTGCTATTTGTTAGCTTCCAGTTAGCATATCTATTGGTTTAAGTAAGGCCGTTTTCCTTGTGCAATTACAATTAAAGTTCTTTTAACCCCAAAGGATTTGTTGGACGCTCTGGCTTTACAGTAAGTTAAATCCTACACAAATGGCTGTGAATGACCAGGGAACATTTTTTATTTTTAATTTTTTTTTGCTTTAGATTTGTGTTTTATCTTCATTTTGTTTTTGTCTGCATTCACCCAAAGCCAACCAGGCGTCCTTGTCATCTCGTCTTTGTATGTTATGCATGGCCTTGTTGTAAATCACAGGCCAAACACTTTTCTAAAATATAGCGCAGAGATGTCACATCTGAGCAAAACATAGTGTGTCTGCATATACAGTAGATTTAAAAAAAAAAAAACGGGAACTGGCTTCTTCTCCTGATGACATGACAGATAACTTAAAAGGGGCCACAGAAACAGAAAAATGTTTTTTCCAATTTCTCAGAATATGTTGAAATATTGACTTACTGAGATATCAGAAAGATGGGCTGGACCGAAATATCCAGTCAGTGGGACACCAGCAGATGTTGTCACCCATTAGCAGTGACACTTGCAAACAGAACAGTTGTTACAATAACAGCTGCATCAACAGGTTGAAGCAAAACATAATGGAGGATCATTTGTTTCTGTACTGTGCCTTTGAGAATTTGACCTTTGTCTGTTATTTCTGTTGTTTTTACTGCCATTACACATGATTGGCTACACATATTGGCCAACTGTCACTTAAAAATTGACTATTTACTGTCATGTTCAGGTTTAAACATGTTTTTCTTTTTCTTTTTGGAAGGAAACAAACTAGAATTGAACTAAATCAAACCTTGGCAAAAATAAAACTAAACAAAAATTGTGATGAGGAAACTCAAAGCAATTCCTTATCCATCTATTGGAGTTCAAATTCATCAGAAGGTCTCTGGTGAGCTGATTCCAAAAGGCATATTACCACTGTAAGCATTTTTTACTAAAAATGCTACAAAGGCAATTACAGTTGGCTTATTTAAATAGAAGAGATGTTTTGAATATAAAAAACAATGCCTTTGCTTTACCAAACAGTGGGCAGCGATAACAGCTGTGGTTTTATGCTTTTGGGAAACCGAGTTCTAACTTCTGATCGACATACATGTCACATCTACAGCTCTGGTTTGAGCTTGAGTTTGGGTTTCTCAAAGTCATCTTGTCACTAATTGTTGGGTCACACAATGCCAGCCACAGAACCGCCAAGTGTCTTTCTAAATGTAGATGTTTCTGGAATCTCAGTTCAACAGTTTTCTCTGCTATGAGTTAGCAAAGAATGTGGGAAATTTGTCCCCGGCACTTTTGAGCACATCCAGCAGGGATGCCAGAGCAGTTCTGAGGTGTAAAAAAATTAAGCCGCTACATAGCAGCTGCTGAAAAAAACACATCAGTAACCGTGGCTGTTCGACCGACTCTTAGTGGCACCATGTTCTTGGGAAACGCCGCTTCCACTACAAAAGCTTCTTTCAAGGGGATACACAACTAAAAACCTAAAAGAGATCCAAATTTTCTTGCTCACTCTATCCTGGAGAGTTACATGAAGAGTCTTCTCTAAAATAAGTCACTCCAGTTTATCCATTGGGCTTTTAGATCTGTCGAGGTCAGGGATAAGAGTAGAATTGACATCTACCCTAGCTCATTTCACAGCAGGGATTTCTTGAGGGTGCAATTCCACATCTCCATAAGGCACAGTTTTACCATGTCCTGTCTTACTGTGCTTTGGGTTTGAGGTTTAATACTACTAGTGCCCATGTGTCGTTCCAAATTGGCACCATCGTATATAGTCCCTGATAAAGCTTGCTGCTGCATGTCGACACGTTGATTCCATAAGTAAAAGCTGTTGTTTTTCTACATTGCAGTAATTCCATTTTCCATTGCTAAGCTTCCACATTTTCAAAGTCCAACATTTGAGAGAAACACACACCTCTTGTTTTCAGTATAAGCTCACATACTGGCAGTTTTATTTGTGCCATTTGTCACCTGATGAATATTCTTTCTCATAATCAACGTGTCAGGAAGCAGCTGCTTCTTCACATTTTTTCCGCCTATTTTCCCCCATACCCTTGCCTGTATGTATGCGTTGTTGTCAAATGACGTAGCACAGCTGGTTCCCATTTTCCCAGTTTAGCCCCGAAAGGAACATTTTATAGACACTTGAGCCAGCACAGTACAATACAGGACGGATTAATTGTGCTTCCTGAGCCCTGTTAGCCCTACTTAACTCTGCTGCGGAATCAGGCCAGAAACAAGTGGCGGTAGACCTGCATGTTTCATCCCTGATTGAACTTCCAAAAGGAAATCCGCTGTAAGTGTGGACTGTTCAGGGGTACAGGTCTCAGTCTCCTCTGCACCAAAATGAGACAAAATTAAAAGCTCTGCTGCAACCTGGTGGGGAAGATTGTTTTTTCATCAGGGTGTTAATTTGTTTTGTTTACATAAAGAGCTTTAAATGACCTACAAAATACAGGTTTTCTGTAAATAGTTGAGCTCTTTCAAACAAGAATAATCTCCACTGAAAAAATTCTAACTGAGATTGTGTTCAGTATAGGTATAAAAACACTTGATGTGGGTAACACAGTCACTTGACATTGTACCAGGCAGTGTCAGGTAAATTACATTCAGTGGGTGTTAACAGATTTGTTTCTATTTATGTTTTGTTTGTAGAAAATCCATATGTTAGAAGAAGCTCGAGGAATTTGTTTAGCACCCAATACTCATGAAGCAGATTGCCTCAAATTGCCCAGTGGCTTTGACAGATGACAAGACTGGACCAAGACGATAAAACATATGCGAGTGTTGTTGTTTTTTGGTCAAGGAGTTAAAAATGCAGAGCAAAGCAATGCAACTCAACAGCAGGCTTTCGTTATGTTTGAACTCTGATATTTCCTGTCTTCTAATTTTTTATTTTTTTTTATTTTTTTATTTTTTAGACGTCTGTTTAATCACAACTTGTTTTTGGGTGGATTTGGTGGGGAAGTTTGGGAAACACAAGTTTTGTGGAGAGTGATACTGGAGGGCAGGTCACATAGGAACAACTCCTTCTTGTTTCACTTCGTGGATGAAACCATGGGTCAGTCGAAGGGGGTTTAAATTCAACGGCAGTTATAGAGTTAGTGATCCATGATAATTGTCTGACCAATAATGGGAAATGGGTTGACGGTTGTAGCCTAACGATGGTTTGCAATCCACCAATTAACACAGAGAGGAAGAAGCATAGCTCTGTTCACTTTCGCTTCTATGTTATTCACTTATCTACTCTTAACTTTGCTCACTACATCTTAGCCTTTCTTGCTTCAACTCCAGTAACCTGAACTTGGTATTGGCAGTGAGAACAGGTGATTATTGATTACCGCTAACGATTGAAAAAAATGAATGTATAAGTTACAACAGTGGGAATAAGAAACCTCCAAGTAGAGGGGAAGACAGCATGCCAGCTACTTTCCATGACCACTTTAAATCTAAAGAGTTAATTTTTGCATTTACAACTGTTGGTAGTATGGCTCAACATTGTAGAGTCCCAATAGATAACTAGTACAAGCGCCAGTTTATACATTTATTAAGGTGTCAACCAGCACTGTGCAGATGATTTGAACATCTGTGAACCCATCAAAGGATTTTTTGTGGTTGTCACATGAAACATGTTTATTGCAGTCGTGGACAGTCTTATCTTACTTGTCTTACAAGAAATGTCCATGGTCAGTATGAAGAGCTAACCAGCAGGAAGCTAAAAGTTAACAACAGAAAACAGAGGACATGACAATCACTCGTGAAGGATTGAAACTCACTTTACACTGCGCCGAGCACCATTTTAAAAGCCTTCACTGTACATGCTCAACATGTCTTAGCCAGTTATATTTGATAACTGACACATTTTAAACATGATCGTCCGACTTGTGGATGTGCACCAGGCACATGAAAGCCAGCCGGAAGCTCATGTCCTTACAGTTTAAGATGCACGCTCTGATTTTGTTACTGTATCCTTCAATCCCAAAGTTTCCACCCACACAATTGTTTTTTCCTAAGCACAAATTTTTGTTCTTAGACAAAACCTAGAGAGTCTACTTTTAAATCGTGGCATGGCATAATGCATAGTCACAGGCTTGTGTGAGAGGGGAGTTTTTCAGCATTTGTTACTCAAATTCACGTACGTTGCCAACTACATACTTCGTATACAGCTAACAGTCTCTTGTGTTCTTCTGAAAATGCTAAAATGAAGTTTTTGCTGCCTAAATTCAAAGTTGTTCGATAAAGCCAGCTTAATGAATCTCGCTCACCTTGTTGTGCCCTTAAACATCCGCCTTGGGATGTCAGGATAAACAGCTCAGCATTTCACATATAGCGATAAAAATTGGAATTAGATTGCTTGTATGCAATATATTTAGGTCTTTTGTGACCAAATCCCCCCACCTCTGCTCATCAAAATGCCCAACGGGCACTACAGTACGTGCAATAGCGATTACCTGTTGGTTTTGTTAGAGTCATTTTTTAGTCTTTCCTCTTTTTGGACCAGAGCACAAAGCTGTCTGGCCCGTTCTGATGTGCACGCTGCCTTGAAGTTACTGACTCGTGTTGGGTAGGGCTGGGTATGTTTAAATCCAAATTATTAGTGATTTCTTTTTGTATAGAAATAAAGTAACAGCAGCAAGTTAAAGCATGATCATTCCCTGCAGAATGGCAAACACTGAGCATAACAGAGTGCATTCATTAAGAAACAACAAACAAGCACTCAGAGAGCGTATACCTCCGCCATGGTCCAACAATCCCTGTTTTGTGATACCTGCATTAAATGTCATTAAAGCCCAACATTCACTTAAAGATGAAAAAGAATAAAATTAAAATATGCTATGAAGAAGGACTTACAAGTAACATTGATCTTTTTCAAATCCATTAAAAGTAGCTTTATCAAATATGTGGGTATTGATTAAGTTACATTTTTAATATATATATAGCATTTTTCCCCAGTAATGAAACTAGCTTGAAAGATACCTCACTTAGAAATATGGAAGAATTTTACAAAGGGAATCTGGAGATGTAGTAATTGCTATATGTTGTGACCTTGACCTTTCACCTTTCAAGGTAAACTCATTTTGCGATTAAATCTTGACACTATACATACAGTAGGTGCTGCAAGTTGGAACCCAACTGGTTGAGTTTAAAATTTTGCCCAAGCTTTTGGAATTCAAGTAAGTTTTCATTCCTGCAAGTAAGAACTCACAGAACAAAAAAAAGTTATCAGGACAATTTGTCCGAAACTGTGGACATCAGGGTGCTAACGGATAAACAAACCGAACCGAAAAACATTATCTCCTTGGCGGAGGTACAAAAAAAAAGAAAAAACATTTAAAACGTTTTTTCATACATTGTATCAATGTTATCAATGGAGCTGCTGTGTGAATGACGGCAGCGGCTGATTCACAATCTTGGCAGAAGTTTAAAGTGATTGATAGATTTCTTGTCTTGACATTTGGATGTTCATTTTTTTTTAGTGGCAGGGGTTGTACGGATGGGAATGTAGGCCAGTCGATCCGAAACGTATGAACCCGATATTTCTCCCAGGGTTATTGTGAGGGGCAGTTGAAATTGGTCCGGTAAACTTTGATGTAAGGTCTAGTGCTGATTACCATCAGCCTCAGCTGTACTTTTTGTTTAGCATGATTCAGCAACTGTTAACATGCTAAGGTAAGATGGCTCCTTCCTGTCGATCACAGCCTTATGGAGCTGCTTAGCGTGGCTGTAGATGAAGGAAGACTTTAAGAAGTTCTCATTTTGAAATCTTGCACTTTAGTTTTTGTATATTTTCAAAACGTTTTGATGCCTTAAATTCTTGGGTGATGCCCAGCTCTAATGGAACAGGAAGCAACGTTGGTTACACTGTACACAGCATCACCACGGCAACAGACACACCGACAGTGTCAGAAATGATTTTTTTTTTTTCCCTTTGGCA
>KV751358.1:2707577-2720786 GCA_001698575.1 Mola mola
CAAACAGGAAATGGCGGGATTTAGGGAGGGTTCCCTGGATGGTGCTGCAGCACAGTGAGGAAAATTAGAAGTTTGCCATTAAAAGAATTTCCAGAAATCACGGTCAAACACACCTACCATTTCTTGTTCATCTGCAAGAGGGAGAAAAATCTCGGAATGACCTGAAACAACAAGGCGGTAGCTGGTTTTAGACGTCAGGGGCTGTGTGTTAACTCCACAATTTGCTCTTTCGACTGCAGCTGAACTCGCTTAGCGGTTGTCCAGCGTCTTTATGTCAGCTAAGCAGAGTCTGTCACTCAGAAATGAGGCACCGCTTCCCCTTCAATAACTGAACCTCCATGATAATCATGTTCATTTCTGAACCGAGCACACGTTTCCCATCAGTCCATAGCAATTACGACAATGTCGCCTTTTGTTTGAGCACTGCCTTCTTTTTCTTCTCCAATAAAATACAAATTACCAACGTAAACGTCTTTTGCAAAGCTCTGAAATGGACCCTGGACATTGATGAAGCGGCGTGCGTCAGTGGTAAGAACAATACACTCCATCCAGTGTTAAACATGCCGTCAGTCATGGTTCTGTACCTTCTCGGTGTACTGCCTGGGCCCGTAGATGTTGTTGCTCCTGGTGATGATGATTGGAAACTGCCGACAGATCAACAAAGCACTATTAAACTTATGAAGAAGAACCCAAGACTGTCGGAAAATTGTAAATGAGCGATTGTGTCTTCCATTAAGAGCTTCATAATTAATTAACCAGTTGTTTAAAGCTGAAGCTGATGTCACGCAACTGCTTGTTTTGCCTGACCAAGTCAAAAACCCAATGACTTTTCCGTCATGTAAGACCAGAAAACCAGCAAATTTTCACAATTTTGTAGCTGAAACTAGCATATTTTTGCCATCTATAATTAGATAATATGTATAATACATCAAAGACTAACTTTATCAATGCCTTTACTGTTAGTTAGTTTCTTATCTGTAGTGCTCTGTGTCAATCTACAATGTTTTAGTGAGAGTTTTTTTATATGTCTCTGTCTCATCAATATAATGGAACTAGACGGTGCTACATTTGAAAATACATCTGAACAGTTCCACAGCAGTCTTATCGTTCCAGAATTCATGACTCGGATACTTTAAAGATTCTCTTATTACAGGGCTACGCTATTGAAATATGTGCAGAATGTGTCATTGTCTTGCTGAAATAATAATCCTTTCACCTTTTTCCAGCCTTTTGGCACTGTTACAACTACTCTAAAATGTCTTGCACATAATAAGAAAAAATAACTAATGAAATTTTAAACATTGACTACGTGGTCTTTGTGCTATTTCCAGTTACAGTTTCAGTGTGCAAATAATCACAGTCTGTCTAGAGTGACCCAACTTTTTGGGGAAAATAGGGTGAAAATGACACTACAGGTTAAGAGGTCGACTGATTTTTGGGGTCCACTGTCTGTTTAAAAACCCGCACGTGTACCTTGTATTGATCCCAGTAGGACCTGACCAGGTACTCCGCGGCGGCCTTAGTGGCAGAATATGGGTTGGAAGGCCTCAGCGGACTGCTCTCATCAAACACCTGCAGAGGACAAACACTCATCAGCAGCAGCAGCACGTCACAGATAAGAACCCCAACAGCCCATCGGCTGAGTCCCCGCCCCCTGACCTGCTCCACACCGGCTCCGTACACTTCATCCGTGCTGACGTAGATGAAGCGTTGCAACTGGTGTCGGGCCTGATGGGCGGCTCCCAGCAAGATCCCGGTTCCATCAATGTTGACGTGCTGGAAACTGGACGGACACTCAAACGACGACTCTGGGCGGGAGAAACAAAGCAGAACCGAGATCACAGGACACTCCCAAACGCCCTGAATCGGCCCTGATGTTTTAACAGCTGCCGCTCACCAACGTGCGTCTTGGCGGCCAGGTGAAAGATCACGTCGATGCTTTCTGTGCTGAAAATGTGATTCACCAGCCGTGAGTTACAAACATCTCCCTGTCGAGGAAAAAGAGACGTGTACCACTTGCTATTGCACAAAAGGTCACTGCAGCTTTAACTTCTTCTATATTTAAAACAAAGCACAGTACTTTATTATTTCTATATGGTTTAACAAAGCAGCTGAGATACGACATCAGAGCTGTTATCTGTAGGCTTAGAGCGCTCACTCTGATGAAGGTGTAGTTTGCTCGGTCTTCAACACTCTCCAGGCTTCTGGGGCTGCAGCAGTAATCCAACTAGAAGAGGTCAGAAAGAGGAATGCTAACGCTACAGAGCATAACGACACGCTAATGGCCTCGCGTTTACATTCACTGTTCTTCCTCACTAACCATTTTAAGTCAATGTGTGGGACGCTCACAATGAAGACTTACATTATCCAGATTAATGATTCTCCAGTCGGGGTGTCTGTGGACCAGTGAACACACCAGATGGGAGCCACTAGAGAGAGAGAGAGAGAGAGATGAGAATGTGGAGAGACCCGTTGCTCTAAATGCTGCAACACACTCACAGGAGTCTATTCAGTACTGCACAAATGCACATGCTTTGCAGACAACAACATCAGATGCGGAATGAATCTAAAAACGGTGTGGAGCTGCAATGATAAATCAATTAGTCAAATGAAGGAAAATGAATCCACAACTTTAACCGAATAATTATTTTAGACTTGTTTTGAGAAAAATGATTAAGTATTTGTTTATTACAGCTTCCTTAATGTCAGAATAAACTGTTGATGGAGGAAAGAAGACATTTGAAGACATCATTTTGGGCTCTGAAAAAAATGCAAACATTCCTCACTATTTTGGTCCATTTGTACAGCAGATGATGGATCGATCAATTCATCGTAAGAATAACTGACAGCTTAATCGATGATTACAATAATCAGTAGTTGCAGCTCCAAACCAGTGACAAAATAGATAAATAAATAATAAATGCTAGAGACTTTGGAGTCCCCGAAGTGACCCAGAGGCTGCAGCACCAGTGATTTTAGTCAAATAAACGTCTAACTTCTGTGATTGTGGCTTTCAGGCCAGAGGCCGTGTTCAGGTGTTACAGTTACATAACATAAAACAGTGTCGGCTTTCTCATTTACTCAAACAGAGCATGTAACAAACTATCAAGTACACTTGTTTACCAGGGCAATTCTCTTTGACCTGCCAGAAGTCATTTCTTTAACTCGGATGTTTAAAAAAAAGACATATTTCTGTACAGAAAATATGTTGCATGTTCCAGCGATACAAATCAAATACAATATAATTATGATTTATACCATAATAAGTGATTAGTGAGTAGTCAAATCAACTAGCCCTCTGCAATAAGATGCTTTGAAATAATCGGAAACAGGAAAAGATGACATAAATTTGGGGTTTAGATGTTAACATGAGTTTGGAAATTTACCAAAGAAAAACCTAAAACCAAAGTAAAGTTTGTTTAAAAACCAAACTACCATTAACAGTTTGGATGAAACATTACTAATAAGCCACAGAATCAAATGTCACTTATGCAACTGAAAAGGTTGATGACGCTAAGTCATGTTTCCTTCTGATTTATGACTCTTATTATAAATATGTCACATAAAACTCACATGAATCCGGAGCCACCAGTCACCAACACAGTCCTGTTAAAGTCCATTCTGTGGTCTTCACACCGAATACCTCAATTCACATTAAATTCCCCTTCAGACATAATTACGGCATCTTAAAATGTGTCAATCTTTGGTCGAGCTTGTTAGCTAACTGTTAATGCAGCCCAGGACGGGCAGTGAACAAGCTCCTCTATTTTCTGTAGTACAGTAAAAGCATTGTCCGAATGTGCGACAGTCTATAGCCTTTTTACGGTAATGTTGACACGTTGAAAATGGGCGGGATTGTGTGGCCTTGTTGGACGCTTCCTGCGCTCTCATTGGCTGATTTTCAGTGACGAATGAAATACTCACTGTTGATTGGGTAACTCGCAAATCAATTAGACTATCAACACCGCCCACCAGGGAAGTCAATGGTATCAAGTGAGCTATAATAACTGTGTATTTTCCGGAAATAGTTTTTACGAAAGCAATTTGGTTAACATTTTGATAACTACCAGAAGTCAAGGTTCTCTTATGAAAGTTTATTGAGTTTTTATTTAGTGAGTCTAATGTTTTAGCATAACTTTTTATGCCAAATTCATCGGCTAATTAGCTCTTTTACACGCGCAGAGCTTTAATTTGAAGACCGGAAACACATCTTTTCCGGTGTCTTCCCGGGGTCTCTAACGAAGACGACACAGCAGCTTCACTTCTGGCTTCGTGGGTCATTGAATTCATTTGCTAACATCTATTTGCCGATAACGTCGATACGATTGCGGGGAAAATGTCACATCTATTGGCCACGTTGGTAGTCGCGGTGCTGCTTGGCTCGAAGGCTTTGGGGAAAACTGTGACGGGACTTTTCCAGAGTGAAGTGGCGAGACAGCAGAGCGGCCAGTTCATCACTAAATTCATGTACCAAGGTAACGGTAACGTTAACGTTAACGTTAGCGATGTGTTGGCGCTAACGTGTCACTTCAGCAGGGAGGTTTACTTGGGTACAGTAATCCTTTTTACGTAGCACAGAGAAAACGTTCTCTGCACCTTGTCATTGTCTGTATTCCTGAAGTAACTTGCTTGTCTTCGGGCGTATCTTGCATTTTATCACTTTATTAGGCGCCAGTGCTTTAAGTAAATTCTTACTCTGCTCATTCTGTTTCTTCCAGTGTTACAGTTACTATCAGACAGATATTTTTTCAAACATAATTTTTTTTATGTTGATTTAGTTGCTTAGATTGAACCTAAAAGGATAAACAAACCCCTTTCTAAATCATTAAAACAGTTCCAAATGTCATTTTCTGATCCGCGAAGAAGCTGTCCCCCCCCCACCCTCACCCACAGTGAGCTCAGCTGCAGATCACTCTGAGCTGCCTTGCTCATGAGCTCTCCAGTATGTTGCCTGCAGGGGTGGCAGCCCCACCCTGCCGCTTTCTGTGTGGCTTTCCCTGTGCCTGCTCTGCTCAGATTTTCTTCATCAGCGTGGTGTTTTATACAGTTTCCTAAAGTTCATCAGTGATTTCAGGGGACATCATTTGTTCTGACATAAATAAAACAGAGAATGTTGTTCAGCGAAATGAATAGTAAATGGATAACTGTTCTCATAATTCCTAATTTTAATTTTAATGACCAGTTACATTTAAGAAAACATTTTTTCTTCCACAGCTAATGTCTACCACAGCAAGATAGTCTGCCAAAGCTTAGTAACATCTGCCACAATTACCTCAGGTCTGCCACAGCTTAGTAACATCTGCCACTGCTAGCTACCGTCTGCCACAGTCATCTAATGTGCCACAGCTTACTAACGCTAACACCTGCCATAGCTAGCGAACGTTCCCTCTGATGCTGTGGCAGAGATCATTTTTTGGAGATGAAAAGGGACGTGGAAGTCGACCCTGTGCCAGGTAAAAATGTGTGGTGAGGAAATACCACAGTGACTATAAATCTGGATTCATAGCAGGCAGTGATGCAGAAGGTAGAATGTGGTGACGTCCTGTAAGTGTTTTAATTTTTTAAGTGGAAGGTGGTGTTTTGGTTTTTTTTTAGTAATCAAAAGTAGAACTGAAGTTCCAAAATGTTGAGATCCCCTACATTAATTTGTGGAATGTATTTTGGATGTATCAAGACAATGTCAGAGCCATTGGGGAGTTAACGTTCAGTATAAAAACCCTAAAATATTCCAAGCAGCAAGTTGCCACATTTGTGCCTGATATAATTTCGCCAAAGAATCAGCTAAGCTAACATGATTAGCACCATCAAAGTAAAGTGTACTTGATAAAGCCATGAAGGTGGCTTCTTCTGGTGCTGTGAGGGAGTGACTGATGGTGGGCAGTGAATACGTATTTGATGTAGCAGATATTAAATGTGTTTGTGTAGGGGACAGTGGGCTGCTGGTGTGCAGGCTGGACAACTCACCTCTGGCCACAGAGAAGGATTCCAGGCTGCTGTTATATCACGACACGGACTCAGACCTGGACAACCTCAGCTGCTCCGAGAGGCTCGCTAAAGCTCAGCTTACCAGTAAGGACCGATTTTTACCATTATCGTATCAGAGTTGTTTTGTTTTGTTTTATTTTTCTGTTCAAATTGCTGATAAAGTGAGTTTACTTACAAATGTATAGTAGAATATAAGTAATATACAGAATCATTTTTATATTTTGTATTTGTAATCTGAATGTGTAAAGTAAATAGTGAATAGGGGAATTAAAGTACATTATTTCCTCCAAATTGTACAGAATTGGATGTTAAATTTAACTTTTTTTGTATCGGGCAAACATAGAACTTGAAGGAATTGTTTTTAATCACTGAACTTTCTTGCATTAATAACTCTAAACTTGTTCATTTCGTAAATATACATCTCATCTCCTCCTTCTACGCCGGTGCCTCGTGTCTCTGCGTTCGTCCTCATCAGTTTCTCTCAGTCAAGAGGAACACAACCAGACGATCCCTCGTCAGTCCTCACCGACAGCCTGGAAGGCCCTGTACGCTGACAGATACACATGTCAGGTAACAGCAAAGCTACAGATTATCGCTCTGAAATCGAGCAACACTATCGCACCCGCAGTCACGCGCTATCATGAATCTGTTATATCCATATCTGCTTATAGTTATCTCCATATCTGCTTTAGACAGGACATGTTTACTTCAGCTATAAAAGCACTATATGCATTCCTTTCTTAGCATTGCTTCTCCCTGTGGGGCAGTATTTGCCTGTATCGTTAAATAAAGTCACAAATAAATACATTTGGAGTAACAGAAATTACTGAAATGTGGTGGAGAATTGTCTTTAGTTCTACTGGTAGTTTATAAAAACAACAAGAGCTTGAGTTGTAACGATTAACTCGCAATGACATACAAATTATGATGCTTGTTTCATGATTTTCTCACTTTTTTTTTTTTTTTTTTTTTAACATAATAAGATCAAAGAAAAAAAATAGATGTAAAAGTGCCCTTCTATTATTTCTAACTGCAAAGCAATGCACATTTCCTTTTCTTTGTAGAAGACAATGTAAAAATATCTGTCTTAAAGTCTCGGTATGTAACTTCCGAGAATCAATCATGAGGTATGGAAGCAGCTCGCCCCTCTCTGTTTCCGCTCTGTAGATCTGCCCAAGCCTTTTGGACAGCCATTGGTCGAAACTGCTCTCCTTCGTTCCTTTTCTCTCATTAGAATGACAGGAAGTGGCCAGCTACTGTGCGATGGTATGAAAACTTAAAGCGAAATCACAGCACGTGTGCCGTTTAAAACGTGTGTTGCGTCTCATTTGACGCCATAACTGCCTCGACAAGTCTCATATTTTGATTGATTTTCAAGTGGCTTGCAGTGCATCGTTACATCCCTCACAAGAACGAACAAAGTGCACTAATAATAGTGATAGTGGATTGTATTATTAGGAGTCGTTACTGTACTATATTTGTGTTATTTACATGTATTTACTCCTTTTAAACTGTTACAGTTATGCTTCATCAGTGGAACTGGATTAAATATAGCATAGTTTAAGTTTTTTGTAGAGTAGACATGGAAGCTGAGAACATGTTTGAGTTTATTTGCTGTGCATACGTTGAGTGTTGGTGTTACCATGGACACATTGCCACATTGCCACGTCACTGCTTTTCTGCCTCCTCAGGAGAGCGCTGTGATTCCGTCTCACCCCGACTTGGCTTTTACCGTCTTGCTGCTCAATGCCGACTCGGCTGGAAACCCCCTGGAGCATTTCAGTGCTGAGGAGGCAGGTGAGAAACACTTGCCCTCACCACGGTCAGACACCAGGAGTGAAACTCGCTCCATCTGACACTGATTGCACCAAGTAGACATATTTGTTTATTACACTTTCTTTCTCTCAGGTCTTCAGAGCTTCTACTTCCTGCTGCTGCTGGCTTACTTCATAGCCTGCTGCATCTACATCCAGCCTCTGTACCAAGCTCTGAGGAAAGGAGGCCCCATGCACACAGTCCTCAAAGTGCTGACCACAGCGCTGGCTCTGCAGGGCTGCTCGGCTATGTGCAACTACGTCCATCTGGCCAGGTAGGTCCCATTGAGTGATGTGATGTGTTGGGCTGACTATTGTTAGTTTAACAAAATATGAACACAATGAGATTTTTGATAAATAATCATCAGTAATTTGGATTGAATGACTGAAGTGGGTGAAGACAAATATTGAAATAGGTAAAACACTGATACGTTCAGAAAATTACATCAAAATCACACCGGCAAAAGACAACACTGTTGCCATATTATGTTATAGCCATAACCAGAATTTATTTTATGATAACAATAATTAACAAGCTTCCACTCATCAGTTTGGGAATATTTCTCCATATGATTTTATTATCAATTCCACAAATAGTTTTAATTTAGGTTTTTTCTTCCATTTAATGGCCTTCTATCTGTAGGTATAGTCTCTGTATTATCCTACATGGGTGGAATCTTTATCAGTCAATCCTCAGATTATTTTCACGGTTAAAGGGGTCATTGTTTAATCTACAAACTGTCACAACAGTATGCGCATGTATAATTTCTATGAGCCCGAGTGGACGTCTTCAAATGAGTCTCATCGAAGCGACGAAACCCAAAGACTCTTCATTTTCTGTTCTTGGTGACAAAGAAAAGCAGCAGATCCGTAAAGCGGTGAAGCTGGAACCTGCAGATATTTGAATTTCAACTTATTAATCGATGAATGGTTGCAGGTCTACTACTGACTGAACTTAAAATAGTGTTATTATGTTACAACAAAGCAGTTAGTGCTAAGATATATGTGGAGCAAAGTGCCGTTTGCTGAGGCGTCCCCTCGTGTTGCACAGGTATTCCAGAGATGGTGTTGGCATTCCGCTGATGGGCAGCCTGGCAGAGTGTATGTTCATCCTCTTTACTTTGTCTTTACTCTATGTGTGTTTGATGCTGCTGTTTTAATTATTATATAATATAATTAAATGGATGAGAAACAGTTGTCTCGGTTTGGGCCCGACCAATATATCAGTTGGCTGATGTTGACCTATCACACATTATTGGCATATATGATACCAATACCAATGCAGCTATTAAGGAGTGAAACAGTTATCAATGTCAATGTATGGGCTGATGGGACATCAGTCGGGCTCTAGTCCCAGTTGAAATTGTGTGTTCTCTGTGCAGTCTGGGATATGGTGACCCAGGTATCCATGCTGTACATGTTGCTGAGTCTGTGTATGGGCTGGACTCTGAGCCGCGGCAGGAAGCCTCAATCCAGACCACTCCAGTGGGAGCAGTCTCCGGCCTCCACAGCCGTCTCTGTGGGTGGAGTCGTGACTCAGGTACTCAGGTTCACACTGAAACCTTCTCCCAAGTGTCCTCCTCTCCTTACATCGGTAAAGTTGGAGTGAAACTGTCATTTTCAGGGGGTGCTGCTGCTGTGGGAGCAGTATTCCGAGTCAGAGAGCGAGCACCACAGCTACCACGCCCAGCAGAGTCTGGCAGGGCTCCTCCTCATGGCTTTGAAAGTGCTGCTGGCCCTCCTGCTGGCCTCCGTCCTTTACCAGATCATCTCCACTGAGAGGAGCACCCTGAAGAGGGACTTCTACCTCTGCTTTGCCAAAGTAAGCTGCACACGACACTGAGACACCTTGGCACACAAATGAATATTTACCTGTTTTTCATTGTGGTCTTCCTTCTGGCCTATGCAGGGATGCTTCCTTTGGTTCCTCTGCCACCCCATCCTCTTCCTCACGTCTGTCATCTTCAACGAGCACCAGAGAGAGAAGGTTCGAACCTGCACGCAAACCCCATTGTAGCAAAGAATCCACATGATTTTGGTAGAGAAATGAGACCCCTGGCAGCAGGGGATGCACTGATTTTACCCCCTTTACTGCTATATATTTATAAAAAATATTATGAAGTTTATGAACATCAACTTTTCATTTGTTGAATCATTAAAATTTCTCTGACTTGATTTTGCAGTAAAATCATTTAGTTTGGAGTGAAATGAAGCCAACATCCAACCTACATATACTCTTAACTGTATTTCTCAATTTAGATAATTGTAGTGTGAGTTGCTCAATTTTGGAGGAATATAATGAATATATAACTACATGGTACTTAAGTTGTGGTGCTCCAAACAATAAAAAAAAGCATCAAATGATAATATAGAATAAAATAAACCAGTAGAATTCTTCAAACAATTCAACATATACTCTATAGGGTGATAATCCTTCTGTACTGTATGTGTGTCTCTGCCCCCTAGTGGCTGAAAAGTCTACATGCTGTCTCTTACCTTACCTCTCTCTGCAGGTAGTGACCATCGGCGTAATCCTCTGCCAGTCCATCTCCATGGTGATCCTCTACCAACTCTTCCTGTCTCGCTCTCTCTACTGGGAGGTGTCCTCTCTCTCCTCTGTGTCTCTGCCGCTCACCATGTCCAGGACGAACCAAAGGGGGCGCTACTGAGCGCAGGTTTACCCAATCACTGCTAGCAAAAGGAGAGCACGCTACAGAAGCTTTACGTCC
The DNA here is from genome assembly GCA_001698575.1 of Mola mola. Classification (NCBI taxonomy): domain Eukaryota; kingdom Metazoa; phylum Chordata; class Actinopteri; order Tetraodontiformes; family Molidae; genus Mola; species Mola mola. The sequence continues at coordinate 2,718,106 of KV751358.1, forward strand.
TTCATCTGCCGCTGTGTCAGAGAAGAAAGAAGAATATATGAAGCCTGTAACACTGCAGGGACTGTTCTCCGCTTCTGGTTCCGGTTCCCAAACGAGAACAGCAAGCCACTAGTTAGCAGATCACACGATACGAGGAAGATAAGTACAGCAACATCCTACCTCTTCTTCCAAATTAGTTTTTGACTGGGAGCAACTGAGCAGAGTCACAAGGATTTATTGTGCTCTCCATGGAGCAAACACAGCAACACAAGCGCGATGAAGCTGGAACGTCAGTATTTTAGGATGCATCTGCTGGTGAGGTTAACGTCAGGAATAGAAAAGCCTGATGTGCATCCCGTGCAGTTGAGGACACAAAGACTGTGTTTGTGCTCTTGGTTCAGACAATCACTCACAGATTTACTATGATGGGACACAGAGAAGACAGGAAAGTCTTCTGCTTAGCGATGGTTGGAGGGTGCAGGGCCATTGATATGTTACTCTGGATCTTATAGTGGCCATATTCTGCTCATTTTCCAGGTAATTTTTTTATTTTAATTATGATTTTAATTTTGATTGTGATTGCTCAACTGTTTAAGGCCTGTGTCAGAAATATATCACCCCTTATTATAACTGGCTACTTGAGCGGCAGAAAACACCAGTGTATCTACAGCATGGCTGCGCAATTAAGGAAAAAAATCTTCAGTAAGTTAATTTCTCGATAATGATATATGTTAAGATATAGTTTTTCAGAAATTCTATGAAAAATGTCTTTATAAAGTAACCAGGTACCTCATGATATTTTGTGACAATCCAGTGAATATATTGAGTAGCTAAACCACAAAACCACTGTCTTCAGTTGAAGGTGCAAAGTATTTAAATCCTGCATGACATATATGCTTAGTGACTGCCCTCTACAGGATAAACTGGCTATTGCAGGTGGATTTTTTCACAGGCAGATCTTTTGAGCACTGATTCTTGTAGGCCAGGGGTGGGCAAACTTTTTGGCTCAGGGGCCACATTGACTTTTAAAATTTAACAGACGGGCCGGGCCAGCACCAGATGCATACATATCAAACATACACATAAAAAAAGCATTACAGTGTTAATACTTACATTCGCTTTTAGTGGGAGCAGTGTTGTTGATCACCCTTTTTTGCCGGTGCATCTAAGTCTGGTGTTAGTTTCTTTGTGGCAATTCTCAGAACAGATCTGAGGTGTTTATCACTCAACTGGGATCTGTGGGGTGCTTTGTTGGTGTTCATCACACTAAAAGTCTGTTCACACACATATGAAGAGCCAAACAACACCAGCATCCTCTGTGCCATCTTCTGGATGTTTGGAAATTTGGCTGCGCTTAATGAGGCATAAAACTCATCCAGTTTAAAAGAGTTGGACTTCTCCTTTAAGAAGGTGTCATATTGGAGATCAATCAGTTCCAACTGCAACTCCTGTGGCGCCGTTTCAGGGTCTTGTGTGAAGGGACATGACACCAGCTGAAGTGACTTGTCAATATTTCCAATATCAGAGAACCGGAGGCATAATTCTCCAAGCAGGTCGTCTAGTAATTTCCTGTATTTTTTCACATGTCGAGGGGCCTCTTTCAGCATAGCCTTGTTTGACATTTGCTTTGAGAATAAAGCTAGCTTAGTTTTGAAGGCTCTGACATTTGTGTACATTTCATGCACAAACTGGTCCCTTGTAGCTTCACGTTCAGCTCATTCATGTGTCAGTATGTCCACAGCAAAAGCTAAATCACAAAGCCAACCTGTGTCACTCAGCTCAGGAAAATCGTCGGCTTTCTCAAGAAGCTCCAAAAATGAGATAATCTCGCGTTTGAGCTCCCACACTCATTGACATACTTTCCCCAAACTTAACCGGCGGACATTGGAGTGGTAAAGCAAGTCCTGGTGATCAGCGTCAGTTTCTTCAAGAAACTTAATAAACTGACGATGCTTAAGTCCCCTTGCAATACGGATTTACACAGTGCCTCCTGGTGGATTATGCAGTGTAAGAAAATTACCTCCTGCTCAGGGTTGTCCTCTCTCACCCTCTCCTGGATTCTTTTGAGCAACCCGATGGTTTTTCCAGTCAGATTTGGCGATCCATCTGTGGTAACGTTGGCGAGCGTACTCCAAGGTAGCTTGTGCCTCTTGACGACCCACAACATGCTGTCATACAAGTCCTCTCCCCGCGTTTTCCCCTTTAGGGATTCCATGGTCAAAAACTCTTCCGTTATTTCAAAATTGTCATGAATTCCTCTGATAAAAATTTCAATCTGAGTGGTGTCCTTTATGTCATTAGTTTCGTCCATTGCCAAGGAATATAATGTAAAGGACCACGCTTTTTTGTTTAGCTTGCTAGCTAAGTCTTCGTCAGAGTCGCTGTTCTGCGTGGTAAGATAATTTTTTCAAATTTGTTCTTGCTCTCAAGACACAAGATACCTGCTGTCTCTACCATGCACTCTTTGAGAAACTCCCCTTCGGAGAAAGGTTTGTTGGTCTTTGCTAATTTGAATGCCAGCAAATAACTTGCCTTCGTCCGTTCTTCTGTTGACTGGTTGTTAGCGTAATTAGCATGCTTGGTGGAAAAGTGACGGCTGATGTTTTCGTTTCGTTTCGTTTCGTTTTCTGCCGCTTATCCGGGTCCGGGTCGCGGGGGTAACAGCCTGAGCAGGGACATCCAGACGCTCCTCTCCCCAGCCA
>KV751358.1:2731875-2776451 GCA_001698575.1 Mola mola
ATCCCCTCGTCTCCACCTCCTCCCCTCCCTGCCAGCAGCTTCCTCTCACACTGCAGAATGGAGGAGAAGAGTGAGGAGTTGCTGGCCTTCCCGGTCAGGGTCTTCACCCTGCAGGAGGAGGTAAGAATGAAGGCTGCAGAGGGCACTCTGTACTCTGAGCGGGGCTTTGAAGGGCCTTTCTCAGTGATTTATACTCTGTTAAACTCTGTGAACTCTCTCTTCTGGTTTAATCCAGATCTGATCTGGTGTGATTTTGATGATTTAGGAAAATAGCTGATTGACGGGTTGTCATTTATGTAAAACACTTTTAAACTATATATAAGATATACATAAAAAATAAAATATATTGTCTGAGCTTTTAGATATCGTGATGTTGTGTCATTTTCAGAAATTAACACACAGTTCTAATATTTATCTTACCAATTTCATACACTTCACAGATGATTATTGATTTAAAAAAAAAAATCTCATTGTATCAATATTTTGTGTGTCAACAGTCGTTCCTACAAACTGTTGCATTATTGGTATCAGGCCAAAAATATTGTTTTTCAATTTGTTGCCTGGCATTTATGAAGAGCTTTTGAGGAGAACTACAATATATTTTAAGGCTACTGAGCGTGCCCAAAGATGTTTTGTCGGACATGGATGTGCCAATCTGTATGTATTTTAAAACACAGGCGTGAAATATTTACATCCGGTCTGACGGTGCAGGTGGTTATCTGTCATCTTCAGTCACACAAGCGCTGCATCAAAACTGTAACTCTTCTGTGCATGCCCAATCAGGCCGTGCTATGCAGTGAATTATTCGCACAACAAGATACCATATGCAATTATAACTCTTAACGTTGCAAGAAACAATACTTTAAGTCATTGAATTTCAGGCTTAAATAATGCAATTTTGTCTTTTATTTTTATTTTTTGCTCTCAAATATCAAAATCGGTCACATTTTTCTGTTTATTTTACAAAGTAAAGCTTAATTTGCTGAGCTATTTCAAAGTAAAACATTTGCACCCTCACTGCACCCTGAAATTGATGTACAACTTAGTACAGATTTAAAATTTCAATTAAAATGTGTAGATGCTAAGTCAAAATAGAACTTTCTTCACTTGGGTGTATTTTTTGACAACATCCTCAACAACGTAAACTGCTCACTCACTGACAAAGAGGAGCGGTCGCTGCCAAGGCCAAGCACTCTGTGCACGATCCAACACAATGTTTTTTTCCTTTTACCCCAGTGCAGTGCAGCAGTGTCGAGCAAATTAAAGGAATTGCCTGTACGTGCACATCCCTGGTAGAAAGTTTTCCAGTGTCTTCCAGTGCGCACTTATAATGTACAAGTTGGATTAAGGTTCGGTGTACACCTCTTTATTCATATCAACCAAAGATCATCCACATATCAGCTAGAGCTGCTCCCAGCCAGTGGAAGCTCAGATACACAGCAGGTTCGGCATCAAACATCTGGTCTGATGTGCTGCGGTTCTACCTGAAACATTCTGCTGTGCCGCATTCTAATCCAGTGTGCTGTATTCAGGTCCAGGAAGAGCTGAGCATAGAGGCAGCGGAGCAGGAGCTCACTCTCCTCATCAGCAGCGGGCAGGAAGCTCAGCGGCTCACCATACAGGACGGTGAGCAAACACCACATTTACAGAATACTGCTCTTATTAATGATTAAAACACATGTTATTATGCAGAGTGAGTCCCTTCTAAACCAAGTTTTATATCATGCAGGTGTTTAGATGCTTTATGACCTATGCACACTGTTTTTACCCATTAGACTCCTAAACCATACAAGTATGACATTAGTTGTTCATCAGGTATTTTGGTACCTTGTTTTTAATCATCTTCACATACAAGATTCATTCTTCCTCTGTCAACAACTTAATAGCTTTATAAACGTATCAAGTCAAGATGTGTACATGCACTCTTAAAGCAACTCTTATTAATTTATTTTGAGCCGGTTGCAGTCTGCAACTCTTTTAATACCTTAATACTTTTGTGTTGAGCAAAATCATTAAACATTTGTCAGTTTCAGCCCCTGCTGTCATTTGCAGCAGTAAATGTAAGAGTGTTTGGGTTTTTAATTGTTGGTTGGAGTGAAGAAGCAATCTGAAGACGCCAAGTTAAAGTAAATGATTAATCTTGAAAATTTTCGACGGATTAATCAATGATAAGAATAATGGTTAGTTGCAGTTCTACATTAAAACGATCAGATCATTTCTACAACTTGTTTACGTCAATCCTTGTCAGCAGTCATCTTTCTATGTGGTTGATGCATATTTGAATTTTAAAGTCAGTGTTTAGTGTTTCCTGTGCGAGTTCATCCTCTGGGTCTGAGATAACCACAGCTGGTTGCACCAGATATTGTTGACGACGAGAGTTCTACTTTAAAACAAGGGCTAAAAACCCTAAAGTTTCTATAGAGGGTGTCTGCTTCTATGTCTTTCAGCCAACAGAGCAGCAGTCTTCCAATTCACTGTCACCAAGGAGACCGACTGCTGCCAGGTCGGAGGACAGTCCCTCCTGGTCACCGTCGGCAACCAGAGCCTTCTGCTGCGGTTCAGAACTCCAGCTGGTTCGTGCTGCTCTTTCGTCCCGGGATTTGGTCTGTGTGTCCGGGGTTGGGAAAACATCTTGTCCTCTTGGGCTCTCCAGATCTGAAGGGCATCCAGCGGTTACTGAAGAGAGGAGGACCTGACGAGGTCTCCATGGAGACACCTTCTAGGCCGGCTACGTTTGGAATGAGCCCGACGCAGGGCTACCAGGTCAGACCCCCAATTAAATAGATAACACAATGGGTTGATTGTGCACGTGTCATATAGTTGACAGGAAATTCATTATGCACACGCAGGGCTCATAAGGTGTGTGTGTGTGTGTGTGTGTGTGTGTGTGTGTGTGTGTGTGTGTGTGTGTGTGTGTGTGTGTGTGTGTGTGTGTGTGTGTGTGTGTGGTTCCACAGCTGTCTGTTCCAGCAGCAGAACCTGCTCCAGGACTCCCCAAGGATCACCACCTACCAGAGGGCCATTTTAGCCAACGAGGGCGACTTCAGAGGCAAGGCGAGTTCCTCGGCATGCACGCGACTGAGCTGTGGCTCCGGCGTCACTTTAAAGACGTCCCGATGGTGGAAACACGGGGTCACATATATAGGGCTATATATTGCTATCACATATTTTCACTCTCTGGATATATGAAGCTGCAAGTTTATAACATATATGAAATACCTGTAGTGAAATTTGTATAAGTAACTATATTCCAAATACCTTTATGATGGATTTTTATATGGGTTTATGTAATATAAGTGAAAATTTATGCACTAGACATACATATTTATATGGGATAGACATATATGACAATATATGAAAATGTTCAAATTTCAAATGTATATATGTATATTTCACATATGGGCATTCAGAATATGTATATATATATATATTACATTTGCTGATGGGTAATAGTCAAAACTAAAAAGACATGACCTCCTCTGTAATTAACTTTAAGTTTTGTTAAGTTTTTAAGTTTATAAAGAGGATAAAAAAAATTGCTATGGGTATAAAGTGATCCTGTATGACCAGTGGAGCCTCCTGAGAAACAAAAAGTGGTTTTGGATAGTGCACTTTAATGGCCTCATCAACTCTGAGGATGTGATCTTTTGTTTGTCCTCTTGTTGGACGGTATTCTTGTGATAACCCACAGAAATGTTTACCATTTCAACAAATACTGCTGGAATACTAAATCAATTCTAGGTTTGAAAGAATTGCCATATGAGTAGAGGTTAAGGAAATTAAAGGTGCCAACTTCGTGTTAAAGAAGATGCAGAGGCGACACGATTGACGTTTATATTTTTGTCCCAGCCGAGCCTGCTGTTCACTTTTGGAATAACAGGTTTGAGTTAAGAGGAAACTTCTTAAAACTCTTTCCACTGAAGCGCCTATCTGAAAGGAGAAAGAACTTGACTTTTCAGAGTCTGGCGTAGAGGATTAACTGTACTGTACTGTAAAAAAAAATCATTTAAAGCTCATCATATTCCACTTTGTTATTCCATCTCTCTGACAACATCACTGATTCCTCATTGATTTTGGAGCGTACTATATGAAGCAATAGTAGGTTAACATTGTCTGATTTACAGACGATGTCACAGTCTCAACTTTGAGCCAGAGACACTATAAGAAAATCCAGGAGTGTATCAGTATGTGTGTATTCTGCTCTCCTCTTTCTGTCTCTGTAGGTGGTTCTGGATGTGAGTTGCGGTTCTGGTATTCTGTCTTTCTTTGCGGTCCAGGCAGGGGCCACCAGAGTTTACGCTTTGGAGTCCAGCCCCATGGCCAAATACGCACAGGTCAGTGGATCCAAAGCCCCAACCTTTCTCATTACATTGCCAGCTGAGAAATAGTCTAAGATCTGATCAGTACTGTACGTGACTGAGAGGCAGGGTCACATACAGTATATGCATTGTACCACAGTAGTCAAAAGGCTAAAAGTGCGAGTGAACAAGTCAAGTCATTGGTGTTTAAGTCCAAGTCGAATCTAAAGTTGTCAAATTTATGACTCAAATCCGCCTCGAGTCCAATTCACGTGACCCCTGCTTAATGCTCAGTTTATTTTGTTCCAAGCTCCAAGATCTGCGCATGCTTCCTGCAGGGGGATAATGTAAAGGTTACTCGGATGTGTAACAGCAAGAGAGAGGCTGCCAGTCAAAACTAATCACAGCCACCAGCCATATGTGCATCATACGTGTGTCATTTCCTTTTTCATACGCAGGTTTTCTTAATTTCTTTGATGCAGAAGGTTATCAGTATCTTTGTCATTTAAATACTGTATTGGAATTTCTATATTGGTGCATTTTTAATGATATTATTATAATAAAGATGGTTAGAAAGTCAATTTACTTAGCAAAGTGATTCACATAAAAAGCAGAAAAATGTGTATACATAAAGAGCAACATTAAGATTTAAAAATAAATTTAAAAAAATCAATCAAAACAGTAAACTAAACTCAGGATATACTCTTAGATGAGGCTACACACCCCCCCTAGTTATTAAACTAAGCAGATCAAAATAGATATGGACAGTCGGAAAGTTTGAAAAGATAGTTTCGGACAAGCACGGCAGTAATTATGTGGTAAACGGACACAGCGGCCAGACCACAACGCGATAGAGGAAACATTGGAGAGGGGAGAAAACGAAAAGCACAAACGCTTTCAGCTCGGAGGGATGTGACTGAACCCCCACACACACGCAGAGCACATACATCACATGCAGAGCGTGGCATTCTGGGGAGTTAATGGGTTGCGGCAGCATCTGGCCAAAAAAATCCTGGGCCGAGAGAGGAATACGGGGATTAAAAACTGCCTTTTGTTTGCCTTTTGTTAACATGGGGGTCATGTCACGCTCCTCTGACACGCTCAACTCGTGCAAAAGTGACACAACGGTCCAAAAAGACTGAATATTACACATTACATGGATTTGGACTGATCAAGCTCTCATGATGCTCCTTTCGTCAAACAGCATTCCTCTTATTCTGGATAGCAGAAAGACCTTTTGATTGGCAGTTATCTTTAAATGAAAACTGCAGAGTGTGTGTTGTACCCATAGCAACCACAACATTGCTTCTGTTCTTCTCCTCTGCACCGAGTTGGAGGCAGGGATCTAAAACCCTGGCTATAAAAACCACCGCCAGGAGGTACTTGACTAGAGTTAAAGCACGCCTGCAACAACGACCACATTTTTGACCTTTTTAACATGTCCATGTCATGTTTCTTTATGTACTACGACAAAATCTTAACTGAAATTATCAGACAACATCGTGGCTGACGATTTCTGCCTTTGGTGTGCTATCCACCAATGACAGTGTCAGACGAGTCCAGACAGCTCGAGTCCTCTACGTAGAAAGGCAAAGAAACCAATCTGGATGACTTGTGAGGGTGGAACTTAACATTCTGGCACATTCATTCATTTGTTTGATGGTCCGTGATGAATTCAGCATTCTAACCGCGTTACTGTGCTTCCTCTCAACCTCAGTTACAAGTTCGAAGGTTCTATAAGTCATTTTATTTGCTGAGTGTCATAAAATACGGACGCTCTGGGATTTAAACTAAGTCCAAGCATCTTGATTGCCCCCTGGTGGCTGGCTGTAGTATAGATAGATGATAAACCCGTCCGTGATTGCAGATGGGAAAATGGCCCAACTAAAAACTTGGAGCAGAGTTCTCTGGGAGTTTACTCCAGACGCGTGGGGCGTAAAAACGTATTTTTCAACAATAAAAGTTGGTAGACCTTGTGAGTGACAGCTGAGTCCTGCACACAATTGGACAAGTAAGTGTGACCCAACTCCGGCTCCAAATGACACCAAATGGCGCCACGTGTATCTAGGACATTTTGACAGTCTGAAAACATAGCTGAAAATATGTTTTCCAGTACTGCAGGTAGACCTGGTTCTGTGGCACAGGATACATATACGACTTTCTCTGTGCATCATAGACCACATGTGTTATGAAATGGAGATGTGTTTAATGTCTCCCGCACAGATCCTGGTCCAGAGTAACTGTCTGTCTGAGCGGATCACGGTCCTGGAGGGGGAGGTGGAGGAGATCGGCTGCCCGGACATGGTGGACGTCATTGTCTCCGAGCCGATGGGATACATGCTGCTCAGCGACAGAGTCATGGGCAGCTTCCTGCGTGCCAGGAAGTGGCTCAAGCCCAACGGTAAGAAGAGAAACATCAGGTGAGACCAGTGAATGAAATTGAATTGCCAATATGATGGAAGTAGGTTTGGAAAATAGAAGAAAACGAAACTCGAGGCCCCGTCTGTTCTTATACTATGGGACGTATTCTAAAATTCTTTCTTCCCCACGTTGTGTCTCTTTATCATCCCCACTCGGTCTCCCTCTAGGCCTGATGTTTCCCTCCTGTGGTGACATTCATCTGGCTCCCTTCAGCGACGAGCAGCTATACTTCGAGCACTACGCAAGGGCTACTTTCTGGTCTCTCCCTCTCACACACACGCACACGAGCGCAAGTCATAAATCCACGCATGAGAACGCAAACACACTACCTCCCTTTCTTTACCTCTCCCGTTGTCTCACACACATCTGCGGCGGCTGAACCCAGTCAGGCGTGTTTCCTGCTGGGTGTAAAACGCTCGGGTTCAGTCCGGCCGTGACTCACCACACCAGCCACTGATATGATCTTTTGTAGACCAATAACTTTGAGTCAAGGCAGATATTTGGTACTGAAGCTAAGGTTTAAGAATTCCTGGGTCAGGAAATTCAGTGTCGGTACCTTTTATGTGAATTAGAACATTCAAATAACCTCTATTGCTGGCGGTCTTTGAAGTGGTCGCACCCTGGAACCAAACTCCATTAACAAAGTGGGTGTTTTAAGGTAGGGCCGTCAATTTTCACTGTTCACACTGTAGTAACACCGTCGCTAAGATTTTCTCTGATTCACTTGCATCCACAGGCAAAACCGGCACATGCTTTATTTACTCAGTCAGCAACATTCTGAACGAAGCTGTGTTGAAGTGTTTGCCACAGACACGGACTGGCCAGCTTCTACAGTGGACAGCTCTCATCCTCTCTGCTGATGGCCTGAGGGCACAGATCTCTTCTTTATCTGTTTATTATGCCACGTGTCACATGGTACTGGAGGTTTTTCGGATCTAAAACCTGCACTATTACATAATTTGTGCGTGTGTGCCTCTCTTGCATAAGAAACAACAATGACTAAGGACGTAGGCATTTGTGCGGTCATGGGAGGTGTTGTCTTCTTCATCAAACAACCGCCGTCGCCAATAAGGTCTAATCATGTTACATTTAGCCACGGTTACCAGCTCCCTCGCTCACTCTCTCATTCTGTGCCTGATATAGCAAAAGAAGACCAAATGAACGCACCGCTAACTGTAATAAACCTATCATAAACTTCCTTGAGTTTTTAGAATAATGTACATATGCAACCAACTAGTCGTTTTGGGACATATTAATATGGAAACGCATTAAATACTTGGCTAAAAAAATGTATCACTGCTTGTTTATTAGAATAAAGTAAAATAGACTTATTTTTTTCAACGATAATCACAAATTGGATGCAAATCGGCATCCAAAGGCAAACAAATACGTGAAACTTCAAGTGCCAGGAAATTTAAGATTTTATTATGTTCAGCCGATATTCTCAGACTTTCCTTGACGTTAAAACTGAAAGTGCGTCAGATGTCCAGTCCAGTGCTGTAGCCTACAGCATTCAAGTTTATCTGGAAAATTGGTTCAAACACTGCAGCCTCTGTCGTGCAGTTTGTTTGTGTACACGTGTATTTAAGCATATAAAGCGTGCGCACGCTCGTGCGTGTGTGAGTGTGTGTGCGCTGCCATGGTCTGTGCCCTTCGTCGCTCCACCACTATGTGGAGGTCAGGCTCAGTCAGCCTTGAGGAATGAAGGTAAATCACAGACCAATGTTGTTCAGCACATGTACTTAAAAAAAAAAACGAACTCTCATGACATTTAACTCATTAATTGACTAATCGTTCCGAAGCATAAGCAGCCCATTCATTGTAGGTAGAAACCCTGAATTAAAGCGCGAAGGCGGCGGGTCAGATATACCACAAGTGTGCCAGATGCACAGATCGGCAGATAGATCTGAATAAAAACAAACCGAAAAGCATTGAAACTTGTATCAGCGTGTCGAATGAAATGACTCCTGAACCAGATGTGTCAATCTTTCAGGCAGCAGAGAAGCTTCTATGGGGTCGACCTGAGTGCTCTCTACAGTCCAGCAATGGACGAGTTTTTCAAGCAGCCCATAGTGGTACGTAGCAAGCAGCGCTGGAACTCAGTCTCCTCGGAACTATTTTATCTGTCCTGCATCAGTTACCATGGCGATCCAACCAGGCTCTCTCTAGGTTGATCGCAAAAAAAAATGAATTAATTCAAGCCCTCTGCTCATCAATTTCAATTTCAATTAATTTTTTTTTTTTTCTTCTTTCTTTCTCAGGACACATTTGATGTGCAGATTCTAGTGGCCCGGTCTGTCAAGCACCACATAAACTTCATGGAGGTCAAAGAAGAAGACTTACACAGGTCACTAAGATTAGTAAGATTATAGGCAACACTTCCAACTTCCATATTAAGGGTTTTTTAGGCTGCTTATAACACACTTTAAGTTGTAAGTAGATCTTATGAGCGAGATATGATGGTAAGAACTGAGTCAACTCTGTGAGCGAGACAGGGACGACTCAATCATCAATATGAAAAATGGAGGAAAGATTAATAAGCGTCTGTGTTAAATGGATAATAAATGACAGTTAGAGCTGGGTGATATAACCCCTGCTAGAACATTTAAAGAGGGCCAATCACATTGCCATTAAATCACAGAATGTTAAAAAAAATACAATGAAGTAATTATAAAGATGATTTAATTGCAGGAATGGTTTGACTGCAGATGTTTTGATACCACTTTTAGGTACTGGGTGGTGACAGATTGGCTAAAATAACTCAATGGAGTACTTTTGTGTTGAACGACAACCCCTTTTTAATGATGTATTGAGTGGTAATCAGTCTACATATCTGAAAGAGAACGTTGAAATAAGACATATTTTCAATCCTTTTTGCCCCCGAAAGTAAGTGAGTAAGTGCACTTTCTGAATGCTATGTACTGTAAATACATTCTTTTTTATAAGTGTTGTCATTATTATAACTCTTTACTGTAGAGAATAAGAAAATGATATATTCCTGAATGCTGACAGTGATTTTAATGAGACCGTGTTAAGTAAAGTCATCGGTCAGAGAGGTTAAAAGTGTGTTTTCTTCCAGAATGGAGATCCCTTTTGTGTTCACACTGCGACAGACGGGTCTGGTTCACGGGCTGGCCTTCTGGTTCGATGTGGCCTACTTAGGATCCAGGCAAGAAATAAACAAGTTTGACTGTCTTTTTCTTTGGAATAATGTGTTACTTTGATCCGCAGGGGCAGGAAAGTCATGAATAAAAGATGTTAATTCTGAGGTATGGTTATTTCTTACTAGGAGAAACTAAGAGAACACCAGAAACAGAGCCAATATTATGCTATCATTAGATATCATCTAGAGGGGCTGGATCTGCTTTAGGTCCCTTAGCAATTCACTATTCTCATCGTCCATGAATTGATTGATTCGTTGACCCGACCTGACCTCAACTTAACTCAACTGAAGTTCTTCATCGAAACATAAATTAATTCATTTTGAATTGTGGAGTATTCTGAGTTTGGATAAATGATTGAACTCTTAGGTTTAGATTTAACCGCTGGGCAGCACAAATGAGATTATTAATGTCTTTGGAACATGGCTGCCCTTTGCTGGACACAAATGAAATTCTGCGATGAGGAGGTTAGAAGGAAGTCTTTATTTTCTCCTCCGGTGTACTGTATTATTGAGTGTTTGGTTGTAAAGGTTGTATTGCTCTTACCACATTTGAAACTTCTGAGGTAAAAGCAATGTGGCTCGTGATGTTCAGACCCGTTCCACGTTAGATATTCCCTGAGAGTGGCGTACTAACCGTAAAGCTGTTCCTGCAGGGTGACGGTGTGGCTCTCCACAGCTCCCACTGAGCCTCTGACCCGCTGGTATCAGGTCAGGTGTTTGCTTCAGACGCCGCTCTTCGCCAGAACGGGACAAACGCTGTCTGGGACCGTCCTGCTGGCTGCTAACAGGTACGACTGGTGTCCCGTCGGTCCCGCTCATCCAAAAGTTTCCTCTGAAATCACTGAGACGCAGAAGAGATGTTGCAGACTCCTTTAATCTTTCTCTGAATTTTTTGGGGATTTAATCAGTGTTGTATTTTTATTTCAGTTTAACTCATATTTATTGATTCTTTGACTCAGTTCCAGTTCCCCACGCTGTGGGGAAGACAGAGACAAAGCCTGTGTCACCTTGTAACCAGGTAACACCTGGGTGCGCTTGATTTGTGTCACCTAGCGTGCTTGCCTTGATAACATTGTCATCCTTAATTTTAGAACATTACTGCTTTTACTCAGTAACAGATCCAGTTTGAAATGAAGTACAATATTAGAAAAAGAACTTAAGCAAAAATACATTTACTAGGTACTCAGAAAATGATTTGATTACAGCAGTGCCAGGAAATATAAGGCACTATTTCCACCCCCGAGTAATACCCATTTAGTGTAGGAGAGAGTTCCATCTGCACTTAGAGAACAAGGGTTACAATAACGTGACCTCATGCTTTCCACATTCCAGGCAGCGCTATGACATCCACATCACAGCCGCAGTCGACCAATCAGGCTTCAGATCGGGAAACACCCTGGACCTCAAGAACCCTTTCTTCAGGTCACACCATTCTTCTCTCTGAGCACTAGATTACACCACGAGACGTTAAGCCTGGCTAATTCCAGTCAGTTGAGATTTTCATTAAATTTCATTATACAAGTGCAGTTTGGTTTGGCTCCTATCAGGTCAGACGTTATCATGAAAGATTCCTCTGTCGAGAAAAAAGTAAAAGAGACAGTGGTTCGGTGTGCAGGACGCCATCTTGATTCCACAGCCAGAGTCATCCGGAGTCTTGTGGCCCAGAGGTCCAGGAGGGGTGGCCTCTCTCCTCCTGGATGCAGGTGAGGAAAAAAGAGATAATGATGTGAATAAAGTGTCATTTTAGGAAGTCAAGAATGTGATGGGGAAGATTTCTCTATAGTTTTCCTGATCATGTAGATGCAGAGTAACGACTGTACCCAGCATACTGAGAACGGTCAGACTGATAAAATAATAATGAGCTTTTCTAATACTGTATGACTTTCAATATTCTGCATTTTCCTGCAAAGAAAAACAAAATGCCACCCTGTTTTAAAACTGGTGTGCAGACGGCTGCATCTCCTGCTGATCATTTATCAATTTATGCAAACGACTTCCTTGTAAAAGACTTCAGAAACCTAATTATACTCTCTTTACCTACTGCAGTTGAAGTGAAATGATTTATTTTAATTATGCAAATCTGACCATCTCTCTCTCTCTCTCTCTCTCTGATGTCCAAAGGAACCTCATGAGGAATGATCAGACATCACAACAGGACATTGGCAGATTTTTATTTAGTATTTTTATACATTTTGCTAAATGTGAAGACAGCACACAGAAATTAATTCTGTGCAAACTGCATTTATACAAATGCAGACACATATGTGTATATAATGAGTATAATAAAAGGCTCCTCTTACAACGCTTGGATACTGATTGCACAAACACAAGGACTAAACACCTGTAAATGCTCTTACTTTTGCCTGAATTATAATGCAATGGTTGCGCCTTGAAGCTCTGTGAAGTTATACCCATTTGTTACTACAGTGCATTGTCGTACTGCTAACTATACATTTAGAAAATATTAAATATATTTACCTTTGGTAAGAGATGTACTGTTGTATAATTCATACTATGCAAAAATACTCTGTAACCAGCCAGTCATTAATTTGTAATTTTACTTAGACAGAAGTGTGAGCATCAAAATAAAGGAGAAAAAGATAAGTATTGATGTTACATTTTTATATGTTCATATATTGGGAAGTGATTTCTTTTTTTTTTACTCAAATTTATCACCATTTGATCATTCCACTTTAAAACCACTGAACAGATCTAGATAAATGTACAAAACTCATTAAAATTCATTTGAGCACAAGGAAGAAACAAGTAAGTTTTGCTGTAAAATATGTAATAAAGTTGAGATCAGTGGCATAGTCAAATCTAAAAAAAACCCAAAACAAAATAGCAGGAAGTGTGGGATAGAGGAAATAAGGGACATGAATAGGGGGATGTTTGGTCATGCAGGATTAAACAGCAAATTATAATGAAAAAACAAACAGCGGGTAGTTGTGAGCATTGCGGCAATGTAGAAACAGCTGAGCAAGTTTTTGTTATTCTATTGTCCGAGACATCAGCCAGTCCATTTGAGGCACTTAAATAGAAATCAAACAGAAATCAAACATGTTAGAGGCTTTTTGGGGGGCTTATAAAGCGCCTGGTTAATTTTAAGGGTCTAGGGTTCTGATTCACACTCCATTCCAGAAGGTGGCAGTAATGCCCATAAAGGCTGTTAGCTGTAATATTTGTTTTTATTTTGAGAGTAGTAAACCGGAAGCGCTAGCATGGAACTCAATGTAGTCTGACGTCTGTATTTTTGCAAAATAATTCAGTTTCTCCCCTCTAAAACGTCTAGGACGTCTTGATACAAGTATTTACAAGGCCTCACCGTTACTCGGCAGGATGTTGGCCACAGGAGCGGTGAGTGGATACGGGTATTCATTTTCAAAAAAGCCGGCTAGCGGCAGCTAAGCTACATGTTAGCCTGGATGCCAAGATCAATATTGTTAAGCCAGAATTTGGGGCTTTATTTCCAGCTACGTAGCTAAAATAAACTGTAAAATCGCATAGTAAGAGAATTCAGTTGAAGAATATTAGTAATATTAAACTAACGTATTTTAATTAGCTTATAGATGCCGTACAAAGATACTCCTGTGTATGGCTGGGCAGTATATACAATTCATAGATCTCATTCGTGATATGATATAAATGTGGTGCGTTACTGATATAAAGGCTGCATCACAGTAAAATTATGTCATTTTTCTGAAGTTGTGAGAGTCGTCTACCTGTTCTAATATTTGCCCTCACCCACCGTAGTCATTAAATCCACATTATTGATGGATCATTTACCAAAAGTGTCTCAGTATTATATAAAGTAACAATAGTCATCCCGATTAAAGTCAAGGTAAAAGATAGGGCGATACATGATGTTGTTGCCCAGTCCTATAAATATGGAAAACTTTTGAAGAGAAATATCAGCATCATTCTCGATGTCGCCTAAAACAACTGTGCTGCGGCCCAACATTCATTTCATTTAGACCTACAAGAATTCATGCATTGGTCTGCAACTATTTTAAAATCAAAGAATCGTTTCAATCTTCTTCGAGAAAACAATCATTTGTTGGTACCTGTCTTCTAAATGTCAGGATTAGCTGCTTTTCTTCGTCATCTCTGACAGTAAATGAAGAATCTTAGGGTTTTTAACTAGTGGTTGGAGTAAAGAAGAAATTTGAAGGCACCACTTTGGTCCCTGAGAAAATGCTTTTTGTCAGTTGATTATTTGTGAAACTAAGCAGCAAATTAATGGAAGATTAAAATAAATTATCTTTAGGCGCAGCTCTAATTGTATGTATTTATTCATAGCACTCACTCCCCATTGTTGATGTTAGCCAGGCTCAGTTATACAGATTTGTTTAAATTAAACATTGTTTTAACTCAGTGAAAAGTACAGCTTGCTCAGGTGCTGCACTTTCTCTCTTGCTTTCAGGCTGTAACCACAGCGCTGGCGCAGGTGGACAGAGAAAAGATCTACCAGTGGATCAATGAGCTGTCTAGTCCAGAGACCAGAGAGAATGCTCTCTTGGAGCTCAGCAAGAAGAGGGAGTCCGTCCCCGACTTGGCTCCCATGCTGTGGCACTCCTGCGGCACCATTGCTGCCCTGCTGCAGGTGAGACACGAGAGGCACAGATTGCAGATATTCAAAGTGATGCTCAGCTAAATGAACCTGAAAAGTCATGCTTTATGTGCATTTTTTTCTTTGCTAGGAAATTGTTAACATCTACCCATCGATCAACCCCCCCACACTGACAGCACACCAATCCAACAGAGTATGTAACGCCCTTGCTCTCCTCCAGTGTGTGGCCTCCCATCCAGAGACAAGGTGAGGTTTTCCCTTCTGTTTGGCAGTGCAATAGAGGGATACATGCAGTTCTGAAGTCTTCCAAAACGCATAGTGAAACACTGAGTTTGGTCATTTACAGGTCAGCTTTCCTGGCTGCACACATCCCTCTCTTCCTCTACCCATTCTTACATACAGTGAGCAAAACGCGGCCCTTCGAGTACCTGCGGCTCACCAGCTTAGGAGTCATAGGTAAGACCTGTTGGTTCCTTACGTTTTTATCAATGACACAGTTGGTGACTCTGTTGTAAGATGTATTTTTACATGTAGAACTTTAAGTTGATGGTGTTAAGTGTTGGTAATGGTATGAGTGTGTTGCTCAGGCACATTGTGGCTGCGCAATTACATAATCTCCCAATTTGTCCACAAGGTTGTGGACCTCTAGATCTCAGATGCAGACAAATAAGAATATTATTTGGGTACTCAAACTACAGCTCCAGCTAATGATTATTTTATCACTGAGTAATCTGAAGATTATTTTCATGATTAATTGTTTAATCATTTGCTCTGTAAAATTGTCCAAAAAAAAATTGTGAAAAATGGTCGTTACATTTTTTTTTTTTTTCATAATTTAATGACATTTCAAATTAGTTCTTGTATAGATATTAACTAAGCTATTTCCTAAAAAAAAAGTTTAATGGCGTGGTTTAGGGTTTCCTGCCTAATAATACACTATCACCAACCCTCTTAATCATACATGTCACTTTTAACCTTAAAGACTCAATATTAGTTTGACAAATGTGGAGAAGTGTCCTTAGAGCTTTATTTGAACCAATGTGCTATACTAACGGTACATGCTGATTTGACCAAAATGTGGTGAATGCAGGGCAGTCTACCTTGCTTACTGTGTCCCACAGTGCATAGTGCCAGAACGGTCGCAACAACTTCTTATGCCAATCCAATTTTTTTCTTCTTTATATGCGCGTTTGTTACTGTCTATTTTAACTGCTGGTAGCATAATGAAATTATCATGTGGTTCAATGATGTCAGAGTTGAGAAGCCCTACTGCACAAGCTCTGTCAGGGGCTGCAGCAACAACACCAGTGATATTTTCATTTGTCCCGCAGCTCTTCTGTCATCACATTGTGTGAATTTGAATATGATTTTATTGGAATAACACAGGGTTTGATAAAGAGATAATTTTGACAGTAGTCAAAGTATTGTGATATTAAGCTTCCGATAACTTACTGGGAGAAAGAGGTCACCTGCAATGATGTAAGAACTCAGATGAATCAGGTTCCTTTTAGTCTATGTCTTAATCCATCTCTCAGGAAAATGGTCACATCTGTGAAAATCATGGAAATCCGTATTTAAAACTTTTATTAGAGCATCAGAGGATCCTACACACAGTAACAGTGCTCTGCCACCAGAGGGGCTGTTGTTTAACTCTGAAACACCAGAAACTTGCTCAGCCTGGCCTGACACACTGCAAAATAAATCCATTGAACACTTTAATACTGCATACGACTGTGAAACGTAGTAAGTATGTACCGCGTAGTGTGCTGTTAATGTTTCTGTATAGAGCCTTGGTGTGTGGTGGAACATGATAGGGCCTTTAAAATTGTGCTGAGAATCCTGACGTCAGTAGCAAAGATGGCTCTCAGAGGGATGATCCCCATCATCATTCCTTTTTTTTTTTTTTTTTTAGCTCAACCCTTTCATTCCCATTTCCACAGCCTTCACACATGCTACATACAATTTCAGCATTGGGACTCATTTAGTTATAACAAAAATAAATGCACGTGTACTTTTGACGCCTTAAAATGTGTACATTGCGCCCACATTGTGTGCAGGTGCTTTGGTGAAAACGGATGAGCAGGAAGTGATCAACTTCCTGTTGACCACAGAGATCATTCCCCTGTGTCTTCGCATCATGGAGTCTGGCAGCGAGCTCTCCAAAACGGTACCAACAGAATCAATCCTTCTGAGTTTCAGAACTTCTTTTTGCTTGTTTCTCCATGAATGGATGAAAAGTCAGTAACGACCAGCTTCATCCTGTTTTGTTCTTGTGTTTTAGGTTGCAACCTTCATCCTGCAGAAGATTCTCCTGGACGACACCGGGCTGGCATATATCTGTCAAACCTATGAGCGCTTCTCCCACGTTGCTATGATTCTTGTGAGTCACGCAGTTAATAACTTATATGAATTATATTTGGTTACATTTTTTTTTCTTTTTGGCCCTTACTTTCTCTTTGTTTCAGGGCAAAATGGTCCTGCAGCTCTCCAAAGAGCCATCAGCCCGTCTGCTGAAGCATGTGGTGCGCTGTTACTTGCGTCTGTCTGACAACTCCAGGTACCTTTTTTGTTTTTTGTTTTTTTTTTTTTGTTTGTTTTTTTGTAAAACAGGAAAAACATGATATATTTTCTTGATTTGATACACACTAGCCACAGCGCAACAGAAAGCAAAAGTAGATATTAGACATATTTCTTATGTTCCACTTTATTACCTTTCTATTTGTAGATTTGATCATCATTTATATAGAAAGAGCTACGGAAATGTCAGTGAGGAGGTGGTAAACCAGAAGTATTGTTTAATGATAGCGTGTTATTTTGGGGAAAATTAACATAAGTTCTCCTGGCTGTAGTTCAGAGCTAATTTTGTGACCATTAATAATGTAACACCTCATCATAACATCTCATATTTAGTTTTCTCTGAACAGTATAGATTTATAAAAGCTGTTTCTCTACACTTGACCAGACTTGATTAATTTTCTGCTTTTGTTTTCTTTCTATCTGTAACTACAGATTGAGTTTCTCATAATCTGTGTGTGAAAATGGTTTAGTCCAGCTTCAGTAATGATGCAGCACTAATCTTGCATGAACAGGGACTTTTAAATCATCACACTTTATGTCTGACTACAGTCATAGCAGCAGTACTTTCTGTGACTGTATCAATGACTTGCGCTGTCACATACCAACGCCGCTACTCTCACCGTTTATTCAAGAATTTTCTATGTTTACTGGGCCGCATGTCCGAATTGCGCCAAATTCAACGCTGCCCATCACTGGGTCTCCAGCAACAGAGCTGCTAAGTTTGACGGAGATCAGACAAATAGTTCTCAGTTCATGTTAAAGACAGACTGACAGAGGTTTCTTGGCTCATATTGAACTACACTGATTACTGGGCAACGGTTTTCCTCTTTCGTGGCATATTGTTGTGTACAGAAAATACACTGTGATGTTTATGCAACAAGCCGCTTGCAGATTTTTGTAATTAACATAAAATGTCTTTTTTGGGGCTTATCTAGAGAATTGAATACATGAATATTGATAACATTTATTCATTTACAACCTTTGCCACAGTGATTTAATACAGAGATTTTAAACGTAGTGACCACAGTATGAACTGTATAAACAAGCCTCTTTTAGAGTAGCTTGAGTGCTTTGACCTGACGTTGAATTTACTTTTAACAAGTTGTCGTCCTACTCTTACAGTAATACAACGCAAGCTACTTAGGCTAGCCAGGTAGTGAAACAGTCAGTATAGTTTGTTTCGGAACAGGATGATTATTGAAACCACTGTTTACTGACATTATGACACACATGCATAATAGTGACATTACAATATGAGATGATAACTTACAAACAAAACTTGTGCTTGGTGGGTGTTCAGAGCCAGAGAGGCTCTGCGGCAGTGCCTCCCTGACCAGCTCAAAGACACCACCTTCGCCCAGGTCCTGAAGGATGACACCACCACCAAGCGCTGGCTGGCCCAGCTGGTGAAGAACCTGCAGGAGGGTCAGGTCACAGATCCCAGGGGCATCCCACTCCCCCCACAGTAACACCCTCCCTCCCAGCGCCTCGCCTACTATGAAGAACACCAGCGCAAAACTGCCTAACAGAACTGCCTTCAATCATGGACGCTGTTTTTATGAAAGACTATGAATGGAAAGGCTGCTGTCTCGTTATTTTTCCCGACGGAGGTGCAAGCTAAGAGCTTGAGCCTCACCCATCTGGTTCTCATGGGTTCCTGGTGTTAAAGACACTTTCTGCCTCATCATGCATTCTGTAAACAATTTACAGATCAACAATAAATTGTTGCACAACGGAGAACGGCTGCACCTTTTTCCTTTCTGCTGCAGGAGCACTCCAGATCAGTATGTACTGTATGTGTCATATTTCATAGCTTTTTAACCCTCCTCTTGTGCTTTCTGAAGAGGTGGTGTCAGTTTAATCTCCTAATGTCATCACTCACAATGGTATTCTGCTTTTAACACGAGCTCCAACAACAACAAAAAAATAGTGCTTTATAAAAATGAGCTCATCTCTATTAAAGGCCTACTCCACTCATTTATTATCACCCCTCCATGACAGAGTGGAGAAATACTAAAATTGACAGCAGCGGTTGAGATTTATCTTCATATATCTTGTCCCTTATGTGGGTCAACCTTCAAAAGCACTGGAGCCTGCATTTCCTGTCATGCAGGGCTTCATCTCTTCCTTTCTTCCTCTCTTCAATGTGTAAAACTGATCGAGCTCTACATCTGTACCTACGTAACAGATATTCTAGACATTTCACAACCAACAAACGCTGTGTTGCCATCTGTCAGTTACAACCGGACAAGCTTACAAACAAGTGAAAAAGCACTTAGTAGAGTGCTTACCTCTACCACCCATCTGCATTTGGCCTAGAAATAAAAAAACTAGATTACCATTACTATGGTTAGTATCTAGGTAACTGAAATTTCCCCTGATCCGAATCTTCGCCAGATTGTTCCTTTAACATTTGTTTTATGGGACAAGACTTACTCCCACAAAAAACGTCACAGAGAGCCATCCATTAGTTTACAAAGACTGTCCCATGTTATGTTTGAAATATATTTGGATCCACATCTCGACAAAAACTAACATGTCTTGGGTCAAGTAAACAATTTTCAAGTGTCAAGTTATTTTTGTTATTTCTATTTTTTTTAAACGTATCTGCCACCAGATTCTGGATATGGATTTCTCGTAGAATTTAAACATTTTTTCCTTGAAGTGAGATCAATTTACACGATTTTTGTGTATGAAAATCCATTCAGGAGTTGTTCCAAAATTCATCCAGAATCCCGGTGCACAACAGCAGAGGGCAGACTTCTAAATGAGGGAGAAAATATTGATCCTGCCCCTTTTTGGGATTTTTAAAACTTAATGTTTGAAAACCACCTTAAATGATACAATAGTCATAGAGGAGTATTTCTAGGTCCTTCAGAATGTGTCAGGGCACTTTAAAGATTTTGAACTTTCCATTGGATTCAAGGAACGCTTAAGTGGAAAAATAGTCAAAAAGGATGATTCAACAAATGTCTAAAGTTGTTTCCTTCTCTTGACTTTAACAACTGATTCAACTATTCAACAAGCTCACCTCTGTGGAGTCCATAACAATTGACTTTAGGCGATCTATTGTAGAGGTTGCTGATGGGTACTGTAGTTTTTTTCCTTTCTTTAGAAGAGGTCATTGTGAGGGAGCCCCTCTGTTTCGATCTTGGCCCAGTCGGTGCAACTTGAGCCAGGAAACTGAGCTTAAGCTGTGGATTATTAATGGCTCGGAAACTGAGCAGGGAACACCGGCAAAGAATGCGGAGAGAATTGACAAACGAAAAGAACTCCCATACTTATGAGCTCTCAGGTGCATATGTGGTGGCAGTAATGACACTGGAGGCAAACTGGGAGCTTGTTTACGTGATGGCAAATCTCCACATGGTGCACTGTTCTCGTGGCCTGAAGTTAAACTGGCCTGATCAAAGTTTGATGAGCACGGCTTAGTAACATTACACGGGACAGAAAGCTGCGGTGGAGCTCTGCTGGTCCTCCACCTGGCATGATGGGCTGATGGTGGTCAAGGGCCAGATCTGCCTAATTGTGCCTGACTGACTGACGTACTGAGAGACTAATGTAACCATCATGACAGATCTTTGAATCAGATGCTGTCAGGCTGTTAAAGTACTGTAACACATTCAGGCTACTAATACAATACTCCACTTCCTAAAAACATTGCACAAACTTTGCTGGGCTCAGAAGTACTGCTAAGTTGAATACCTGCAGTTTATTGAAGATCATGTGATATGCTCTTTCAGCCAACTGCACTCCTTCAAATCAAATCCACACCTGAGACACTTGTCCATTGAAGTACGACAGTAAATTCTAGTTTACATATTTCTTCCAGTATAACTATTTCCCTGTCAGTTCTAAAAACGTCTGACACGTCACAGCATGAGTCCTTGGCACTAAACTTTCATAATATCATTCACTTCTCTTATATATCTGACAGGTTATTGACTTTAAATTCACAAACGGTTAAGTTAAACGGGGCATTCAGTGGGCTGCAGCCTGTCGTTTTGTCCCCTCTGGCACTAAATGTCCTAAAATTTAATCAGGACCATGTTAGTTACCTTGTAAAATTTAGTCATGATCTGAACAGTAGTTTTTGAGTTATGTTGCTTCTAAACATATAAATGAGGCAATAATAATGAAGGTTACAGACACTATACATAACTTTGAAAACAAATGTTAAATTTGTGTGTGTCACTTTGCTTTGTAGTGAAGCTATGCATTGGAATTGTACCTTACCCAATAGTCTCTTAATATCCATCATTATGTGTAGATTGTCCTAGCATTCGTTATTATTGAACCCTCAGAATTGTCAGGCCAGACAGGTAGAACAGACAGGATCAAAGGAGGAGGAGGAGGAGGTGCAGGTGAGCATCACACTGAGCTGACTCTGGCCTCAGTCATCGCTGGCTTCCATCGCACACAGGGGGGGGCAAACAGCAGCTCCCAGGGCATCTGATCTGTTCCAGCTCCGCCGGGACTCAGTGATGATTCTGCAACAGGTCAGCCTTTTGTGCCCTTTAATACTCACTATTTCACAAGTTATGCTGATATTTCCAACTTTTGCCCAGTTTACTTAAAAAGGTTCTCGGTGGTGCTTCCCATGTACTTGTTGTAACTCTTGGACCTTTAATGTGTGTGGGTGTTTGACAACAGGACAAATAGAACTCATAGGAATATCCAGCACAATAAGTTTTAAGTTTTGTCAGAGACAGCCTAGAAAATGTCTGTTTTCTGTCCGGCTCTACATTTTCTTACTAAAGCGAATGCACCACATGTGACGAAAAGACACAGCAGCTGATTTCAAACCGTGCTAGTTGGGTTTATGCTGTTTTTGGATTGAAAATCTGCCACCTACCTTTATTTCATATAACTGGTGTGTTTAATTATTCTGGATTTTGCGTGGTGGCGAAGTAGAGCCACATCATAACATTGCTGCAGACTACTCAAAAGGTGCTTTTCTAAATTAACATTGCTTGCAACTTTAACTAATTCTTCGCCCAAGCAAAAAAAAAACATTATTGAAATAAATAACCGGTGTTTTTGGATGTGTGTGGGACCAGCACAGATTTGGTTGAGGTCAGGAGTGAAAGGAATGCTCAGACCATGAGAGGGATTTTGAGGGAGATTAGTTGGCTTAGTGAGCTTGACACTGAGACGGAACAAAATGTGGACAGAATGCTGTGAAAGCAAAACAGAGCAGCAAAAGCAGCATCCAGACCAGCTTAATGAGCTGCCCGCTGACACTACAGTGAGGATGGGGGGTTATGGCCGAATAATGAGGCTTTTTGGATCAGGAACGTCATGCAACCGCTCCTGGAAAAGAGTTTCTATACAACTTTATGTCAAATAAGGGCCACATTATTTGACCATTTCACTCACTAATAAACTCTTTATACACTGTGCCATTACAGTGCAGCATTAGGTTTTTTTAGGACCATACTATGCTAAATGTATGAATTAATAATACAATATCTATCTAAAAATCCAATTATTACTATTATCGACCAGGTCTAATGCTCAGGGGTTTCAATGCTGCAGTAGAATTTTGTATAACAAAAGTAGTAAAAGGCCCACCATGGCTGCAAGAACTTTAAACAGCTTGTTTGTAATCAAAGCCTGTTTAAAAAAAGTTTTTATCCGCCTATAAAATCATCCTACGTATGTAAACAATATGTCTTGAAACTGTATTATTCAAGTTTGCCGTTCCTTGTTTCTTTCCCTTAGATGGCAAAAGTGTGAGACACCATGACTTCCACCGGGAGCAGCCTCCGTAAGTCTGTTTTCATATGTTGCTGTAGATTTTTGCTTTCTTTTTTTTAAAACATCCATATGAAAATGTGAAGAAATATTACTGTAATTGATTGAACTGATGGTAAAAGGTTTAATCAAACTTCTAAAAGATCTACTCTAGCAGCATTGCCTCCCTGAGAAGAGACATTCCTTTGTTGACAGACTTCTCATTTTCATATTGATCACTTACGCGTGTAATCTTTTGTATGGAGGTCAGCATGGTGCTGGCAATAATTGGATAATTGATTGAAATGTTTATCTATTTTTTGTGTGACGTAACTTGATACAAGTTAGTTGGGAGCAGCTTATTCAAAACTGAGAATGTTTCCTTCGTAAGATAGCTTTGTGTATGCATATGAACATTTACACTCAGATGACCTGTTTGTGACAACATCGTATGTAAATATACACACCAGAAGTAATTATTGGGGCCAATACTATTAGGGAGCTAAAAAGTTACGATATCAATATATATCGGCTGATATACGCAATTTTGTTGCAACGATCCCTTAAATTAGGTTATCGAACCTTTCTGACAAAGATTTGCAATGTTTATATTAGCCAATATTGATAACGTATACTGTATGCTGATATCGATATATTTGTGATAGGCTTATATATCAGCCAATAATATCTACCAACAGATATATTTTTCAGGCTCTAATCAGAAGCATCAATTGCACATTAAAATTGGTTTTGCATCTTCAAATTGTAATGTTACTTGCAATATACAAATTAAATTACAAATATTAAACCTCATTCTTGAGTTGATTAATTTGATTAACTGTACAAACTGTCATTTCATTAATGAGGTATCCGGGGGGACGACAATCTCCAGTCCATGCTGGTGGGGACGATAATGAGGAAAATAAAGTCTCGCACCTGGAAGAAACAACGCTACTTCAAACTGCAGGATGACTGCATGACCATCTGGTACAAGTCCAAGAAGGCTGGCAACACCCACTCCACATGTAAGAATGCATACTTCGGGGGTTATTATTGACCTTTCTGAGCACAACGTTACTATTTTAACCCAAAATGTTGGTAAATTAAAGTTTTTGGTATCAGAAATATACAAGCCTTTAACAAGAAGAACTACATTAATGGATTATTTATTTTATCTTTATCTCATCAAATTACTCTAGTGAAAATGATCGTCACTTGTGACATATGACATATGATTAAGATCAGTTTTCCTTGCCGTTTTGATCCCTGCGTGCAGTTTCAGTGAGTGATGTGGAGGCTATAAGAGAGGGCCACCAGTCTGA
This sequence comes from Mola mola, assembly GCA_001698575.1. NCBI lineage: Eukaryota > Metazoa > Chordata > Actinopteri > Tetraodontiformes > Molidae > Mola > Mola mola. The sequence goes on from KV751358.1 coordinate 2,755,963, forward strand.
GGTGCTGCTCAGCATTGCCGATGAATTCCCAGCAGACCGATGCTTCACACTGGTCTTTCACGGTCGCAGGGGCAACCTGGACCTGGTGGCTGAGTCCGCTGAGGAAGCACAGTCTTGGATCAGAGGCATGAGAAAGCTGATTGAGAACCTGGAGAACATGGGGGAGCGAGAGAAATTAGACCAGTATCTTTCACTTTGTCAAACCAAACCAAAGTCACATGAAACTCTACACAAGGCTGACTGTCTAATATTTGGTTGGAGTTGTGCTAATTAGCAAAATGATGCATCAAGTTCAACAATAAAATCTGCATTGTTGCGATCAAAATCATAGATTTAATGCTAGCATGAAAATCCCATGGATAGCAGCCATCTGGCCATTGTCGATGCATTAAGCCAAATGTTTTGGAACTGTGTCTAAACTGCAAGATTCTACACCTCAATATTTACATCCCAGTGCTGATGCTGCAAGTTGACCTGATAGTAATACTACAGGAAAAAGAAAGGGAAGCCCCCCCAAACAGATTCAACCTCTGAGGATCGCCCATGGCATGACCGAACTGTCCAGAATGAAGAATTCGTTCTATGGGGACTGTAAATGTTCATAGCATAGTTCATGGCAATTTATCAGATAGTTCTTAACAAACTTTCTCGTAGGCGAATGGGTGATTTTAAATTCAAACTTTGATGAATTTATCAAACCACTGTGAATAAACCCAAAATGATTCATACCAAATTGCAAAGCTGGTCCAGTATCTTGCTTTTGACCGAGCAATGGAATGATGTTTAACTCCTTTGTAAAAGGATTTACCTTCAGCTAAATGGTTCATGAGCACCTTCTTGGCGAATGAGCCGGGTACACACTGAAATTTGAGAGTTTGAGAAATAAGACATTATAAAGTACCGACTGTAAGATTTATTTTGCTGCTTACCTCAGAGTCAACTTCTCGGAATGTGTTAAATATCACTGTAACAGCTATTGGCAACATATTCAAGTGTGTCATCCACCACTGAATGAGATATTTCCTTAAGTAATGTACTCAGGTGGATTAGTGACTGGTTCAAGAAGGCAGACAAGAACAATGATGGCAGAATGAACTTCAAAGAAGTCCGAGATTTACTCAAGATGATGAATGTGGACATGAACGAGCACCATGCTCATCGTCTCTTCACAGTAAGAGTCTTCCTTGGTGCTGAGCACATAAACTATGACCACTGTTGTAATTTAAGCTCTCAATACATTCTTTTAATTTCTATGGCAGTTGTGGTTGCTCTTTGCATTTGATGCAACTATCTTCAAGAGCTACACTCTCTCCCTTTTTCTTCTCTCAGATGGCTGATAAATCCCAGTCAGGTATGTTGGAGGATGACGAGTTTGTACTCTTCTACAAAATGCTGACCCAGCGGGAGGATGTGCTGAGGGTTTTCCAGGAATACTCAGGTGATGGGCAGAAGTTATCTCAGAGAGACTTGGAGGACTTCCTGAGGGAGGAGCAGCTGGAGGGGGGCGACATCCAGCAACTTGCCAAGCAGCTCACTGAATGCTATGAGCCTTCTGACACCGGTACATGGCCAATACATATAGTGTATTTGGGAAAGATGTTTCTAGAACTCTTGGTTATAGATAATGTAGGATATTTTGGTTTGTTTGCACCATTATGGGGGAAGGTTCTAAAAATATCTTGCTGTATTTCCAGCCAAGCTGCTGAAAGCCATGACATTTGATGGCTTCTTGATGTACCTTGGCTCAGCTGAAGGCTCCATCTTTAACCCAAAGTGGCGGGGGGTCTTCCAGGACATGAGCCAGCCTCTGTGCCATTATTTCATCTCCTCCTCCCACAACACCTACCTGATGGAGGACCAGCTCAGAGGACACAGCAGCGTGGAAGGGTATATCAGGTAATGCTGCTTGGTTAATTTCCCATGTTTAGTTCAGTAAGTGTCCAATAATTGCCAAATGTGTCACACTTACCATTTTGGAAGTGGTATTGGAAGACTATTTGCTTAATAAATGAACCATTGTGGCCTGTAAGCTAATAAATCAGTTAGCCAGATGGGCCCTTTGTTGGAGAAGTTTCAATTCTGGCACACCAAGATTACGTACAAGAAAATTCATGGTAGCAGTGATTAAAGACACAGTTCACTAAAAAACATACATACATCTTGGAATCTTTTGATGTGACCTTCCAAGTTTTTGAGATATCAGCAATGAGATGTCTGCCCTCTCTTGAAAATAAAGGAACTACAGTAGCTATTAGCACTCTGCTAGTTGGGACTACAAGTAAAAATATGTATACTGTATTTGGTTTTATGGTGAACTGGCCCTTTAATTATGTCTCTTGTCCTATTCAAAGTTATTCAGTCGATGATTCTACCGCAATCCATTCCCAAATCATTTTTTTTAGATTTAAGGGTTTCCCTTGGTGAAAATCCCTCTCTTAGTTTGTTCTTTACTCTGCTCCATTGAGCATCAAGGGGTAATGAGATTTACTATGACATTGTTCTCAATTAATCTTCCACCATTCATCAGTTTTACAGAATTCATTAATAAAATAAAGTGGGATTCATGACGTCGAAACTCCTTTTAAGTGATTATTCCATTTAATCAAATCTATTAGTGCAAATTTCAGTCTGATGGTTTTGAGGAAAACAAATTAACTCATGGTTATTGTGTGTTCCATCCTCCCATGACCCGAAATCAAAATATCATGGAATTTCACTTTGTGGATTAGGGCTTTGAGTCGTGGCTGCCGGTGTGTGGAAGTGGACTGCTGGGATGGTGCCAACGGAGAGCCCATCGTTTACCATGGACACACCTTCACCTCCAAGATACTCTTTAAGGATGTGGTCAATGCAGTGAACAACTATGCCTTCAAGGTAAAATCATGTGTCAGGTTTTTTTTCACTCTGGTTGCTGCCATTGTAGAAGTGAATGTGACCTTTATGTGAGAATAAAAAAATAAAAGGCAGCCCACAGACCTGACATCCATAGCTTGTAATTAGAATGTTATAAAAATTTGAGCCTAGGGTTAGGGTTGGGGTAAGGATCGGTCAAATCAAGCCCCTAGGACTGGAACACTAAGCTGATAATTGACCATTGGTAATGTCTGTGAGTGTCTGTCGACCTAGTCTTTTTGGTATGATCCGCACCAATGGCATTGTCTCTTCTCCTTGTTTTTATCAACTAGTTCAACATGTTTTGTCAGGTTGGGCAGTGATACGAATCACTCTGGTTGTTTGTTCAGCTTAACAATTTCACCCACTTAGTGCATTTTCTCCACAATTTTTTTTACTCTTCCTCTTCCTTCCTCCACAAACAGCCCTGATACCAGTGCCACTTTCCTCTTATCAGTCATTTCAAGAGTTTACAGCTTTTATCACTGCAGATTTATCTTCTGGTTTCTCCTACTGACTTGACGTATACAGAATATTGGAGAGTTTATTTCCCCCATGCATGCGCATGCTGAAGTCTGCGGTGTTCCAGTGCAACATTTTTGCTGCGACATAACAAGGGATTTCTCCGTTGTGGCTAGGTTTTGACATTGGGTTAGTGTGTCCGGGCCCTTATAGTCACTCCTTACAAAACATCTTGGAAAATTATGAAGGAATATGTATTTATTCATGTTTGAGTATGGTGGGTTTTTTTATGCACCTGTCCTTCTAGTAGTTTATCAAGTGTTTCAAGTTTTTCATCAATTTTTTTCACATTATCAAGACATTGTATTTTGTCATGGCCCCTAACATCTAATCCAGACGCATAAGGTATACCCTTTGGCACCTGAACCTACACTACCTGCAATGTAAAGCTGGTTTTACCAGTATTAGATGACTTGAACAAAGGACGTACCTCCAAAGTGAGAAAAAACCAAGAATGGTACAGGTACTTCCAAAGTTTGGGTCCTGTATAAAAACAAACATAAAGAATTATCCAAACATCACCAGTGTTTGGTGCCAAAACTTAAAGACCCCTCCACTCTTTTGTTTACATCTCTTAAAACATCTGAATTGTATATATAATGACTTAAATCTGTCTAAACTTTGTTACTAGACAAGTGTTTACACATTCTCTTCCGAGAGGGGAGATATGCACTTTAATATGAGATTCAAATGTACACTGAGCATATTATTGTTGTCTATTTTGGAAATACTACTACTGCCAATGAACCAGGTACAAGGTAAGATCGGTTGGCTATCATGATGTGACATTGCTGTACATTAAACAACTACTATCTCTGTCTATGTAAGCCACTGCCTGTTACAAGCTAACAAACAACATAAACAAGCCCTTTGACTGTTCAAAACTTTCAAATGTGGGCAAACAATGTTGAATCAAATATTAGTTATAGAAGCAAAATAATTTGTACTAATATGTCTGGAAGGCAATTTTAAAGAAAATAACATAGATCTTGTGCATCAAGAAAAATGTGCAGGGTGTATCACCCTGAGATGTTAAAGGCAAAGTTTAGCATGGTGACACCAAGAGTACCTGTCCCATCTGAACTACACGTGAGGGATGTATTACAAAATGTAGGAAAAGGAAGGTGTTGATAATAACCCATTTGACAGGTGATACCCTTAAAGCGGCATTCAAAGCTGCTGACACTGGTCTGAATATGGCCTTACAAAAGGACAAAGCATTAATGTGTAATCCCCACATGTTGGCATTGCCTTTGTGCTGTAAAGCGGTACTAACAATTCGCTCAGCATCTCGTTATATATTTATGAGAACAACTGTGAAATGATATCTGAGACATGGACTAAAAGCTTCATAATGTGAGCTAGCTAGCCAGGGATCTGCCACTCAGTGCCAGCCTCATGCCAAAGCAATCAGCTGCCCGGTTCACGTGTTGTGTATGGGCATCTGTCCGCAACTTCATATTGTGGCCTAATAACCCCTTGTCTATCCATCTGCTGGTCTTTCAGCCAGTCAAGCACAACCCACAGGGATATGGCAGCAGGCATATTAGCTTTCCCGTATGATAATGCTCACCCGCGTTAAATTACAAACTCACCTACTCCCTCTATTTCCCTGCCCTGCCCCTACCCCATCCAGGTATCAAAATATCCAGTCATCCTGTCCATTGAGAACCACTGTGGCGTTGAGCAGCAGAGAGTCATGGCCCAACACCTCAACCGCATTCTTGGTGACAAGCTGCTGAAAAGCACGTTGGACGGCAAAGCCCCTATTGGGCTGCCGTCTCCTGAGGTGAGCAGTGCAGTCTCTTGTCCTAACCCTACCCCTATCTATGTGTTACTCGCTGCCTTAGCATATTTAATAAGTTCAAAATATCTGTTTGTGTACATGCTTCTACATTGATTTGGTTTAACATGAGCCTCTTATTCATTATAAATCGATCACTGGTACAGCAGGGTTACATATGCTTGTCCAGTTTGTTTTTTTTATAGTTTAGAACTTGGAAACACTTACACATCAATAGTCAGGGATTGAACAAATACAAAAATCTAAAACTCAAGTAAGTATTGTTAATTTAGTTGCAAGGACTGTGGCTCAATGTAACACTTCTTTCTCTAAGCATAGAGTATCTTAACTAACTTATCAGCAATTGAGAGCCTTTAGCCTGGACTAAGCTGACTCCTAGAGCTAAAATTCAGAGTTTTGGGATAAAAACAAGACACATTGTACAACTACATTTACGGTATACTTTAAGTCAGTGCTCCAGATGTGCACCACCACATACTGTTTAAACCATTTCTTTGTCTTGTTTCTTGCACATGCAGAAATAATATAGAACCACCATGTTAATTTTAACAGCTTGAGCATTACTGTAGTCTGCATTGTGGTGGTAGTAATATGTATTCTTCTCTTAGTTCTGCAGTCTCTCTGTGGGATTTTTCCAGGGACCAGTGAAAAGTGCATTACAGTGATCCAGTCAGCTTGATATAAAGGCATTAATTAGTTTTCCAGCATCTTTTAGATTTATAAATGGTCGCACTTTGGTTATGTTTCTGAGGTGAAAAATGTCTCTTTTGGTTGCTTATTAATGTGGAATTTAAAACTTGGATCTGGGTAGCCCTTGTAACTTCTGATTTAATTCAGGAAGCTATTAGAATTTCCCCAGATAACAAAACAGCACTTCTCATTATTTTTAATGCCAACTAGTTAATTTTACTTTTCTCCTCATTTTACTTTAAAAAGTTATTGCTCATCCATTTATTTCCAGGTTGTGATGGAGTCTACAGCTGCAGTGTCACTTGGGTCAGCAGAGATGTAAAGTTGTGTGTCATCTGCATAACTATGGAAGCAAACATTATGCTTTCTAAAGAGGTCACTGAGTAGCAGCATGTAAAGTGGGAATAATAATGGACCAAGGCCACTGCCTTGTGCAACCCCATAACAGATATCATGTTTCTCGGATACATGACCTCCAGGACTAATGAAGTACTTTCTCCCTTTGATGTATGTTTTAAACCAGTTTAACACACATTCAGAAAGAATAAAAAAAACTATTAAAGACAACTGATTAAATTGTCACGATCAATTATGCTATTATGTTATTTCCCCAGCATTAAGGTTGGCCATGTGGTGGGACACAACTTCCCTACCTCAAAGCAGAGATAGATGTTAGTCATACGCTTGAAATCTAGCATCACCCAGCCTAAGTTTTAGTTTCGACAACAGCTGACATAGAAATGGACAATTTTATGTTTTGTCGATACAGCTGTATAGCTTTTCTGTCCTCAATTACTGCAAAGAGCACAATTATCAGAGCTCTGTAGAGATATTATAGGAAATATCTGTCACTTCAGTTAAATGTCTATCAAATATGTTGCTAAATTTAGCGCAATTTACTTTTGAAAGTAAATTAAAAACTTGACTTAAAAAAAAGTATCTTCCAGCTACCTTCGTCAACCACTGGAACTAGCTAGTTTAAGGATGCTATCACACTGGAAGTTCACACATAATGATGTAGTGCCCTGAGAATAATGTGGATACACAAAGATCACTGACGCCCTGAATTATTTAATACAGAATACAACAAATTTCTTTCTCTCACAATGCTGAATAATACGAGACAATGCACATTGTTAGAACTGGATGTCTTGGGTAAAGGGGTTTTATTTGACCTTCCTGTTAGGACCTCAAAGGGAAGATTCTGCTGAAGGCGAAGAAAATCGGCAGTCTGGAGGACAGCATCAACGGTATGGTGGAAGATTCTCAGACCGCAGAGGTCAGCGAGGAAGATGAGGTGGCTGAAATCGACGACGATAACCTCCACCGCGAGAGCGTGCGGCGCAGGGTTAAGGTAGGTCAGCCCCTTTGGCGCACACCTCATTGACCTCACAGCCAGACGGTGTGATCAGCCAGCCTGATAATCAGGATCATCTAAATCTGATAGAGGCAAAACAGGAAGTGGATTTCAATATATGAATTGAACTTTTAATAGATTAAGCTGACTAAGCTAAAATAGGCACTCCTTTTAATTAAATGGATCTTGTTAATTACAGTTTTTAGTTGATGTACATTTCTTTTTGAGGTTCAGTGCAGATTAGTTACTAAAATGGAATCAAAGGAGGCTTGTTTTAATTTTTCTGTTGGCATGAATAAGTATGTGACTGTATGTGCCTGCATGAAAGAGGATAAACTTGAATATCCAGACAGGCAGCAGTGTTATAAAGTATTAAAATGGAATACGATCTCCTCGAAATTTTGTGCTATAGGCTTTGTCTATAGTCTATTGACTCGTTTTGTCTCAGTGCAGCAGAAAAATCACTGTGATGGGTCATTAGTACCTCTGGCATTTACTTGTTTCTGTGAGTCTGAACATTTTGTCTTTGTATAGCACATTAAATACACTGTGACAAAGTCAGAGTGCTTTATAGACTCCATACAAAAAAAATTGTGTAACTGGGAACAGAGTTATCCATTGAAACATTAGGGTGACAGTATCCTTCTGGTATCCCCATGGAACTTTATTCCGTAGACATATAAAATAATAATGATACAAAATATGATAAAACTACACAGGACATATTTTTCTGCTTGAAAAAAATCATGTGAAAGTCATAAAGTCCCAGTTTGTCAAAATATAGCAACGTGTCATGTTTGCGCTGAAGGGAACATATTGAAATGGAGGATCAGTAATACATTTATTTAATATCAAAAACTACAAAACGTTACAAATAGTAACCCGTAAATCCAAAAAATTTGTGTGAACACCGTAAAATAAATACAAGAAAATTGCAAAAAGCAAGAAGATGCTGGAAATACTGCAAGAATTGCACACAATCTATCAGGACAAACTGAGGCTTGCTGCTGCTTTTATTTCATAGCACATAAAACACAACTCATCTCATCCCTCCGGTTGTTTACAGCAAACTTAGACACTAGAGGAGATAAAAACTAATGAGTTCTGATGTTTTTCTCCTCAGGCCTACACTTGTTGTCAATGTTTATCCAGCGATGAAAGGATTGCATAAACTTCTGTCATCCCTCATTAATAATACAGAGAATTGAAGGGAAGGGAGCAGACACTGGGCGTTAGTGACAGCAGAAAAAGACAGAGAGAACGAGGCTTCAACACTGTGTGATCACTCGTGACACTGGTGTCCTCTACTTCCTCTACAGGTCTGAAGTGACGTTAAACACACAGGTCGTTCAATGATGACTAATACACATCGACTAGCACACACTGTGGAGATCGGCCTGAGCAGCAGCCATGCAATGCCAGGCTAGGCTAAACTTGGCTGGGTTCCACAAGATCCCCCTGGCTGCGCACTCATCTCTAAAATCAGCACTAATTACAGTCGGTAAACACCTCCGTCGGTAAATGCTGAAGTGTAGAGTTTCTAAGTAGGTCTGGGATAGGAAGTGATAGGAAGGATACACTTCTGAGCACTTTAAAATTCACCATGTGAAATGTTGCCATTTAAACCCATAATATAACATTTCACCAGAAGTATTTATTTAATGTTGATTACCAGAATACATACTCATCAAAAGTATCCCACTGAGCTGCAGTCAAATGAATACATGAAATTGATAAGAGGTTGAGCAACATTTCTATGAAAATTACATCTAGTAGTTTGATACTGTAGTCTTTAAAAAGGCGTTATATCTCTGGGGAGAAAAAAGAGGTGAGATCAGTGTCGACTTTGTGGCAGTGAGCTCGGTCGTGGGGGTTTAGGTGTCTGGTAGACGGGGGAAGGTTTATGTCTCTGGGTCAGTGTGTATTGGAGGGGTTGATGCCTTCAAGCCTTGGCAGACCAGCCAGATCAGCTTTCATGTGAATGTCGGCACACGTGCATGGAGGTGCCCGGGAGGTTTCACTGACCTCTGTAGTCATGACAGCCATCCAGGCAGACACCTGCTTCAGCTTAGCACTGTCCGCTAGGATCCCTTACAGTTTATAGGTGGGTTGCCTCAAGGTTTCGATGAGCCCAGTGCATCCAGCCATGACAGGGTTCCTGTCAAGGTTTTACCCTTTCATATTGTATTCATGGATTAACCTCCCTGAGCCTTGTGCAACTTCAAAGAGGGGTTTAAATGCCTCTTTGGTTCATTCGGTTTGGCCTTTTCCTACAACTCAACACATTTTTTTTTGGACTTTTGGAGGCCTTTCTAAAAGAGAAAAAAGTAGTTGCCTTTGACTTAGTATTCTTTGACTTTGTATCCTCATGGTTCAGTTCCAAGCATATAGTAGACTAACTAAAAGTTAGAAGATAACAGAGCATATAAGCTCCTGCTCATTCATAGAGCCCCACAGCCTAGATGAGGCAAAAGTGTAAAATCACATCCAAGGCCACCAAGGGATTTTTTATTTATTTATTTATTTTTTTATAATAAAGCATGTGATTTAATGACTCAGAAATGATTTTTTAAAAGGTTTTATCACGGGCTTGAACTTGGTCTCTAACCTAATGTGTCAATGTCTGTGCATTTATTGCGCTGGTTATATATCTTATATGCCTTTACACATTTGAAGGACTGTAGCATTTTTTAAACTTTAATTTAGGATTCACCTCAATGTCTGAACATTCTGTTTTATTTTATCTGCATGGTCTCACCAAACACTGATGCATACTTTAACCTTTCACCATATATTAAGCAATGCATTTGTCAGTCTTACCTTTATAGTCCTTTGTCATTTACTTCCACAGAGGTCAAAGCAGCGTCTGTCCAAGGAGCTGTCAGACTGTGTGGTTTACTGTAAAAGCGTCCACTTCAGCAGCTTCAAACACTCCCGCATCCACTCCAAGTTCTATGAGGTGGCGTCCTTTACAGAATCCAAGGCCCGTAAACACCTTAGAGAGGCTGGTGAGTCCAATCTATTGGCTATATATAAAAAAGGACAAAGCTTCCAGTCTTCAATAGTGAACCCAATGTGGAAGTGCCTTAAAACTGCATTCTTTCTAAACTCCAGCAGGGGGCGCGTCCACTGGTTGCAACAAAAAAGAATGAATTGGCCTCTGTGCAAAAATCTTGGTCTTGCCTCACTCGTCTGTTCACAATGTGTTCTGGGTCTGAATCTCTACTTTTAAATCTTGGAGACTAGTACACGGTCGTCATTTTGAAAATTTTGGCCCCGTTTAAGATGAAACAAAAATTAAAGCAGGGTCGTCTGCGGGGCGTGGCAACATTTTGGCTACAGCCATAATACGAGGCTGAATCCATAAAGTCAGTCTCAAGGCTTCAAAAAAATTAGTTCAGAAATCAATGGGTGAAATTATGGAGGGTTTATAGTATATTATCATCGTCAGACATTAAAATGTATGATTTAGATGAATATTATAAGTATTAAGGTTTGGTTAATACCAAATTTTGACATTTAGTCGAAGATTTAGGTTTTGTTGACCGCAGGCACTTTATTTTACCTTCAAATGCAAGTTAAAGAAATTAATTCTTGTACATTTTCATGGTGAAAATATTTGAATTTCATTGTGCTTGCGATCCACTCACAATAATATTTTTGGTATTATCTTCACTTCAGGGGCTGACTTTGTGTACCATAACTCACGGCAGCTGACCAGGGTTTATCCCAGTGGCTTCCGAACTGACTCCTCCAATTTCAATCCTCAGGAAATGTGGAATGCCGGGTGCCAAATAGGTGACTGAAGCTAAAAGTGTTCACACCTTTTGTTTTTAACCATTTGTCATATTGTTTTTACTATTAAAGCTGCAATAAGCCACAGTATTGATATTACTTGGAGCTGGGCTCGTTTTCACCTTGATAGAAATCTAGTTGGAGGTGCTGACATGTCAAGCACCTCGAGTTGCGTCTTTGAAGATTTCACACATAGCTATGGGTGACAACTGATTGAACTCGGTCAGATCTGACCAGCCTGAAGTCATGCAATGTGAGCTAGGCTTAACGTGGCCAAATGCTACTGGTAGCTCACTGTTACAATGCTACATCCTCCATACTTTACTACCTATTCGTCTACTGGCATCTACTGAGGCAAATCATTTTAAGAAACTGCACTCCAAATCTACGCTTCAGTTTCTGATTTCTACTCCAGGCACCGAATTTAAAAAGAGCTGTGCGGACCACATTTTAACTAAGTTCTAAAAAACAAGCTAGCTCTCATGCTACATTAGGTATTGTAGAGCTAAGAGGAAGTAAGAAGATTTTGCCTCAAGTTTTAGATTTTGATTGAAAGTCAAACTCAATTCTAGGTGGCAGCGTGCAGCTTTGACATTTATAAAACATTAATTCTATTCTTTCTGAATAGCTAAATACTGTGTGTTGTGACTTTTTACTTTTTACAAAGAACAGTACAACTTGTTTCTTTTCCTTTTCATTCAGTTGCGCTGAATTTCCAGACTGCTGGGGAGGGGATGGATCTCAATGATGGCCTGTTTCATCAGAACGGGAGCTGTGGTTATGTCCTAAAGCCCAGTTTCATGAGAGAGGCCGAGAAACGTTTTGACCCCGAGGCACCCCAGAAACGGGACGGCTACCTCCCTGTTGTCCTCACGGTGCAGGTACGAACCGCAAAAGTAGCCCTGCAATTTATCTGCTGTTTCGCTCATTGTTCTGGCGAGGACACTGTAATTTATGTCTTTAAGGTGATCAGTGGTCAGCAGCTGCCTAAAGTCAACATTAAAGAGGATTCCATAGTGGATCCCCTGGTTAGAGTGGAGATCCATGGTGTTCCTATGGACCAGGCCAAGCAGGAGACAAGACACATCGAGAACAATGGTACAGGAGGTGCTCTGGACGCGTACCTTAAATAAAAGAGGCAATGACTGAATGGAAATAATGTGTTGTTAATATGTGAGATTTGACTAAATTCACTTGAAATGGGATTGAGTTTCTCCTTTGTGCAGGGTTCAACCCGGTGTGGTATGACACGCTGCGCTTCACCATCCACACCCCGGAGCTGGCCTTGGTGCGCTTTGTGGTGGAGGACTATGAAAAGACATCGAAAAATGACTTTGTGGGGCAGTATGTGCTCCCCCTCCGCTGCATGCAGCAAGGTAACGCTGGAGAAACATCATATTCTATACACCGTTTTTGGCATCATGTGCAACTGTCATTGGACTGAATGAGGCCCAGACTGTGAAGGTTTTTATTCAAACGACATAATGAAATCGAATTAAAAATCCAACCTGTGTCACTTAAAGATGAATAAAGACCGCAGAAAAATGAAGATAAAATATATGTTGACGCCTGTGGGAGCCAGAGTCTGTTTACTGGCGATTGTATGGTGATTTCAGTTATCGATCATGATTTTTCAACTCATTTTTTCAAAAGCATTAAACAACGTTTATTTAGATCTTGGAAGACACACTGAGGGTTGAGACCCTCTTTTTTTCCCAGTGGTGCCGAGTTTACAGAGAAAATCGCATGCTATCATTTAAAACAAGTGCAATCAAAGTTAACTAGAGTTGATATCCTTGACTGGAAATGTTCCTTCCGATCTCAGCTGTGTTTTTGCTTTCATAAATAAGTAAATAAACTGTGTTATCGCTCCTAATCCCTCTGGTTTTGTTTTGTGCTCTCAGGTTATCGTCACATTCACTTATTGTCCAAAGATGGAACCAGTATTCCTCCCTCTTCCTTATTTGTTCATATCAGGATCACAGACCTGGAATAAACCCTCGTCACTCCACCTGTACAAGAAGTCAAATTCCTCCATATAGAAACCTTACAGTTCCTGAATTACCAGCTGTAATCAATAATATCATTATTTGATGTGGAAAAAAATGCTAAGCCAAATGTATATTACATATGTATGTTTTTTGCTTTGTTTGTGTGTAACTTGTTCCTGTGATGAACTCTGCTGCTCATGTTTGGTGTACTCCATTTGTAGCACAAATATTTGTTTCCGCTTAAGAGAAGAATGTGCCACCAGAGTGTTGGGAACAGGATATCTATTTTCTGTCATCATTTTCCTTTAACAAACAGCATGTCACGAACACTGTCACCTTTTGTTTTGGTCAGCAGACACATAGTTACCTGCATCTGTTACAACAGATTTAATCAATTAAGTCGTGTTAAATTATCTGACAGCTGGCTAAAACTTTTCAGTATTGATTCTGTTAATATATATATTTTTTTTAAACTAATTCAGTGTCAGAAAAGTCCAAAAGTCCATGGTGACATCTTCAAATTTGTTGTTTTGGCTGAGTCGATGTATGTTCTTGTTTACTTGTCTCAGAAAGTAAACTAAGAAAGAGATTATTTAATTTAAATATGTCTCCCCACTGCAGTTTGTAAGAGAACTGTAAAATAAAGGTTCCATGATCAAATTCAGTTCTATCAATTTGCCATAGAATTCAAATGGACACATTTGTTGTACAAATGCTGGTTGACCATATTAAATACCAAACCACCACGACCTAATTGTGAATTCTTTTCATAATCTGTATCAGTTCAGGGAAGATGTGTTTTATTTTTAGCAACATGTCTTCACTCTCGCTGTCAGCACAACCGAATCTTTTTAAATCCGACAGAAAGCAGCTGCAGTGGTCGAAAGTCAAGGTTATGTGACTCCGCCCATCATTTGCAGTGAGATCAGAAACTATGAGAGAATTGACAAATTTGACTGCTCTTTTACTCTTTCCATTATTATTCTGTTGAATCTCATACAATAGATTAACAGGCTGAAATCAGGCTTTATTGCTCGTGAGTAGCCTTGTGTCATCTGATGTTATTATTGTGGTATGTACATATTGCCCTTTTGTTTAGAATGTGTTTTGATATGTCTATTTTTGTATACACGCAAGTATTCCTATGTACTGTACAGAATGGCACATTACAGTGATTAAATTATAATTAGTTTTTTGTTTTTTATTGTAGAATGCCTCATATTCATTTGCCACATCTACCTGCAAATAAATATGATTTTCACTTAATGACATCACAACTTTGGCCTTTCTTATCATGTTTGAAGTAATTGCTCATAATGAGTTATTTTAAATAAATGTCCAGGTTACCAGGAAGCTTAGGGTGAAATGTGTGGCAGGAATATGTGTTCTTTCACTATCTTACAAGAATTGTGCCCTCGGGTCAGCATTTTCAGTTATGTATTAAGCAAGCAAAAATATTCCAAACAGAGGGACTTTTAAGGACCTTTGCATCAATGACCTTTGAAAATGCCTTCTAATGTTTTGGTGTCTCTTTCCATTCAAAGTTATAGCATTCTTAAGAAATTACTACAATTTGAATCTTATATTTTCTTCATTTTTTCCCCCCAATATGACCTACTGAGGGTAAAGATTACAAGTAAGTCAAGATTAAATTAAAATTTAAGTTTTGGTAATCATGTTGACGCCAAGCCTTACATTTGATTTGCACAGCACATGTTCACGTACGCATTGCCTCGTTTTGCTCACGGATCTTCTTCATCTTCTTTATGTCAATTTGTGGAACATAATAGATTCATAATCGTTTTCGTATCACTGAAACCATAAAGTATTTCAAATAAGTTTAGATGCTACAAGCCAAACGTTATGACACATGGTTGCAAAGCAAACGTAGTTTAATATGACTTTTTCACTATTTTTTTGAAACAATATTAAGTAAATAAGATCGATAAATGTGACAGCAGATAAATAAAAACATGCGGAACTCGCTTTCTGCCCCGTTTTCCACCGAGCCTAAAAACCGGGGACACGAATCATGCTCGTCGTGTCAACAATGTGTCAAGTCAGCTAGACTACAAACGGGTATTTCTGGGTTTACCTTCAAGATAAAATTTGTTTGCTTTGTCCTATGAAAGTGTCCGGTATGCTTAAACAGAACAAAGTGACAGTGATAAAAAAATCATATGTGCGACAATAAACTCTTAAATAAATTGATAATTTTAAATGCCACATTAGCCTGATTAGCGCGCGGTTATATTATGCTTAACACGCGAACCCAATAACTACTTTAAAGAAGACATTTAAAACTGAGAGATGCAATTTTTCGTGTGGATGTAAACATTAAAAATGCGATAAAAAGTGACAGCAGTGAGAAACGTCGTTTAATTTGAAGGCGAAACGGGCTCACTTCCGCTAGCTCTGCCGGTCTCTTGATAATGTCGCACGCTGTCGGCGCCGGGTAGCAGTAGCGACACGGCTACATGCGTACAACAGCTCAGACTTAACTCCAACCAAATTTAGTCGGTCTATAGTAACATGGTTGGGAAAATCAAACATGTCCGTCAGAGGCTTCACCAGGAGGCGGTGAAGCTCGACAGGCTGAGCAGCCTCGCACAGCCCCCCGGCTCGGCGCTACCTCGGGATGTGGAGAACCCTGTTGTCTCCGGAAGACTCACGCGAAGTCCTCCTCTTGTGGAAAATGAGAAGACTGATGCGTCGAAAAACGGGAAAAAGGTCTGTAAGAACTGTTTCGATAAGTGCTCTTGGCGTGTTATTGGTTGTTCGTCACATTAAGGACACGCGATTGATATATAAAGTATCGGTTTGGGCCGATATCGATACCCAGTTGTATCACTGAAATAAATACATTCTCAGGATATGTTGTTGTTGTATGTTATGGACATGTTATCAAGGTCAAAAGGGTGGGTTTCATCAGAGGGGTCTTTAAAGATGCAGCCAGTGAGAAATTAATGAGACTCTGATGACAGATTATTGATTATTGGCCATTGGTATTGGTGAGTGCCACCCTGTTTGCCAATACACTATTTTACAAATAGCAGCTAACCACGCCAATATCAGCTAGGAATAAATTATGCTGAGTTACACGGGTGATGGATGAGTTCAGGGGGGCTCGTTTATTTTTAGGGATCTATTGTTAGATTTGAAAAGATGGATGGTCATCTTGAATCCGACAGATCCTGGCAGAGAGCTCCTTTCCTACTGGGATCTTTGCCGGCACTAAGATAACTTCAGAGGCCCTGGTCCAAACGCTGAAGTTGGAGCAGCCTCCAACGAGTACACCCGTACCTGCTCAGAAAGGTAAGACTGTGCATCAGGACACATCCTCCAGACAAAACAATGGCCCTTTGGGTCACTCGCAAGAAAAATTACTCCAAGTAATGGCTTCATATGAAAGTTATTTTTGAATCAAAACAGTTCTGTTAAATTAAAGGGACACTCCAGCAATTAACGGGGGGACTCACAAAGAGAGGGAATGAATTGAGGAAAATCAAAACAGGAGCTCAAGATGTCTTTAGGTCTCTAGTTAAGTCAAGTTAGGAGTGAAATGGATTTTGCATATCCCATAATGTAACCAATAAATCTTACTCGGTTAGAAGAGCCTAAAGTACCTGCCTGCTAATAGGGCCAAGTGGTTATGGTGGAAATAGTAGTTTGACTTGTTTAGGGCATTTCATGATGCGGGGTATATATCACAATATTCCTCCTCAAAAGTTCTCCATAAAAGCTAAGACTGGGCAACAATCAAATATCACAATCTTTTTTAGCTTGACATCCATGCCGTAACCAAATTGTAGGGATGACTTTTGGTACTTTTGACAAGCGCAATGAGATTTTTGATAAATATTCATCAGTAACGTTAAATTTAAATAGTGAAGCGGGTGGAAGCAAATAGAAGAATAGGTGTAACACTCACAAAATTACATAATTTTCCTGATATGCAGCCTTTAAAACCAATAGAACATCTCATGCTATAATGTGATCCAAAATATCAGACGATACATATTGTCAGCATTACAAATAACGATAAATGTTTTGCCCACCTCCAGCTCTGCCCTGTCCACACCTCAGACTATGAGCGTCTGAGGCAAGGGATCAGTTGAGCATGTAGCATGAAGGAATTCTGAGATATTCTGTACTAACATACCTTCACAGGAAGTGTGTCTCTGCTGATAATCCACACAGCACACTCTTCTAATGAAACTAAAAAAAACGTACTATAACGTACTGGTTTATTGACTGATCTTCTCACTCAAGATGAATGTTTAATGCCATCGATCTGCAATTACGTTCTAGATGTTTGATGCAGGTGGTCCACCTGTGTTACAAAAACACTGGGCTTTATATTATCAGTATCATACAATATCTATAAAAAAAACAGCACTGCTGTCATTTAGGACAATGAAGGTTCAGTGTAACTCTTTGAAATATTCTGCCTCCACTGCATATCTTAGTCACAACTGTTTAATAACAAATAAAAAATTGCATGTATCAGTGGATACATGTATATCGAAACTTTTTTACTCCCTAATATCAGTATTGGTATCAGCCCCACAAATTGCATCGGTCAGGCTCTAGTGATGTTACGTCAGCCAAGTTTGCATATCAGTCACAGGCTTTTTCTTTATTTTTTAAATTCTTTGATTTAAGTTAAGATTACAACATTTCTCAACCGTGAAAAGTTGTGTAAATACAAGCAGCCTTGCGAGTGCTTTGCTAAAATAGAATCGGAATTTCAAATATGTTATTTGGGATTTAATCAATTGGCTGCAAATGTAAATAGCTATTTTTAAACCAAAGCGCAAAAGAAGGCCTTGATAAGCAGGCAAATAAAAAAGAAAGAGAGGGAAATACAGAATGTTTGTTATATTTACTTAAAGAAAAAAAAGAAGATTTTGCTATAGAAGGGTGGTAAGAGTGAAAATCAGTAGTGTTAATATGTCAAGTAAATGTTATTTTTCTATCGCCAATTCATAACAAAAGTCATCTCATGGCTCACATTCTAGACTTTACTCATTTTATTAATTGTCAGTTAATTTACTTGTTAATTAAGATAGACTCAACATTCCCCCAAGAGCAAGCACATTGAGGTAGTGGTGAGGAAAAAAGGCAGAAACCTCGGAGCAGAGGTGGGCAGAGATAATCGTGATTCTTTAAGTAGTGGTGTATTGAACTTAAATATTCTGGAAAAAGCCTAAAGTGTATTAATGAGGAATGTTTTAAGCTGCTATTAAAGTGACGGCCCAATAAACTTTCAGATTTCCATAGTACTGCATACTGTTTACAGTATATGTACACTAAACTGTCTAGATATCTGATTTGTTTGCAGTTATTTCCACATAAAATCCATGTTCTCATTCACAGGAAATTATGCAGTATGTTTTATGTTTTATTATGGAATTGGGACACAGCTAAATATTGGGGTGCAGCTTTGCATGCTGTGGCCACTAGATGGCGTGTCACACCTATGATGGTCCTGGTGCTGCAGTGCGCTGCAGCAGACTACAGTAAAGGTTTTTTGGGGATTTCTGTGACACTAATTAAGGCTGCTGGAACATCCTCTTCCAGCTTTCGAGCAGCAACAGCTTAAAAACGGCTGGCACAGAAATTAGATGAAGAACAAAATCGAAAAAGATAATCGCAGTGGTGGCATCCCCGTGAGACCAGGGATGTGTCTGATGAAGGGAATGATGGATGTGGGCCTAGTTGCTAAGCACACTTTGCTGCATGAAGCCTCGCCAGAAAACGGCTCGCTGCTATTTATAGACAAGGCGCCGTATAAATTTAGCTCATGCATGAAAACAAGGTTTAGCTGCATCAGTGTTTTCTCGCTTCAGCTGGAAGACACCGAGGCTGCTGCTGTCTCAATTTAAAGACTCTTCTTGATTTGTTACTATAATGAACTTGCGAGTAAAGAATCAATTTCCTCGCAAAGAAGAATTAAAAAGCTTAGTCTTTTGGCAGTCTTCTTTAAAGCATAATCACTGTTTTAGTTATTCAATTTTAGATTTGAGCTTTGTGTGTATTTGTTGATTTTTTTTTTTTTTTTTTCTGTTTTTATTTTGCATGGAAGTCAAATTAGTATTGAAATCAATTTAAGAGAGGTCATCTATTTCCTAAAACTGTATTTATTTTTGATAAATTACATCATTTTTCTGTAATGCATCCTTTAAAACACCAAGCATATGTAGAGCTGCAACAAATGTCTTCTTTTAATTATCAATTATTGTGCTGATTTTCACTGCACCATTATCACGACCCAAAAAAAATCATCACAATGTTTATAAAACTGCTCTCTATCAGATAATCTTTAATTTTCTTCAGTTTTGTTGGCTTCTTTTTGAAGAAATGAATCCCATCCAAAATGTGAGTGTGTACTAGAAGTGTACTAAAAGAAGAATTGGTTTTGATGAATAGTGCGAAAGCAACCAGAACTTCAGTGCTGGATTATTTCCGTCATATTTTCATGTGTTTTTTTTACTGTCTTGAAGTCAGGATCTCATTCATGAAATGTCACAGTTATATATCAGTGCATGTTTCAGATCCCGAGTTTGAATATTTCTGCAGTCTATGAGCTGCATGACAGTGGTGTAAAAGTAAACATGGTGACGAAAGGTTACACAATTTGTAAAAAGAAGTGAAATATTTAAATATTTGGGTCTTGAACTGTAGTGTGACGACAAAATCTGTGCCACAACTAAAATGACCTGATGTACAGCATCTACTTTGAACCCAATCATGTTTATCACTGTGATTGTCTTTGTTCACTCATTAAGTGAAAAAACAAAACAAAGAAAATATACTTTAACCTCAATGTAAATTATAAGAAAATCCAGTCAGAGTCACTGCACTAAACCATGTATTTGGCTTCGAAGTTTTATTTAAAACACCCGTGTTAGTGTTTGTAAAGTGCATATGGGCAGATGCAAACTCCAAACCAACAGAGTTAAATGCAATAATCCTACAACTAATCCAGGGGTAATCCAGCTGTGCTGCCTTCACGTCGCGTCAGGTCACAGCCTGGGAGAACAGACGCGTCATTTGTCTAAACAAATCAAACCTTTCTACTTGTTTCCACCCATCTTTCATTCATTAGCGATGTCGATATCTCAAACAGTTAATATGCTGCGTCTGCAACAGTCTGCATGTGTTCCATCGAGAGGAGGCCATTGTGTTGTTCAGTAACTCGACTTTGTCCAGGATGCGTTTGCATTTGCATAATCTCTGTTCAGACGATGAGTGGTGTTTCAGGCCAGAGCCATAGAACTTTATTTCATCCGAAACTGCTTTCATTACCCTTCTTTTTTTTTTTTTTATTCTTGTCATTGATAGCTTCAGAGATGATGTCCACTTTGTTAATTACTGGCTTTTTGATTTGTTTTTATTCTAGTGGCAAAATTATATTCTGTTATATTCTATTTTT
>KV751358.1:2776639-2818467 GCA_001698575.1 Mola mola
TTACGTTTTGGGCTTTATAGGTTAAAGTACAAAGGTCACAACAAAACCATTATATCTATAGAGACCCTGGAGAGAATTTCTCCAAATTTCAGATGAGATATCTTTTTTTCTACCTTTGGGAATTTGATTGCTAAATTTAATGCCAACTAATTTCCTAAATTACGCATTTTTCAATGCACAGATATTTGAGAGAGCTAATCTTAATGGAGGTGAAATAACCGCAATGTCATAAAAGGTGACTTTTAACAGCAGCAAAAATAAAAATGGTTACAGTAATTGTCATAAGTATATATATTTTTTTTTCTTTTCCCCCCTGTATGTCGATTTTGGTCCTTAGTGACATTTACAAAACAAGACAAAATCCTACACACAGCAGGATATAATTATTTTACTTTGAATGTCTAGATTTCAGGATTGTGGGAAGCCAAAATAATAATTGACATTGGAATTCGTTTAATTGCCCAGAGCCTCATGTGCTTAATAATCACACTTTTTTCTTTTTCCCTCCTTCATTTATTTGAAACAGGGACAGTGTGCAGCAGATGTATTGTACCAGATATAGCACGGTGCTAATTTCCATCTGTTTTTGATGGACAACCAGTGAAAATTTCAAAATAAACAAGAAATAATAACAAGAACAACAATAATAACAATAAAAAAACAATATATATACAGATTAAAAGACATTATTGATTTTTTTTTTTTACCTAAATAAAGTCTAGGTTAATAATAGAAGAGCTAGGTTTAGCTCAGTGTAACTTCTTATTATTCTTTTTGAATGCCTGCTTCTGTGGCGCGTGCTGTGTTTGTGAATGCATATCAGCATACATAACAAGGAGATTAGTTGTTTTTTCACAAATTGAGAGAGCAGGTTGCCTCTTCATTATTATGTAGTTGTAACGTTCAGTATCCTAAAAATCAAACATTTCTTCATAAACGGCAAAGTTGGTGTTTTGGGAGAAGTACTTGTTCTGATGCATTGGTGATTTAAATAGGTTTTTTTACACACGTGTTTTTGTGTGTTTATTGAGAATTTGAAATTGATTAGTAGTGAAATCCTGCAGTGTCCAGGCAAGTCGTGCAAGTCTTATGTATACATTCTTCCTCTCTCATTGCAGAGAGAAATACTCTCATTTCACATTGAATCACAGTCCTTTAATCGGAGTGAATTTGGAGTTCAGTGTTATGAAACAATGAACCCGCACTTCACAGTGGGCTCTGTCAGTTTATCATTCTTTACTGATGCAGATAAATGTAGCCTTATTTGGCAATTTTAGGGGCTCGGGTTATGCAAATACTATTTTATTGTTTTTTTATTTGGCAGGCAAAACAAACAGCTTCTTAGCTGTACCACAATTGCAGTAGCTATGAGTTAATTTCGCCTGTAGACACGCTGAAGATTTCTGAGCGCCTTGATCCTTCTCATAAACAGGTGGCGCATCAGACTGAAAGAGTAATTTATAAGTTGGTGCAGTGCAGAAAGAGTTTAGTGCATCCGTGTAGAAACATCACTGTAGGCAGTACAGCAGAAAATAGAGATATTGAAACCTACAAACATGTAAAATCTTGTTTTACGCTGACTTCAGACAGCTACAAATCAAAAATGAGCCCATGTAATGGATAACCGTGATATTCACTTTCTCTTCATAGATTATAAAATTAGGCTTGTAGGTGTCGTCCTGAGCCTTTAGTGTAAAGTCCTGACCGGGGAAGTTGATCAGACAAAGTGCTCTGTCTGCAGTCTAATTAGAGGTATCGTCTTACTAGCAGACCCTGGAGGGAAGACCTCGACTCCTCTTTATCCTGAGGTCAGCTCCCTGAAGACTGCGTGCCTGCCCAGTCCTCCCTTCTCCTCTTCCTCCACATCCTTCTCCTATCGAACCATGACCTTTTTCCTCTTGCATGTTCATCACTTGTAAGACTGAACACCAAAAAGTAATTTCAACTACGTTATATAATCTTACTGTAGCTCAGTGTTTGTTTACATTTAGTTGTTTTACCCGTCTGTTATTTTTGGCCGCTTGGTACAAGGCCAAGCGGCCAATTCACCCATGCAGAGCTGTCATGTTTACTCGCATCATCAAAACACGACTTTGTGCGTCACGGCATCAGAGCGTGCGATGGAAGTAATGGTCATGTGGATGTGAACTGACGTTGCTGTAAAGATCAAATTACTTTCTGCTTGAGAAACTACGCAGTTCTTGGGTCGGGTTGGTGGATCTGTTTAGAAATGGTCAAATCAATATAAACAACTAGGAGAGGTTATTGAAATCATTTCATATTGCTTTGGAATTTACAGTCAAATTTCAGATGCATATCAGATGCATGGCTCATTTGAGCTCGGTGCTACAGAGAACCTTTTGAAAGGAAAATGGTTTATAACTTAACTGCCTGAAGAATTGGTATTTATGGAATTATATGTTTTATCTAATAATGTAATCTATATTCTTTTATGGTTATCAATGGCAAGCTTAGAACACATTATTCTGATCGATTCATCCTTTCAAAGCTAGCCTAGCAGGAGGTTGTTCAGATCCATGTGTGTCTATCGATCTGTATCACGGGCTCAGCTGTGTGCATTTTTTTTTTTTTTTTTTTTTCCCCTCTTTCCATTTGGGCTCACTAGCATGTTCGTTTGACCATGAAGTCATATAGGCCGGCTGTACACTTGTTGTTGTCTAGCAGCAGTATGGATTCAAAGCCATGACATTCACACCTCATTGGGAAAACAACTCTGCAGTCATATTTCACTGTCAAATGAAAAGCGCCTTCCTGTGTGGTCCACAGTGATTATTCTCGAATCATTACCACTGCTGGAACCAATGTTGTCACCCACATCCCTGTTTCCAACAATTGAAAATAGCATGAAGAACATATCAAATGCTGAAACTGAGAAATGTTATTGTGTTTGGTAATGATAGCCTCATTGGGAATTTGACGCCAGCAACAGGGTAATGTTTATCCCTCTGTTGCATCACATCTTTTTTACAACACTCTGAATGTGTTTGGGAATAGAGGAAACTGATAGCTGTGATTTTGAAAGTGAAATGTTCTCCCATTCTTGCTTGACGTAGGTTTCAGCTGCTCAACAGTTCCAATCCTCCTTTGTTGCACTCAATGCTTCACATGGGTGACAAGGTGGGATTGCAGGCAGGCCAGCATAAATTATTTTTAAACCTTTGCGCTGTTTGCCAGTGCTGTCTTTCACAGAGTGGTGAACTCTTCCCTGTATTTACTTCAGAAAGACGCAGCCTCTGTGATTTGTCCAGGGTGTACCCGCCTTCGCCCGAGGATGCTGGGATAGGCTCCAGCCCCCCTGCGACCCTGTATATGATAAGCGGTGGAAAATGGATGGATGGACTATTGTTATACTCAGTTTCTTTATTGTTATTATGGGACTTGCAACTAACTTTAATATGATTAAAGAAGACAATCCTGGTTCAGTGGACTGGCAACAGATTTCATGCGTCTCCCATAGTTAATGAATTAGATCCAGAAGAAAACTGCCCCTTTTCAGAAAGGAGTTTTCTGAAATAACTTTTATGTAAACATAAAGGACATGAAAACATCAAGAAAGAGAGGTCAAAGAATCGCCAAAAAAGACAAAATCAGGGGGAAAAATAAGGAAGAACATGCTTTGAAATATAAATGACATCTATACCCTATCATGGAAAAATCCTTAAGAAAAAATCCCGGATCCAGACATTGATCACCGCTAAAACCGAATCGATTGTTCCTTAGGCCTTTTCCAACCTCTCCTGAAAATTTACTCAAAATCCATCCATAACTCTGAGTTATCCTGCTAAAAAATAAACAAACACCGAGATTATAACCTCCTTGGTGGACGAAATGGGGTTTCTGGGGTTTCAGAAACATTGTCTTTCTGTTTACAGTGTGTTGTAGAGAACATCCAATTTTGTTTGGAAACATGGTTGTACAAGTGAAAAATACAATCAGACTCTCTGAGATTGTACAATCAAGAGAGCTGAACACAAAATTTTAAAATTCATTTTATTATTATACACAACTTTGACCATCGCATCAGCAAGCTTGCACACACCTGTTTTAATCAAATCTGACACCATGCAAAAGTCAGGTCAGTGTTTTCTTTCACAGATTATAAGCTGCGATTTTAAAAAATATACCTCTTATAACAGCTTAGTGACAAGAGGTAACCTTGAGGTACAGACATAAATACAGACTGACAGGAAGGCGATGAACAGTTTTGCCAACTGTCATCCTGAAACGTCAGCCCTACCTGGGTGCGCATTGGGGAAATCAAATACTGGGAGTGACAGCAGGTAATAAAGCTCTTTAATGCTTCTTACATGTGAAGTGTCTCTGTTTTCACCAAGACCCCACAAAGATGTAACTGGTTATGACCATATCAAATCAAATGTTATTTGCATAGCTCAAAATTACAATTATCTCACTGGGCTTTGACATACTGTACAGATGTGACACCCTCTGCCATTAGACCCTCGAAACCTCAGGAAGAACCACAGAGGAGGGATCTTTCTTCCTAGCACGGACAGACGTGCAATAAATGTCACTTGTAGAGAACACAACAACATGATATTAACAGTTTACTAAGAATGTTTGAGTTCACATGAGTCTATAAATCCAGATATAGTGTGGGCATAGTATGTTGGTCCAGAAGTCATAGTAATCCATGGGCAATCCAGCCTAGGATCCAAGTCACAGGAACTCCTGTCCTAATTTGAGCAGTAGGCGTCAGGAAGGACCACATCAGCAGCTCCACTGCGACCTAGAAAAACCTGTAGGGTTATAAAGCACAAAGACTCCGGGGAAGATGTAAAGTTAGTGTAATATTTTGTTACGATATGGACATTTAGAGGAGCAGAGATGGAGTCAGAGTCAGAGGGGGCAGAGAAGAGAGCTCAGTTTATCATGGAGTGTTCCCCCGGCTACCTAACCCTGTAGCAGCATAACTAAAGGCTCGTTAGGACAGCCCTAACTATAAGCTTTATCAAAGAGGAAAGTTTTAAATCAGAGCGTGTGTCTGCCTCCTGTACCGAGACTGGAAGATGGTTCCACAGGAGAGGAGCTTGATAGCACATGACCATTACTGCTTGTTATAAGAATCCATGTTATGAATGAGGATGTAAAATTTGGTCTAAAAAAAAAAATAGACAGTTTTTTTTTCAACAAATACTGCAACTGGGATATGATTCATAATTATTCAAAATTATCATGTTTGCATCTCGGTTTTCATTTTCCTTAAAAAACAATTTAATGGTGATGGACTTTTGCTTGGATTTGTTCTAAATGGAAGATAGGGAGTAAATAGAAGGTGAGATCGACCAACCTTTTCATCATTAATATCTCAACAGCCCAAAACACGGTCTTGTTGCACCTTTTTCAGTCCTGAAGGTGCAGGAAAGTGAAGGGTCTGAGCAGGATGGTACAGTCTGGGTGGATGTGGGCCGGGGAGGTGAGGGGATAGCTTCCAGCCAGCCGTAATCACAGCTACCCATTTCATCTAACTGCAGGAAAATGATGCCACCTTTGGGATCAGAGTGGTGGCAGAGCACCCTCCCTGCCCCCTCTCCCTCCACAAACACAAAAGAGCCTCCCCACCCGGTAATGAAAGATTAGGTTTCTCCACCTCTACCCACATTTGTAGTCAGCAGCAGATGCCTATCTTTTCCTGTTCTCTTGCTGCAAACAGCAGCAAAAAACACTTGAGTTGTTTACTGCTGCGGGGACAGATAACAGCCTACGAGGATCTCTGGAGTGTGCAGTCTCTGCCTGTTCGAACAGCATCCACTGACATACCAGCAGATTGGATATACACGTGGCACACCTCACACACTAAATTACGCTAAATAGAAATGTTTGGTTGGGTTATAGATGATGGTGACACTGAAGCACACACAACTGTATTTTGATAAATCTAATACCCAAACATGTGGTGGACTGTTGGCCTTGGCAGAGCTATTCACTCTCTGTGTGTCCTTCTACTGTAGTTCTGAATGTGACGTCTGCAACATGTTTTAGGCACTGTCTGCATGGAACAGGAGAACTTGCCTTTACTGGTCATTATTGCAGACAGGAATTTATTGCTTGATGACATCTACTCTAAACATTTATTTTATAATCCCAAAATATGAGGCAAAAACTCTCTTGAGTGTTAGGGAAGTTACTTTCACACTGTATAAAATGTTGCTTGTTTCCCGTATTTCAAAGTAATTAGACACTGCAGAGTAAAGGCTGATTTATATGTGGGATTGTATATGGGATCTATGCAGGGCCTGTTACGTACACCGTGAGCATGTGGTACTTGTGGGTTGGTGTTTCTGTGTCTCTCTACCAAAATATTAGTTGGTGGACGGACTGCAGTGCTACTGTGGTGAGCTACTTTCTTCCTCATGCACTTGTTGAAGTTAAGAAATGTTGACCAACAGTTTTATTGAAATTATCGCAACAGAGATTCTACCGCTTCTTTGTGCACTCAGCGATGTCCAAACCAATAGTTATGGGAATTTCTTTCCAAGAACTTGCAAACATTTGGCAGAGTGCTGAAGTAGGAAATAAATGGCAACCAAGTGGATAAATTACAGCTCTTGCAGTCTGCGTCGCCTCGAGGTGTAGTTACATTTTTGGGCAGGCGCATGTCAGGCCATCTGGGAAATGACCCCAAATCAATATCACAATTAATTGAAGATTTTGCCTTAATTACGAATAATGAACAATTGCTTGTACTGAGCCATGCACTTTTTATATTCAGTAACATGATTGTGCTCCAAGAGTTGAAATAAACCTTGGTTGCTGAAAGTGTTTTTCGGCAGTGTTTACTGTTGACTTCTTTTTGTTTGATATCATCTTCTCTGAAGCCAGAATGTGTCCAAAGGACACTTTGTTTTTCTTTGGCTCAAGCTGCTCAGTTCGCTCGTTGTTTGCTTACTCCACTGTTGCTTCCTTGTTGCAGACTGGAAGGAAAGGAGTTAGGGGACTACACGCAGGGCAGTATGGGACAAGACATGAGCACACACAGTAGGTTAAGTATTAACTGAATTTAAAGAAAAAATAATTGAAATAATCATTATGGGCAACTTGATTTTGGTTAGAGGTTCTGAATCTCGGTTTTGATTAATTGTCGATTAATTGGCCATCCCTAGGCTATTATGTAGGGTACTTAGTTGGGTATGGGGGATCACAGTACCTTTGGCGTAGATCCAATGCACAAATATAATTCCTGCTTCATGTTTTACTCTACTTTTGAGTTACTTTCGCACAATACCTGCCAAACAGCAACTACGAATAAAGTGACAAATCAGTGGGGATTAATATGCATTATATTGAACCTCTTTGTTGTACCCTACAGCGTTGTGGAGTACAATAAACTGTTAGTAAATTCGTCCGGCTTTCTGTTTGGTGTGTTTGACCACACGGATGATGGCAGACCATATTTCAATTTATTCTCCAGTCCTTGTGCCTGAAGTTAGATTAAAAAGGATCAATAGGCCAGCATGCTGCTGCTGAGACAGGGCAGGAATGGGGCTCATCACAGCCCTCTGTGCTCATTGAAATGACATGTGGCCCAGTATGTTGCCTTTGACCTGTGAACTCCACAAAGCTTGAGTGGACACAAATCAATGGACAGAAGCATTGCCAAGACACGACAGCACAGCAGTTGGTTTACACGCACACACAAAATCAACACACCAAATTCATTAGTTTCAAATACAAATTTGGACAGATTTTTTTATTTCATACACGAATAACATCCAGACATTGGTGATGTGGCTTTATGTTAGAATATTTTGAGCAGAGAATGATGTTTTTTGTAAAGGGAAAATGATCGCGTCAGATATTGTTGAGTAGGTCGATAAATACCAGATCAAGTAGACTAATTTATATGTGTGCTTATGTAGAGCCTGTCTACATTCATACATAAAACTGGAGTGTGCTCTTCGTCAGTCTTTGATAAATATCAGGCCAGCTGCATCAGTCCCTCACGTCAGATGTGACCCTGATTTGCCAATATGCAATTTTCACCAAAAGGCTCATATTGACTCCATATAAGCAAAGTAATTCATCATTGTAATTCTGGTGTCTGCTTTCACCATCAGGCCATTTTAGCGAATGCTGGTCAATGTCTTAACTGCATTGTTAATTACAGTCATTGCCTTCAGGCATCTGTATCACTATTGCAATGCTGTTCTTCAGTCAGGGAAGACCCCATTAATCCTCGACTGCCCACACACACACACACACACCAACACACCAATGGACGGTGCTCATTGTAGAGTTGCTGTTTTGTTTTATGAACTAAACCCCTTAGATTAACCAGATCAGATCATTTTAAGTACCGCTAATTCTCAAATAGCACCCGTGGACCTGTTATCTGTTTTGGCAGGTGAAGGTATCAAGAGTCTCATTGATTTTCTTAGTTTTATCATCCAAAGGCTCCCTTTCTCCTCATCTGCTGTGCTTTTAATTAGCAGTTGATGCAAACTCAACATTTGTTTCATGTTCATCAGTTGTCTTGATGAATATTATGTACATTTGCACAATGCTAATAAAGTCTGAGTCATGTCATACTAAAAATGCTCTACTTTGATCTTACTAGCCCTGTAATTTAACATTTTTTTCTTTGAAACTTTTGCACTAAGTCTTGAGATTTATTGACATATTAACCTGCCTAAATGAATTTGTGATTTGAATTTGTGCAAAGGAACCAGATTTATTTTGACATATTGGCTTTCACAGCCAATTATGAAAACGTTTACTATTGCCTCACACACACATAGAATACATATCTAGCAAGCTAAATATCTGGTCATTTCAGGAACAGTTCATAGAGCCACATTGGGATACAAAAACCCACTCCCATCCCAAGAGGTCACTTACCAATGTATTGTCATGCACCCTTCAGATCTTATCCAGATAGGAAATATACACTTTTGACGTGCTAAGGGATTGAGATTAGGTTTAGATTCTGGAAATGGTACTTTCTTACTCTGGAAAGAATGTTGTGTCGCATTATCTGTTCAAGTACTTAGATGCTGAATCAAGCAGCTGTACACTGCAGATACATAAACGCTTGTGGTAACAAGCACTGACAAATATAACCATGAGGCGTTTTCACATCCTTCCCATTGTGCGAACCTTAAGACACAATATACAGTATACCAAAGGCAAGTGCTAACATCTTGTGCTGGTGATGTCATTTGGAGCCACACTCTGACAGAAACAATTGGGACCCACAATATCGAGTTCCTGCTAATCTCAAGCAGAGCTCAGCTGTCAATCAGGATGTTTCACCCAGTTTTTGTAGCATCAACTGACAGAAATTGTAAAAGCTTTATTTGATCTGTACTTGAACTTATAAGATGGCCCAAGTCCTACCTAAAATGATGGTTAAAGGAGGGGTTTATGATCCATACGGCAGCCCACCACCAGGGGTGGTTGAAATGCTTTGGCTCCACACATTATTGCTGTACATCTGGATGAGACGTGAGATTTCAAGACAAAACACTGAGAGTTAAGGTTGACAAGCTGGGGATGAGAACAAACGGATATAAGTATTTTTTTGTTTTTTATCAGAAAATATTGGCATTCTACAGACAAACTTTAATTATTTGTAACCTTGTCATCCATTTAAAACCATAATATGAGCAAGCAACTGCGTTATACTTTTTTTTATTGAAACATTTCATTGAAACAGCATCCTTTCGCTTCTAAGATGACTTTTTTGAGATAAAATGTAGTTTGAATTTTTCAGATTCCCCCCAGCTTCTATATAACAGTGACTTTGAAAGTCCTGTAGTGTGAGAAAAGCTTTCTCTCATTTCCCTCTCTTATGTTTCCAATCAATGTCCTTAACTGAGGGGGCAGTGGCACACATAATCAGTCTGACACAGGCTATTAAAAGCAAATAATGGAAAAGCCCAATCACTGATGTCATTTGGGTGTGGTTACTTTCCCTTTACCTCCTGCGAGTATCTTTTTTCCACTGTCGGTGAATGGCCAGCCATGTGGTTTTACATGCTCATCGTCTGTCAGTATTTCTTTATTGTGATGTAGAGCAGAAAGGGAACTGCATGACAGTATATGTCATTCCATATGTGCTTCTTTGTGAACTATTTCTTTCTCCAAGAAAGGTCAATAGTTTAAATTTTACAGCTGCACTACTCCTTTTACAGTATTTATCTGTCACACAGTGACTCCCACACATTGTCACAGTTTATCTGTCCCATGCTTGTCTTGCTCCAAAGGATTTCCTGATCACAGTGGGCCTCAAAGTGGCTTTGCTGATAAAATGACTTTCAGAAAACAACTTTCCATTCCAGTCCCAGGATGCTCTTCCTACAATGGGGAGAGAGACTCTACCTTCACTGTGAATTCACCGCATTAACTTTTTCATTCAAATAATTCCACTATTTCTTTCATTAAAGAACTGGTTGTTGTATTTAATCTATATTTTACAGTGTCTCTTGCCTGTGGTGACACACCTGAACAACATTAAAAAGTCCTATTTTCAGTTGGTAAACAACACACATCGTACCATCTGACAAGCGATGAGACAGACAGCCTGTCTGACAACATCAAAATCAAGAGAAATGGATCATGGCGACAGCGGCCTACATCGACTTTCTAACTGAGTGCTCACTGAGCTTCCATCGGTTTATAGCCAAAAAGTTTTTTTAATCCAAGAAGAACAAATTCTGCTTGATCATTTCATTAGCTTCAAAAGAGTTAAACAGGCTGCAATCCCACCTTTAAAATTTTCCCGATCCTTCTTGATCAATCAAACTTCATTCGTGCAAATGTTTTAGTGCAGTTCAGAGCACAATAAATCTTAATTTTATACAGTATCTTTACAGCTATTGAGTTGGGAACACAGGTGTTTCATTGTAGGTATATACTCCGTTTTTCTAGACACTTGCAATAACATTTTCAGTCTAGTTAGTGTTGCAAAAAGTTATTTATTTCTGATGCTTTGACTTGCCCACTGCAGTGGTATTTTCAGCCTTGTTGAGCTAAGCTGCCCTGGTGTCCAAACTGGAGTGGTTTCAAAAAAAGATGTTTTTTGTGACATTTTAGACACAGAAGACTGGGAAATAGGGCGTTAGAAATAACAGTGGTCTCCTTTAAAAGTGAATCCTCAGATAAGGAGTGCGCGTGTACGTGCGCTCCACTGAGGCCGGGGGCTTGTTGAAGCTTGCAGCCAAGTCAGTTCCTCGCCACCTTTTATGCATCTTTAACACAGTTAGAAATTTGCCTCTGTTCATGTTTATTTAGTGGGGTTCTCCCTCTGCTCAGCTGGGCCGGATTTGACGTGCACAGTCGTCTAAAACCTCTGCTGCTGTGTGTTTTATGTGTTTTCACAGAAGCGGAGGAGAAGAAATTGAAATCAAAGAAAGAGAAGATGAAGGAGAGAAGGGAGAGATGGCTCAACAGTAAGTGAGTGATAAGAAGCGCGGACTTCTGTGACATTAGACTCCAGGTGCTGGACAAGATATATGCACAAGTAGGAAACATGTAGTCCGCACGCTGGAATGAATGCTCATAGGAACAATACCCAACAGTAAGTGAGCAATTTAGTTGCGCTACATCACTAAATTATATTTATACGGTCATTTCTTCTTATGGTGGCACTGAGGTGTAAAACTCTAACACATTCAGCTAACTTTACACTGAATATCCTTTATTCATAATGAATTACTCTATTTTATTCAGTATTTGTTTTGTTGCTGCTTTTCCCTTTATTACCCCAAAGACCCTAATACAAGTGAAAAAATGTGTCTGGCAGCAGAGAATGAATTTAGTGTGATGTATATTTCCCAGAAGTATCAGCAGTTAATGGAGAAAGACCTGATTGCTGTAGCGAAGTACACCTAAATAATGGGCGGATAGGTTATGTAGCGCTTTGGCATCTAATGGCTAAAGGGAGGAAAATGAGCTCTGATCACTGAAACTGGGCTGTCTGAGGAATAATGGGAAAACACAGGAATGACTTCAACAAACGAAAAATTGTCTTTTTTTTCCCCGTTTTCTTTGTCAACAAGGCAGCACAGCCTGGTGTACGTTACTCCTCTGTGTCACAGAGCTCCATTATTGTCTGAGAGCCATTAAAAACACATCATGATAATTTCTTTCATTACCATGAACAAACAGGGTAGTTTATTCACTTTCACATACACCATCCTGATGCCCCAGTTACTCACTAGAGCACAAAATGTGAATTAACTCGCCTCAGAAAATAGTCTCCAACAAATGAATGTCCATCTCATTGAGAAACGTTTGCCCAATATCCACAGTTCCAAGTTGTTTTAGGAAATGATTTCCTATAGAGAGACTGTTTGGAGACAGTGCCTAAATATCAAGGTTTCTGTCCCAGTAGGGTCACTAGTAGTCCTAGTATTCTTTACCATTAGGGTTAGCGGGTGGAAACATGATACCACCACAGAGCTTTTATCAGATCATAAAGATTAGTAAGGTTAAAACTTGATGTTTCTCATTGCAGCATACCCTCATTTATTTCTCATATCATTCTTCTCATTATTAGGTTATAACTCAGTATTAGAGCTTACTATGAAGATTCATTTTAGCTGCATTATGAAGTTGCAGTCTCATTGTCTGTGTGAATAATCAGTACCGATGGCTAAGCCAGCTATTCAGTACTTCGCTGGCCGTCACTGTGGGACTTTGGCTTTTTGGCTGATGGTCTGGTCCCACTGAAATCACAACTCATCTCCCTGACACCGCCAACATCATCGCCGCCATCATCTCCCATAATTGCAATGAGGCCAGTAACCATACCCTTCTGCTGAGCCAATCAATGCCCGCGTAACACAACACATATCCTGTTCAGGCATATAATTAGCCACTAATGGCCGTACCTCCGAGTCCTTCTGAAACCCAAGAATGGCTCCATGGTTGACAGATTTCAGGAATTAGAATGAAATTAGAGTGAAATATTACTACTTCTTTTTTTTTTTTTTTTCAGATCACAGACACGAGGTAGAGACGGAGTGTAGAATTCTACTGTCTAAGCTTGTAACTGCTAATAGTTAGCACATTAGTTGATGCTTTTCTTTGTACTTCGGGCTCCCATGATTCAGTCCTGGCCTACACATTTGCAGTACTTGTTATGTAAGACTTTGTCCCTCCTATCATACCTAAGTAGCTTTCAAACCATACATGAGAAATTCTACCATCCATTTGGCTCGTTCATGACGAGGAGGAATGTACACATGTGGACATACCCACAAATAACAAAGAGAAATTATGGCTCATCAGTGCTACTAATTTCCAGAATGTCCATTGGTTGGAACATTCTTCTTCAGGTTTGCGGTGACTTCAAGGCAAATAAATGTGGGGCTCATCGTGGTTACAAGGCATTTCCCCCCACACAAAGTCAGTGGAAATGCAGCAACTAAAAAATAGTAAATAATGTTTTTGATCATTATCAAGATAGTTTTATAACTCCATCCCGACCAAAAAGTGATGCTTGGTGACCTACGGACCTCATCTACTGCACCAGGACATACTATTTTGAGGCACTTGAACTTATTAAGCCACAAAAAAAACAATATGTATGATACGTACAGTATAGATTTTCTTTTTTTTTTTTTTTGTCATCTTAACCTGTGATTTCTCTGTCACACTGCCGCTCTCAGACTTGTCTGCAGGATCAGTGGTTATTAAAACGCAGCTATCCTTGAACCAGAAAGCAGACTATATTTGTAATATGTCTGCATCTTGTGTTTGTTTATAGGCAGATTAAAGGTCGTTTTTATCAGCTTTATATGAACTGGTCTTTGTAAAACACCAGCCTCCGCCTGGAAAATGTGTTCCTCATTTTAGCAGACCTTTAAACAGATATGCACACACTGACATTTCCCGTAAATGGAGTTGGTGTACCAGAGGAGTACAGACCTCTTACCACTCACTATTATTTCCTCCCTCTCCACACAGAGATCAGCTCCATCAAACAGGCCAAGGAGCAGCAGGCAGCTGCAGCCCGGCGGCAGGCCACGCCTGTGGTGGGGGACATGAGGCCGCTGGTCGACGCCCTGCCAGAACTCTCTCAGCTCGTCGCCCCCGGCACCACTCACACTGCACGCAGGAAAAGCAGAAAAAACAAAGCGTAAGTGCCAAGGTGCCCAGTCTGGAAGGCATCGGGTGTCGTCACGATGGCAGGCATTCGTTTTCCAGCTTGGCTCTGGATAATTAGCACATATCTTTTGTCCTTGAGAGGGGTGGATGTGAGTTAAACACCGATTGAGCAGCAGTGATGCCATCAGTATGAGCAGACCGACTGATGAGTGTCCATCTGTTACGCTGTCACGCTGCAAGTAGCACATTGTCATTCGTTTAATCAACAATTATAAAAGTGCACTGTTTTCATTGTACATCCACTTCATTAATAGATGTCCAGGTTTAATCCTCCATGCAGGATTTCAACAGGAAAATATCTGCACATGTATAAACATCATCATGTCCCAGGATTCCCTGCTATTGGTCTTGTTTGGTACAAAGCCCAAAAGGAGTGCTGCTGTAGCACGGACCCATTCGGATACACAGTCAGCTTGTCCCGGGACGTTATGAAACCTGTGACCCAGTTCATACCATAAACTCATTCAAAGTTCCTTTTAATGTAATCACATGGGAAACAAAACCAGGTTTTAAAACCGTACATTTCCTCAAATACCCCTAACCCACAATTTTGAGGTATTTCCATTTTTTTTCCCCCATTTTCTGCAACTGTAAACTACAAAACTAAAAACTATTGCATTTTACTCCACTAGATTTATTTAACGAGTAAAGTTACTTGTTAATTTACAAATTACATGCGACATCAAAGTATAGAATGTTTAATACATTGATTTTTATCAGATTAAAATGCATTTACCTTAAATTGTACTTTTAAGTCTTAGTTACATTTATTGGCAGAAATGTATTTAGAATATCAGAAGTACATTTAATTTCTGATACTTTAAACCTGGCTGCTAGACAGATTAATGTAGAATATACAGTATAATGTACACACAGTATTTAGTATGAAAACAAGACAAAGAAGAAAGGAATTGATGTGAGTGGTGAACTGCTGCGTACTACTGCCCTTACAGGGATGAACAGGGCTGTACTGAATTGGCAGTTTGAGATTGTTGGAACAGAAGGAGTTAGGTCACCCCCTTGTATTTTTCCAAACCATTGAGTGTACACCTGGCTGAAATCTGATCCCAGTGCGAGTCAGATAGATTCTGTTTTCATGAGCTGACAGACTGTCCGAGATAGAACTGTGAGATTTCCAGAGTAAAGTCCAAACACGAGAAAAACATTTAAATGTTCAAACAGTCAAGTTCATTTTTCAAGAAAAAATAATTTTGCTGTTTGTGCTGACATCCCATTACCCATTTAGTCCAAAACTCAGATGGAGTGCAGGAAGGCTGCGCTGGGCTTCATAATCACTGTTTTTATCACTATGACAGACAGAACCTGATCAAGATTGTTCAGGTTTAGAAGCCCTCCAGAATCAGATCTCTTTGATATACATCTTCAGAGTGAACTAACTCGGAACCTGATTTGATTTACGTGGTGTAACTGTCAGCCATAAGATAGAGGCAGGTGGGTTTAATGGGACATTCTGTGAATTATTGTGCAATAAGGACGGAAGGTATCACATGAATGAAAGCAGAACAGAGAAGCCATTGAAGATAGTCCAGCTCATTTGACGCAAAAGTCAAATAAAAGCAGTTTCGGCAGTTCAACAAAAAGCATAAATTCCACGCTGGTCAGATTTACACGATAGAAATTTTTGATTATCTCTCCTCCCTTTGGAGCGGCTGCAGCCTCCAGTTCATTCCAGGTCTGCAGCCGCCTGCACTGCATCATTTATATGATTGAGTGGTTATACACATAGCCTTAAATGTGGTTGTAAACGTTCCCCAGCTTGAAGCACAGGACTTATTTTCATCAGATCCTGCACAGTGCTAATAAGAGATGGAGTGGACAGCCTGGATCAGCTGTTAGCAATGATGAATACAGAAAGAGAATAGCATACAATACATATAATCCATAAGTGTGAGGCAAACACATCCGCATCCAAAAACTCAGAGCCTCTAAAAGGTTAAATTGAAGAGAGTTTTAAGCTTTCTTTTCCTGATGATGTATCATTGAATTGTGTAAAGGTGGATGCTACTTAGCCACTTCCTCCCACTGTACGAAATGTCAAAATATCACAGATACACATCCCAGATCCCATTGGTAGCGAGCCAGACTGATGACTGATAGTGTGCTACGCTGTTCTTTTCCTTCTCCAGACTTTTCTCTGCCCATCATTCCTGCACAAGTTCGCCATTTTTTTAATCTTATACCACAACTGAGGAGGGTTTTTTTTTTTTAAGATGTTTTTAATCTGACATTCCTGTTCTTGAAAGTTGAATGCACTTGAAGGCATCTCTTGATTGTAGATGCTGACAATGATACATCTGCCTCTTCATGAGTGTTGTTCTTACATCTTGATTGCTTTTTATTAAAAAACAAAATAAAACCCCCCCAAAAAAATCCATTGTGTACAGAGGCAAAAAAAATAAAATAAATATATATATATATTGTTTCACTTGTTCAAATACCTATAGACCTAACTGTAGTTGAATGGTTGGAACACGTTCTTGACATATTGTAGTGGCGCACGTATTAATTTGTCCTCTCTCCCTTCAGGCCAGTTAAAAGAGCTGAGCCGACAGACTTCAGTCAGATGAAGCAGTCACAGAAGCGCAAACTCCTGTAAGCATTTTATGCTTTTTCTTCTTTTCTGTTTGGTTCTGTCGGCATCCTTCACTGTTGGAGGTCACATTACCTTCATTGTTTTGCCTCCATCGCAGGGAAACGGAGACCAACCGGTTTAGCGACGCAGTAAAGACGCTCGCCACCACGAAGAACCCCCTGGCTGATATCGGTGAGCAGCTGAGGAAGAGGATGAGGCAGGAAGAAGAGCAAGGTCCTAGCTAATAGTTGCGGACGCTTATTTCTGTGAGACTCAAGCGCTTCCACAGAAGAAACCCACTGGGTTTTGTCAAGGAAACCCGACACCTGTCCATCCGTGGGTTTCAAATGAGGAAGAACCCTGATACCCCGTCACATCTCTGCTGCTGATGGCTCTGGGACCGAAATGCAAAGATGAGTGGCATGAAGTGTAGAAACCATTTAATGTTAACTGTAATCCTCTCCAGTAATAAATCACAGTACGTTTAACGATCCGTTCCTAATTGTGCATCTATATGTTGGTTTAAGGTTTAGATGCGTTTTCAAAATCAGATGGTGAATGTACAAACAAATCCGGCATGTTTCTCGCAGCACCTACACCACATTTTTACCTCTTCTGTGTCCAGCATCTTCATCAATGTCCTTCAGAATGAGATCAGCACCAAACACTCACCAGTGACTCACCAGTAATAACCATAGCAACTCCTCCGACCCGTGAAAGTCAACGTCTTGTCAGGGCAACGCCAAGACCAGTGTACAATAATGTCACCATTCTAAAATAGCTACTGCTCCTCAGGTGTGTACAATCAGCAAATTCTGTAGATTATATTATTCATATTTTTTTCACAATTCTAAAGGTCGGTTATTAATGGAACCATGTTAAACTTGGGTTTTAGCCAAAATGTTGCCAGGTGCAAATAACTGAGCTTAAAATGTTGTTTTCCACCTGTAAACCACAAGCTCCACCCCTCACATTCACATTGGGGCTAACTCAAAATTCCAGCTAAACACTAAGCACATTAAACACATTAAAAGGTGTCACTATTAAAATACCTGTTGCAGTTTTATTAGTGCAAGCAGATACGCAGTGTTTAAAACAGGTGGAAAATGATAAATATGCACAGGCCTACAGGCAAGCAAACCTCATACCTGTACTGTATACTGTGTACTGGAGACAGATATTATTTTTCCTATATACTTTATTAAGGCTAGAAATAACAATCAACAGTCGAGCATTGAAAGGAAATGATACACTGATGGTGGGAGACGATAAGAAGTACATTCAATGGCAACAGCACACAGGGAACATAATCGTGCAGGAATGTTTGTTGTCCCCTTATTGTGCTGCATTCCTGAGAGAGAGAGCGAGATGTTCAATGAGGCACATCTGAGAAAATAAAACATTTATAGTCCTGCGACCATCATACACAAAAACCGGGCAATCTTCAATTGACTGACTAGATGGAGACAACTGACGCCATTACGAGTGTCATTTAAAAACATATTTTAAACCATTGAGGAATGTGTTTAAAAGACAAAATGAAAAATAATAGGAATAAAGGGGTGAAAGTAAAAAGGACACATGCGAGGGAGCAGTTAAGTCCCATTGAAATGCGCAGATATGACGAGATTGTGGAAGGTTCCGTCACGTCGATGGTAATCTTTTACATTTTGCGAGGTTTTTGTTAGGCCGGTTACTTTCTTGATATTGTGACGTGTTTAGCGAAGAGAAGTCATTCAGCAGAGTTACAGTGTGGGTGAATGGCACTTCAGAATCAGAAAAAAAAAAACTGTCCGTCACGAACATAACACTTCACCAAGGAGAGATACATCCTTACAGCTCCAAAATGTGCATGAAAGAGCCAACAAGTCCCTCTTTAAGTAGAGAGCGTATTGTTAAATTTTCAGTAGAAACTGTTATTGTGAGTGAGATTAAGTGGTCTACTACTGACTGTATAGTCACAAACAAGCACTGCACTCTCTGTTACATTATGTGTTTGACGTCCTCGGCTGTATACTTGTCCAATATATACAGATTTATAATGGTGAGTGTGCGTCGGTTATTAACCGGTTATTATTGACACTGTATTCAAAAAGAGCCTTTCCGTGGTTTATTCTATAGAACGCCAGTGATGATCTCAGTTTAAAATACACACTAGGAAAATTTATTTTAAGTAATAATAGCAAATGTACTTGATACAGAGGATTGTTTTAATAGCTTGTTATTACTATAAGCATTAATGTGTTATTAATGTCAAGTAGTAGTTTAAACTATTTTATATAGTTGACTAGCTTTACCCTTATCAATGCACTATGTTATATTAAATTAATTTTCTAAAATGTAAATCTGAATTTCCCGAGTATATCGCATATGCAACTGCAATATATGTGTAAAACAATTTCATATATTGACATGTACATTTTTTACATATATGTAAAGTATATAAGTAGTTTTTCCTTACACGAACAATTTAACAGCCCATCAATATATGTAAATAAAAAAGGTACATACGTGCATTTACATTTAATAGGAAACTATATAGGCACACATATAAATATTGTATGTTTGTTTTAATAAAACTTACATTTATTAATTAAACACGTATCATTTATTTATGGTCACAACATATAAAGCCACATAAAAATCCATCATTTACGAATTTGGAATATATACAAATATACAAATTTTACCATGAGCTTATGTGTTATAAACTTATATCCTCATATACCCAGAGAATGAATATATATTTATATAATCACATATGTATTAGAAATGGCATGTATGAATGCTTTATATAGTATATATCGATATCGTAGGGACATATATTTCATATATAACATCTCTGAATGGGTAATGACAGATAAATATTCCCGTTGCTGTTAAGAGTGTTGATCAGTGTCGTGTGTGAAAGAACATTTATCATGTCCTTTCAGTACAGTACATAAGAAAACACGGAAGTGTCAAAAAGGAAAGAAATTCATCAAATCCAGCCTTGAATTTGATTAGATTTAGAAGTAAGAAAAACCTAATCAATACAATCAATACCATTATGGCTCATTAATAATGGACGTGATGGGAAGAGCACAGTGTCAGATTAAAAGTCAACCTATGCTGAATATACAGACCAGCTGATGTGTAGCTCTTCACTCAGCACAGGTATTTTACCTCCACGTCACACCGAGACAGGTGCGGACATATTGTCCTTTTTGCTACATCTCCGACCGGAGCGTCAAATGACTTGTTGAGTAATTTGGCATGTCCCACATTCCTGCCCTGCTAAATGGAACCTGGTTCCGTGGAGAGACCCGACGCAGACGCTCTGTCTCGCCACCAGCTGATACTCAGTGACAGCAGAGGATACCCAAATGCAAATACAGCAAAAGTGAGGCAGGAAGGGGATTAAAGGACCAAGCCGCAACAGGTCGCTCCAGGATGTACACCAGGAGTTAAAAACGTGTTTGAACGACACAGAACAGTCTACTGCTAAGGTTAGCATCGACTCAGGATCTCTCCCAAATCTAACCTTTGTTTCATGGGCCGAGATACACAGCACTCCGACAAAATATGAATCATAGCAATCCATTTATTATGTTACGAATTAAGTCCATGTTTGAAATTGATCTGGATAAGCTCTAAATGTGGATCATCCCCAAAAGTGAATCAGTTCGTCCTTGCCTCACACTGAAGGCAAATTTCATCCAAATCTTTTCACAGCTTTTTGAGTTATGTCTGTAACAGATGTGTATGCATAGACCCTGTTTATTCATGAAGGCAAAAACATAACCTTCTTCAACAGAGTCAGTGGACGTACTAATAGCTGATTAATTATATTTGTGCGTTTGTCGTGCTCATCATAATGACGCAAATATGATGCCATTTTAATATATAAAGAGTAAGAAGACAACTTAGGTCTGGAAAAACTTGTTTGAACATGTGGCTTTAAAGGACGGGCGACAGACAGGAAGAACAACTCGGGTCCACTTAATGACTCAGTTCCATTAAGAGTCCGAGTTTCCTGCTATGACATGTCAAAAAGTCTGCCATGCAACTGCTCGGTCACACGCTTCTGTGTACCTCTATGTCCCCTCAGCTTACAGAAACGAAGCCAAAATATGAGCAGAGCTCAGCTGCTCATATTTTCATCAGCTGGTTAAGATAAACCCTCTGCTTGGCTTGCACTTGAGATTTTAGTTTGACCCATGTCCACTCTGATAGCATTTAGGGGAAGGCTTTAGCACCTCTACTGCAGCCAGCCACCAATGTGTGATGAAGACATCTCGGCTTAGATTTCTGGGAACGCTAATGTCATCCATTTTGTTGTGTCTTACTGATTTGCGCTTTGTCGCCAATGAAACTGTCTATAGAAGGAGAACAGGTGTTGCCGTAGCTGCCTGTCCAGGATGGCAGATGTGCTCATGCTCCAAACATGAAACCTTCCAAATATTCACACTTAAAGAACCGTCTGTCCAGTTTTGCATGATTCATCCATAATCAGAAACATATCCCACATGGCTCACAGCCTGTTTCCAAAGCACAACAGCTCTATATTTATTCGAAGACAATAAAAAAGATGGGAGCTTGCGCATTTTTAAAAACGCTCCAGCAATGCCTTCATTATACCATCAAACATAGTTTCAATCCACAAGGGCGTATTTGTCAGATCAAACGGGACCTGGAGAGGCCCTGGCAGGATCCCCCAGCGGATTCAAACATTGTTTGATGGTCTAATGAAGACTCTGGAGGAGCAGGATGCACTGTGTGGGCTCCTTTCATGCTCACACCTCAGAGTTTTTACATTGATTTACTATCTTGAGTTACTGTCTCAGACAGCAGCTGGTTTTAGTTCATTTCAGGAGCTGCTGTGCCATGAAAAGCTGTGTAAACAGACAATAATTCTATTGCACCAAAATATAAAGAATTTATAAACTATTCACCTTCTGTTTAGGTTCTTGTCACCAAATGAAAACTGCCAAACAAGCAACTACTCAATTCCAACCGAAGTTTCATCATAGTTTCATTTTGATGAAACGGTTCCATAGATACCTGAAACAGCTGACCACTCTATTTTTTACTAAACGTTCATCAAACGGAAGGAAATGCACTTGTTGGGTCTGTCTTCATGGGCGCGTTGATCCACATTTGGTGCTTTGATGAGCCCCGGTGTTGGGGCTTGTGAAAAAACTGATCTAATTTTACATCTCTGCCTCACCAAGGTTGTGCCAATCTGTGAATGTCCTACTTTAGCGGCAGGAGCGAGCCAGAGCGTTCCTGTTCTGCCATCTAACCACTTTTAAACTAGTCTACTGGACGTTGCACAGTGGCGAGTTTCCTACATTAGAGTAATTCAGCCATGCATGCTTGAAGGAGATGAAGAGGTCAACTACAAGTTGACGCATCATCAACGTTAAGCCCCACCTCTTCGAGTCATCAGGATTTGATGGCTGTCATCAGTGGATCACAGAATGAAAAGCAGAAACCCTCAGCCATGACACTGGCTGCTTACTTAATCCATAATATGTGTCATAGTACACAAAAACGCCACATTGACATTGAACAAGGCCAAAAACTTCATGTTCATGGTCATTGATCATTATAGTATTATTGATCAGTCGTTGGTGAACACCAGTCATCCTGCAATACAACCCCATTGTTTTTGACTGGATCAAAATCTTGTGCTTTGGACTTGCTGTTCAGACAATGTGGGCTCAACGGATGGCGTGTTGCGCCACTTTTAGGGTCACGCGTGCTTCCGTGCATTCTGAAGCTTTCTGTATGTCATTCACTCTCATCACTTGACAGCCGTTGACTCGGCCCCACAGCCTAGACTCAAAGTTTGGTAAAGTTTTGGTGTAAAAACGACTTGGTAAGGTTTAGGATGCATGTGTGATCCCAACGTCTGCACTAAAAATGCAGGGGATGAACCTAATAAACCTAAATTGGTGAGACCACCCGTCCACACGTAACCTCTTTTACATATTGGAAATTGAACTAGTGAAAAAGGTCAATGCATCATGTTCAGGCAATCTTATTTTGAAGGCAGTGTGTCATATTTGCAGCTCCAATGCAAGTGCAACATATGATAATCCAGGACGTATTCTCTCTCCCAGTACTTGTTGTTCTGTTTGGTTGTTTTTATTCATTCAAATTTGCTTTGCAAGGACATGGGATCTATTATTCCTCAGCATCGTGAGGGGGAGCATGAATGGAGTGAAAAAGCTCCTCAGTGAGTTTGCTCCTCTGATGTGTACGTTTCTCGTGACTCTGGAGTCTTTTCGCTTGCACGCTGTCTGCCTCTGTGATTTTCTCTGACTCAGGATCAGCTCCCCCTCGAGCTCCGTCACATATTTCTCACACATGACTCACTCTTGTATTTACTGCGAGATGCTGGCAAACCCGGGGAGGAAACAAGCATTGGGCCGTTTTAATGTTTTAACGACATTCCTGGTGGTGAGAAATCCTCCTGTGCCTCCTGAGTGCTGCTGGTGATTAATCAGATGAAACTTTGCTGCGGGGCATCCTCTCTCACCTGACACAACCAGTCACCCAGCTCCAATAAACCCGAGCCCTTTTCCCGGCGAAAGGAAGAAATATGGAAAATTGTGTGCTGGTTTCGATCATTTTGATGATAAAGTGGTTACTTTTATTTCCTGAAAACTCGCTCAGTAACGCGCACACCCCTTCGACTCGCCTCAACATGCCCTAGAATGAATACAAGAAAGAAAATCACAAAAACAACAACCAGGATCAGGATCAGGATCCAGCTCCAGATCTCTCCAAAAACATTCAGTGACATTTGTTTCTTTGGCCAAGTCCCACTAACACATACATTTTCAGAAAAATCTGTCAATGTTTTAAACTGATCCAGTTTCAAGGTCCAGATCTGGATCTGGATCCCTCCCAAAGAGTTTGCAAACTGTAGCAGGGAAGCTCACGCTGCTTGAAACATTTGAAATAAATCACGACTGACCAGGAGAGGTGGCTGAAAGGTCTTTGAAAGGTGGCATTCAAAGATGAAGACAGTCCTTGAAATCCATTTTTTTTTTTTAAATGTCATCATAAAAAGGGAATTCTTTGATATTCATTTGGTGTTTAATTTTGTTTGTTTGTTCTGCCTGTGTCTGTTTGCCGGGACCAAATGCAGATATCCAAGCAGTGACTCAATGAGTATTGATGTATTGATCATACACCATATCGATCCTTTCCCGTCTTACTTCAAATAAAGGCGAAATCTGCGCCTAAAAAATGAATATTGAACCATACAGTGCAGACCCGTGGCTCTTTTCTTTAGCCCAGCTCTCACTACAGAAGAAGAAAAATGAAATGAAATGAAAGCAAAGCTTCTCCCACTCGATTCGCACCTACATGCTCACGTTTCTATAAATGACTCACTCCTCTCAAATCAGACAAACTCATTCCTCTGACTAGAAATGTGCTGTCCATATCTCTCAATTTTATGATTGTTTTTTGTTTTTGTGCCCCCCACAACTCCCTATTCCATTCTGCTGTTGTTGATTTGTTTTTGTTTCTCCATCAGCTTTTGCTTCCAAAATGCACAT
This sequence comes from Mola mola, assembly GCA_001698575.1. Classification (NCBI taxonomy): domain Eukaryota; kingdom Metazoa; phylum Chordata; class Actinopteri; order Tetraodontiformes; family Molidae; genus Mola; species Mola mola. Next base: position 2,800,940 of record KV751358.1, read on the forward strand.
ACGGATCAATACACACCGCTTTTTGTTTGGATGACTGTGGCATACTCTTTGATTACATCATTACAGGTGTTAGTTTATGTTATCCATCATAAGTAGTAGTGTGGGGTTTTTTCTATTGGTTTTATTTACTGTAGGTTTGTTTTTTTCCCCCCATTGGTTTCACACGAGCCAAGGTGTGAACTGTGGTTAAGTTTCCTGGGGAGGGATTTCAAAACTGCATTGTATGTGGTAGACAGTTGATGTCTGAGGCCTCCTCCTCTGTTAAGTGATGGCTGTTCCAGCTTGACATAGATGGCCTCCTTTACTCCTCTCTCAAACCATCTATCCTCCCTGTCCAGCACATGCACATTCTCATCCTCAAAGGAGTGTCCCTTCTCCTTTAAGTGTAAGTGGACTGCTGAGTCCTGGCCAGAGGAGCTGGCTCTCCGGTGTTAAGCCATGTGTTTGTGGAGAGGTTGTTTGGTCTCTCCGATATAAAAGTCTGTGCACTCCTCAATGCACTGGACTGCATAAGCAACATTGTCAAGTTTGTGTCTGGGAGTTTTGTCCTTGGGGTGAGCTAGTTTCTGTCTCAGAGTGTTGCAGGGTCAGAAGTGAACTGGGATGTCATGCTTAGAGAAAATTCTTCTGAATTTCTCTGACACCCCTGCCACATACCGAATGACAACGTTGTGGTGTTTGTTCCTCTCCTCTTCCTGTGTTGTCGGGGGGCTGTTCCTGGAGCCCTTAGTGGATTTGACATACGCCCAGTTAGGGTATCCACAGGTTTTTAATGCTGTCGTGATGTGTTTGTGTTCCTTACACTTCCCCTCTGTCCTTGTGGGAACATTTTCAGCCCTGTGATGTAGGGTTCTGATAACTCCCAGCTTGTGCTCCAAAGGGTGGTGAGAGTTGAAGAGCAGGTACTGGTTTGTGTGAGTAGGTTTCTGGTAGTGTTCAATGTTGAGCCCTCTGTCCTTCTCAAGGTGTATGGCACAGTCCAGGAAAGGCAACCTGTTCTCTTTCAGGTCCTCCCTTGTGAACTTGATGTTGCTGTCTACTGAGTTGAGGTGTTCCTTGAAAGCTTCTCTTGGGTTTTGATCTCGACCCAGGTATCATCCACATATCTGAACCAATGGCTCGGTGTTGTTCTTTTGGAAGAGCTCAGTGCCCTACTTTCCACTTCCTCCATGTAGAGGTTGGCCACCAAAATGGCACACTGGGGAGTCCATGGTGCAGCCATGCTTCTGACTGTAGAAAACTTTGTTGTACTTGAAGTAGGTGGTGGATAGGCTGAGGTCCAACAATTACAGATTTGTTCGTGTGATACCAGCGACTCGCATGATGACCGGGGGTAGTGACAACCCAACTGATGGTGGGTGGAACTGGGTCACATAGACTGGGGGATGGGCAATGTACCCTTTGTCCACTCTCCTAGATGTGGAGGATCCTCCACAAGGTTAAATACTGGGGATTCCCTACCAGAAACTTCGAACTGAAGAAGCCTCTATGATGTGAGGCGAAACGTCTTCAGGGAACTACTACAAGTCCAGTTGCCTTCAACTTAAACACCAAGACTACCATGATCTGGATGACTGAGAATCTTCACAGACGAAAGAGAATATAGTCTGACAATAAAAGAAAGCCATCTGATAAAGTTATTAATCTTGACCCCACACCTTAATAGAAGGGTATAAAATACAGCACAATAGTACAAATTCAGTCCTGAGTATCCTAAATGTGAAATTCTTCGGTTTTACCAGCATTAAAATTACATTCATCAGGTCACATTGTTACCACAGCCTGTTTGATAACAGCTCACGCTGATGGATCTTTGAAATTAAGTTGTTTGCAATTTGTAGATTGTACTGATATATAAATATATATTGATAAATTACCTGTATATTACTGTTTAGTACATATATTCTTTTCATATATATGAAAATATATGCATTGTATGTACATATTTATATGGAATTGACAGATATGGATATATGTTTATATACAAAAGCGTTACTATTTGTAATAGCTGTCATATATTTTATACACACCTGTACATATATGTTTTTACCTCATATGTACATACATTTCATATGTATTCAATATATTTACTTTCATTATGTTTGCATATCGGCCTTTATACTTTTTCCACTATAAAAGTCATCCCATGACAGGGCAGGAATAGATCAAACTCTTATATTCACAGTTAACTTAGTTATTAAGAATTGAGGCAGAAAACTTTCTGCCCAAAAAACTTGTGTGAAACTGTGAAACTTCTATAATGTACAGTAGGTATAACATTTCCACGGCAAAGACTGCGAGCCAGCGAGCGTGACTAAACGTGATTAAAACAGTCGTGCCATGCAGAGCTGCGGTGGTGATCCGTGGTCATTTAAGAATGGAGCTCTACCACGATCCCACGCCACTTCAGGTTGTCGGATGGCCTCTTTTGTTTTCACAGATCAGATTGAGAGCCCTCTAGTTGTCAGGCGCCGTGCGCTCACACCTTGTTAGGACTGTTAAGACCTTGTCAAGGTGGCGAAAAAAGAAAGTTTTACCCGTCACCTCAGATGTTGCTTTTGCGTATTTAACCAGGATACTCTCATTCATAAAACACAGCTGTTCTAAAGAAAGATTCCAAAACAAGAAGCGTCAGAGGTCAGCAGGTCAGCGAGTCACTGGAAGCTACGAGTCACGAGCGCAGCCGCCAGTGTTCCTAAACGATGTTTATGTGGAACATCTGAACTATTACATTGTAATGAGCTTCCTCAAGGTCCAAATTTATGGTTCCAGAAGAGGGAGGAATGTTAATAAGGTCTAGTAAATCCAGATGTGGAGAGCAATGCAGAGCTGTTTTTTTTTTTGTTTTTTTTTGCCTCACAGATTTCACAGAGCGTGGCAACGCAAAATTACAACTCTGGAACTGCATTTCTTTTTCTATTTTTCATTCGACAGACCAGAGCTGCTTCTCAGATAGTTCAGAGCAAACGCGAGCGCGCAGGTTTATCCTTGTCATGAAGTCACGCTATGAAACACGGGTGAACTCTGAGGTCAAATGAAGAGCTGCAGCCTCACAGCTGACAGGAAGACCTGCTGACATGGAGAATATGTGACATTACTGAGGAAAATACCGTTTGAATTTGACTATGACTCCAGTTTCACATCAGTAACTCCAGTTTGACTATTCATATCGATCAAGATCAATGTTTTTGACTCACCAACAGAGAGTTAAAATAATAAACATAGGCACCAACAGCTCCATGATTGACTCTTATTGATCAGAATATAGTCAAATAAACCTCAAGTTCAAATTTCTGCTCCGCTGACTGTGATTAACAAATGATAAAATACTCCATAGAATTGTCTCTGAAAAGTCAATCTCACTTGTTTGGTGACGTCTGAGTGCCTGATGCTGACTCAGCTCTGGCGTCACGGCTTCCTGGGACATTTGGATGGGACGGGGTCGTCGGTCACGTGATCGGGAGCACGTGTTTTCCTGCTGCAGGAGTTCAGACCAGTGAGTGTGAACAAAACACTCACTGGTCTATCCTGGAGGATACATCCTTCCCTTCTGTTTACTCCCCCTGCCACCTTTGTGTCTCCTCCTCTCTGCTCCGCTGCATTATAGACGCTCCAGTCACTGTCAAAGAGCAACTTGAACTGTCATGTTCCCTCTTGCTGATCATCTTTTCTTTATGATCTAATCTTTGAATATTTCAACAGAAAGAGAAACAACAAATGAGACGTCCTCTGCCTAATTTGATTGTTTTTAAACGGTGTCTTCTGGGCTGCGGTGCGTCCGCGTGGTCGATTATTAGAATATCAAACAATTCTCTTCAACGTCTGATGATATTCACACACACACTGGAGCATTTTAATCGCGTTGCTCTGAAATACACACGTCCTCGTGATGTGCAGGGGTTTTTTTTTCTATCCTGTAAATATACAATACGAGCGGGGTGTCCAATCAGTGTGCCTGCCGGTGCGTAATGCGCCAATGTGGCCTCGTCTCCCCGCGCCCACCTCTCTCCTCCCTACCCAATAAGAAAAGGCAGCATTTGGAGCAGCCAGGAAAGACCTTGCCTGGGTGATTTTGTGTGTGTGTATGTTGTTGTGTTTTTACCCTCCCTCGCCGGCAGAGCTGCTCCACCGGCCGTGTGTCCTGCTGCGCGCCGCGGAGTTCGGACACCCGCAGCATCACCTGCGCCAGGCTGGTCCGGAGGACACGCTCACCGTAAGTGCATTGCATATTCTCATTTTTTTCTTTAATATACATATTTCTTGCTTGAGTTCACACATTTTAAGGCGACTGGCAACCTCAAAACTCCATTTATTTATTTTTTAAATTGTCGTTTTAACGTCTCCTCGCTTGACGCGCAACTCGTGCAACGGCGCCGGAGCTGCGATTCCCACAGCTGCAGCTCCGACCCACGCGGCTTTTGCAGCTGTTCATGCCGTGTGAAATTATTGACACGCCGACGCCGCTCAGCAGGCACGGTTCGGTGCATTTTGGCAGGACAGGACCGGAGGGTCTCCGCGGGGGCACAGCAGCTGTATTGCCGGACCCGCAGCTGCAATAAGTGCGCCGAACTGAACGGGCAGAGCGAATGAGTCAGACACGCTCCTGATTTGATTTAGGACTCACCGCGTTTGTGTCCATAGTCGAGTTTTCCTAAATTTAGTCACTTGTTCAATTGCGTTTGGCGTGACTTTGGCGCGATCGGAGTGGGAGCGCAAATAGAAACACACACTTGGATGATCATGATAGATGAACTGATATTTTATTAGAATGGGCAGTTTGTGGCTGATTACTGTATCACACACTTTTTTTTTTTTTTAAATCAACAAACACGCCTACACATTTAGCTGACTAATGAATTCATATTTTATGTCTTTAGTAGACACTCACTGCTGGACTTGTGTGAGTAGACGGTTTGGGCTCTAAAAGCCTGAACCAGCAAGGAACTTCCAACTCTCACATTGTTGGTCCATTTGTTATCTCAGCTTCTCTGCTTCCTGCCCCTGATTGAAATGTCGTGCACAACATGCTCTGTTATTCCTCAGCGCAGAATGGCCATTTCCCCCCCCTCTTTATTGAAGTTAAAGCACGCAGTCTTTATTTGTCGCTTCCGGTTGTGCGGACCGTCAGTGGTAAGCTGAGCTGGATGATGGGCAGTGGGTGTTGAAATCAATATAGCGCCACAAGAAACGATGGCTTCAATGTCAATCACCTAGAGGCAGTCATTTAGGAACCCCGCCTGTGGGAACTCGCTGTTCTGTTGAAAGATTTCTCTCAGGATAATTATTTCAATCGCTGTGACACATTTCATTGACTCCCAAAGAACGAGGCAAATAAAGGAAAGTGATCTTCAAAGGGCATGGAAAGGTTGTTCTCGCTGTAAATGTGGACTTCTCTCTTTAAGAACGGACGCACTTTCTTTGAAACATTCCTAAATGATGCATAGTACATTAAAGGACTATTACAGAATGAAGACAGATTCCCCTATAAGGAAAGGCGCCTTTGGCTGCGAAAGAACGCCTTGTTGGCACATTTATTTCTACTGTGTTACTTTTGGCCTCTGCACGACTTGGCTCAACTTGCCGCAGGCTTTTTTTTTTTTTGCACTTGTCTTCAACTTAGCCTACATACACAAAAATAGAACTAAAAAGGCGGATGCATGTTCGCTTCCACGCATGTCGGTTTGGTGTGAGTCAGTCAGTGGGCATCGTTTGCAGATCTGGACCCTTCCTGTTGTTGTCTGCTGTGCGTGACTCGGCCAGGAAGGCGGGGCCGCGCAGTGTTTGAAACCTACCAGCACCAGTAGCGGTGGCATCGGTTTTTATGAGACACTTTGAGGTTTTGTTGGCTTAATGATTAAATTGCCTGAGGGGTGGCGCCAAAGACATGTCAAGGCTGCGACTTCTCAGCGCAGACAATCATTCCCACCGTAAACATTGATGGGGAAAGACTGGTGGGTTTCCAAAAGCTGATTTTTATGCGTCTTTTTGATTGGCGCATGAAAAGCACGTAAAACTTGAAATTTTTGTACTATTTCCAATATGCATTGTGCTATTTTTGTTGCGTTTTACTTTCATCTTCTTCTATGTTTATGTTGGTTGCTCTCTTTAATTGCGTCATTAGGTCTACTTCTTCTGTGGTAAAGAAAGTGTGCCACCTGCTGGCTGTCTTACTGAACAAACTCCTAATTTTCTTAGTGGATGGAAACGAACGTAAATGTGCGTTTTCTTTTTTTGAGTTTTGGAACATTTGCTTAAACTTTGCAGTAGATTATAATGGAAACCCAGCTACTGTGACAGTAGATGGGGTTTAAAGCTCTCTTCAGAGACAGTAGAGGGGGTCGTCTTCCATCGGGAAGTTTCATTGGTTTGTTCTGTGGCTCTGATGTCGAAGTGTCCTTGGCCAAGATACCAAACCTCAAATTTCTAGATAGAAACATTGCGAGAAAGTAGGATAGGAGGTGCTGCGTTGCTAATGATCCGTTCAACATCTCGTGTGTGTGGATGGGTGAATGTGGGAGGCCTTTTGATGAGTTGGTAGACTTGTGCACAGGTTTGACGAACACCTTCATCAAAGACTTGCCAAAACTGCTACCAATGAACAAATCTTTATCACTCTTCGTCATAATTTGCAATGCTTTTCATTTTACCTTTGAGCGCTGCTATTCAACGTTTGTCCTTTAGAAAGACTTCATACTAACAAGCGCAATTTTACCCCAACCCCTTTGTGGTGGTGTCCATGAAGATGAATGAATGTCAGTCCTGCTGCAGTTGATGCTTGAGATGTCGCCAGTAAACGTACACTCTGAACAGAAGCAGGCCGGTATCATGGGACCCTCAGAATGGACTGCTCCTGCAAAATCATGCAGCAGTGCAGAAAGTAATGGGGGAGAATGTGTGCTAACCCTAACCCTAGTCTTTATTTGAAGGTCTCTGCCCTCGACGATACCAGTATCTGCAGATTTTGTCAAAAAAAGATGAGTGTCCTCCTACCTCTGTCCTCAAAGGGCAGCCAGCAACATGCTGAATTTCACTTGTCTCTCCATTACACTCTGCTTGCATCAATACAAACCTTCTGTCCAGCCGGTGTACTATTGTGAAAGATTGATAACGGATGATTCCGTACCAAACAGAATGAAAATTAGGTGGCGAATGTTCATTGCCAGTGCAGGAAGTGCTGTGTAGTTGACACTGCAGCGATAAAACACATTAAAAGAAAATCTTCAACCTGGAACCAGACAGTGTTTGACACTTGTGCTTGATGAATGAACCACTCAGGGTTTAGAAAAAAGTAGAATATCCAAAAATATCCAGCCTGTATAAATGGATTAGAAATTGATTTAAATCTTTTTTTTTTTTTTTTTTTTTTTTTTTTTTCTGCTTGTCCACTCTCCTTCATATTGGGGCTACTTAGTGATAGTCACTCTGCGGTTTATTGGACTAAATCCCAGGCTGAGTGGTAGGTTGCCGCGAAGCTCCACCCCCTGGGATTAACACGGCAGAGTGGTAGGTCGGACCATTTTGTAGTATGCTGAATCCTCTTTCAGACAATTCATGTGTCCTCACCTTAACCCCACATCCTCGGTTTCTTTAGTCCCCCACACAATCGGGCTCTTGAGGACATGGAGTGGAAAGGAAGAGCTCTCATGGCAACATGAGGCACTCACAAAAGCATGTGCGGGGCTTGTTCACCAACATCACTGTGGTCACCAATTCAATCAGGGCTCTTCTTAGGTCCTTTTTATTCACACCCAGGCAGATTTGGAATGATATCCTTAATATTTAGAGACGGATGTTGTTTAAAGGCTGCCTTCCTTGTTACCGTATCCATGACCGGAATAAGCGGTCAACACCATGGCTTGGCTGATCTGCTTTCATTCAGCATCCATCAACGACAGTCTCCAAGCAACAAATTATGTATTATGTATTATGTGGAAAACCTAAGTAACCAACCCTGCTGACTTGGGTGGGGCTTAACTTTGTGGAAACTGAAAGTTACCACTCTGATGCATTAACTCTTCCTCCTGGGAATCCGTGTCTGCTTTTGTACTTGTACGGCTAAATTACGCCGAAGTTAGAGCGTGCCTCTGAGCAGCGTATAGTAGACTAGTTTAAAAGTAGGACGGTGACAGAGGAGATAGAATCTTGCTGCTCCAGTAGCAAGTACTTGCTGATTGCGACGGCTACATTTTTGGCAATATTGGGGGTCGTCTCTGCTAAGCACATTGATGCTGGGTCAGCTGATCAAGTCACCCTCGCTTTGCACTTTGATTGTAGTATTCAAATGCAGAAGAGGATAACTTCTTTCACTGAATGGCAACACAATACTTTATCCCAAGTTAAGCGTATTTAAATGGGTTTATACCTGCAGTGCTGGACCTCTCCGTATAAATGAACATTATCAAGTCCTTACCAAAAGAGTTCACGCAATGCCGATGATGGAGTTTTTAAACCAGCGTAGGTGTTGGTGTGCAATGGGTTTTATAAATGAGACCTGCAACAGGTCACAAACCTCACATTTTTGGATTGTGTCTGAGTGTTTGAGTCATGATTTGGCTCAGCAAAATGGAGAGAGGGGTTGGGAATAATTGAATTTAAATGTGCTATTTTGGACTCTGCCTGTAATCACCACCATAAACACAATTTTTTCAACAATGAATCTCACAGTGCTTGACACTGAATACACAATCTCTTGATCTACTGAGGGCGCCAACTTTTCCAGTTAATCCACTATAAGAAGTCGCAGCCAATGGATTTCAGTAAATGGAGACGAATTTGATGCCTTATCACATTTGGAGCTCGCATGCGCAGATGGAAATAAACTAGAGGGGCAAATCTACACTCGACGGCTCAAACAGCTGATCTGAAGGCCTACCCATCCTGCCACAGGTTGGATTGCTGAAATTAAAACATAAAACACTAATAATCACAGTTTCACAGAAGCACCATCCTAAATCCAAAGAGAAGCACAGCATTGTTTATATGAGCCCGATGAAGTCATCCGGCTCATTTTTTGATCCCTGTACGGTCTCCAACACGCCTTTTATCCTTAACCACACGACTTCCCTTTCTTGCTTTAACAGCAGCCCTTTGAACCTGACACCGAGTGTGGAGATGCTCAGGGATGTAGGAGCGCTCTTCTTTTATCTTAACGACAGCCTTGTCCCAGGGCGGCGGTCAGACACAGAGGAAGTGCCCTTATCTCTGAGAGAGGCGAGTGCAAGAGGCTGAGCGGATCTGTCGGCCATCCTGATGGGCTTTCATGGTCACAGCGTGGGCAGGTGACTGTCCCCACAGCACGCCTATATGGAGTCGTTAACCCAGAGGGTGTCCAGTGTGAGAAGAGGAGTGAGGAGTAATGTTTGTTCATGATCCCCCTCTATCAGTCCAGACTCGCTATTTTACTCAGCAGAGATGACAATGAGTCAGGCTTCATATTAGATGTGCTTTGTAAGTCAAGAGGGAGACTCACGGCACGGCAGATAGCTTTATGTGCTGCGCGCCTTGGTTGCATGCGATGATAAAAATTGATGTGATGCGTCAGCTGCACGTTAGGAGATACTGGAACGAAAAACCCCTGCTGACTGAGATGGCGAAGAGGCAGGTTTTAAATGAGCGGGGAAAAAAAATAAAAAAAATAAAATTGTCTGTAATAGCCATAATTTGGTTTCACATTGTGATGACGTTTTTCTGTCATGTAGCCCTACATTGATGTTAGATGTTGCATAGTTTATATGTAAGCCTATCCAAATGTACGCTCACTGTTAACTAAGGAAAGAAGTGTTTCTTTGGTATTCTTGGCATGGATAAAATATACAATGTGGTCAAAATTATACTGTTAGACTGTCAGTATTTTTTTTAAAACAAATCTACACCATACCAGTATTCCATTTTAAAGACGTAGACATTATTCCCCATTTTGCACTCACAGAAAATAATACATTCAGCTTCTGCCAGTTTACAGAACACGTCACTTTTTTTGTAATGACATTTTCTAAAATGTCTGACCTACCCTGAACTGACGTGTCCCTGCCCAATGTATGTTTGGGTTAAACATTTTAATGTCAGAAAATTATGGTAATTAAAAATTTGAGCCATAGCAATATGTGTCTGAGGCGAACTGCATTGCAATTGCTTTTTTGGCCACTTGGGGGCAGCAAAGGAAGCTACAAACTCTGAATGCGACATATTGTAACAAATGATGAGCAGAGGGCTAATTATTACCAGCGGGTAAATATGGAAGCTGGCAGACAACAGACAGTAATTTGCTTGTAATTTAGCAACACATTTTATGGATATTTAACTGAACTGGCATTTTCTTTACTGTGCTTAGTTGCAGAACTCTGGTTGTACTAGCGAGTAACGACTGCAATGATTAATCGATTCGTCGATCAAAAGTTAATAAATTAAATTTGATAATGGAAAAATAGTGTCTGTCTCGGGTTGCGGCTTCTTAAATGTCAGTATCTGCTGCTTCTCATTGTCGTTTGGCTGTAAATGACGAGTCTTTTGCACATGTTTGTGTGCACGAATTGAAATAAATTGAAGAAAACAACATTGTCAACAAGGCCCACACTGAAATAAAATGAATAAAACTATCCCTAACCGAAGCAAAAACAATGCTATTAATGTGGAAATTCTTGAAATGCCTGAGAGCTTTTCAGATTGGTCATCACCTCTGTAGCAACCAAGTCAAGAATTAACAACATATTGTTATCGGAGGCTACCTTTTTAGCTCTTCATCCCATCCCTCCATAGTAGAAGGCAGAGACTTCTGCCCGTATTTCACACTAAGAAGCTTTGAGTAAGGTCCATAAAGTCAGTATGAGCTATGTTTTAGGCCCAAAGCTGCATCGCCTTCTATCTAAAGTCCTGTTTCTTGCTACTGTTTTATTAGCTTTGGTCTCCAACGCCTCCTGAGGAAAATATCTGTCTCTTTAGCAGCTCCGCCTGTGTCTCTGTTGTATTGAATCGGTACTCACTTGTCCTGAATGTACAGTGGGAATGAAATAAATGGTACGACACCGAGCGGGAAGAGACGTCATTTGCTCATTTGTTCCGGTTCATTTGCCGCTCGCCTGTTGTTCTCGCCTCTCCTCACATGCTGCCAGAATGCTCCACAGACCAGATCACCCAATCAGGAAGTCAGGTATTTGCCTTGGAAATCCAACAAATCAAACATGTGTCTGAGATGAGAGGGATATTCAAGAAATTCCAAAACAACCACAGGTTCTTCTGGAGGCCAGGATTTGAAGTGGAAAGAAAGCAAGGAAAGACTGTGACCACAAAAATGCTCTGGTAGCATGAAACCCCCCAACATCCTTCAATCAGAGGCTTGAGACACTTACAACAACATCTTTCATTGCTTTATAATGGCTCTTTATGTAACTCTGGATGTCCGTAAAATTCCAAATATGGACCTAATGTTTTCTTCGTTTCTTTTATATGTGAAGTATTGCCTGTGTTCTGCAGCCTGATTGAGACATGACACTGCTTCTTCTACATCCGCTTATCACCTTTACCGTTGTTTCCTCTCTCCTAAAATACATCTAAAATGTCTTTGCATATGCTTTTCAACAATCTAGAATACCACGGCAGCTTTAAAGCTCTCTGATGGCTGTGATCGTTAGATACGTGCTGACGAAACACAGAAAACAAACGTCTGAGAAAATCGAATTGGTAAAAATTCTCACTTTGATCTGCAGTACAAATGAAAACATGTTGGGGTGAAGGAAAATGTTGTGCCACATGTCACAGAATTCGCCATGACATAGAACCAGAGCTGTGTACTTGAGGTTCGTGTCATGAATGTGAGTTCTTGAGACTTGACTTAATTAGTGTTCCACAGATCCAGCTCTAATCTGTGGATTAGAGCTGGATCTCTACCGCAGACTCAACACTATAATCCCATAATATTTTAGCACTCATTGCAGGAAGACCAGAGATGTCATATTTTTTGCTGTTTCATTTTACCTACATCACCCATAAGTCTTAAACGAGACTAATGAAACTGTTGTGTCTACACATTTTGATTGTGTAAAATGGGTAGAGTTCCTCCTAAATGTCTTACAACTTAAAAAATGGAAAATCTTCGGGGGCCCAACCCGACCCACCCAAGTGTCAACATCCATAATCCAACCGCTCCATCGATTTATGCAACATTTTGCAAGAAATTGTGTGCAAATTTCAAAGTAATATATATAAATCAGGTTTTTGATCTTTAATAATATTTGAAACAGATGCAGATTGATTTACCTTCAACTTCATGCTGAATTAAACATCACGAACATCTTGATTTGTGTCTCACCTCTCACTATCTTCAGACCTTTCTTTGACCTGATGTGAGTAAACCCTGAATCTTTATTGTAGTCAGTGCAACTTCTCCTAAACCCCCCACCTGTTGTTTTGTTTTTTCGTGGGAGGTCACGCCCAGTCCTGTGTAGCCCCGTGTTGTGATGCAGTCAGGCTCGCTTTAATATTTCATAGGCTGCCACTTTGATGAAGCCGAGCGAGCACCAGCCCTCATTACTGGGAGTCTGGATATCAATGCTTAGATGCCAAGCTGCTGAATCATTTATCACCCTGACTTTTTCTACTCACCTGCTCTTTGATGCATTAAGGCACAGGCACGCCGCAGAAATGCTGGGATGAGTTTGAGGGTTTATATATAGGTTCATATGTTTTAACACATGCCTTTGCTCTAGAGGAACGTGTGTGTGAGAAAAAACATCTATACGATTGGCATAGTATAGATGCCAGTATATACTCCTATATATATATATAAAGTACCCATTGATTGGGAGTATCAATAACAGTGACGCTGTGCTGCATGATCTGTGTGGAGATACTAGATACGTTGCTGATTTCATTACTTCTCTGCTGCAATAATTACAAGAAACCAGTCAAGCACTGCCTTCACATCACTTTTCCCACGTAAACACCTTCTCTCTCATGAGCAAGAAGGCTGCTGAAGGACCTGAAGCAAAACACTGCCAGCGAAGGAAGATTTTTCACAGAGTGTTTGCTGCAGAAAATTGTAATACTGTGACGTATCTGCTCAGCATTCTTGTTCAGCGACAGCGACTCGACTGTTAATTGATTCATTGATTCAAAGGGCGTGCCATAAAATAGTGCAACATAGATTCCAAAGGCTGGAGGGTCACACCAGGACTTTCACCCTGAAAACCAGTGTTCACATCCCATTTGGAACCAAACTTCACCAGTCATCCCCTAAACCTAACAGCATGATTTTGTACCTAAATGTGACCAAAGTAACCTCGACCTTGTGTGTCAGGAAAGGACGGGCTTGGTGTGTCAACCTCAGATGCTTAAGGTGAGGCTTAGCGCATCAGCCACACACACCCAAGTGGCTGTTGTGAGCCAGTAAAGGCTCAACCTGTCATTCCAACAATGTTGAAGGTCACCTTTTGCATCTGGTTGGATGAGAACAGGATGACTGGAGATATTTGGGTGCCCATGGCTTGTGGCCAGATTAAAGGAGAGGAGGTACGATGTGGGAGCTACCAGTGGCTAGACAGACAGACAGACAGCGCAGAGGCTCTGATCACAAGCGCTCAGAATCACTTTGGATGGGGTAGGCCAGCAGTAAGATGTAAGACTCTAAAGAGGAACACTGAGAGGCTCAACCAAGTGGCTTGGATAGTGTGCAAGAATCTGTAATGAATACCCGCTGGAAGGTACTGGCAAACGAACCAGAAAAGATGGTGGAAGACAAGAACCAGATGGCAGTAGTATTGATCAGTGTAGCTATGCTGAGCAAGGGTAACTTCAAAGTGGAAGAAATAAAGTGGGTGTGGAAGCTGAAACGCTGGTGGAAACAGGAGCATCAGGGACACCGACCCCCAAACAAGGAGAGATGCTCCTGGAGATTCCAGGAAACACATGTGGAGGTTTGTGGTTTGTGGGGGGGTTTGACTGGGCAGTCATGTCTTATAAATAAACCAAATATGAGCTGTATGATGCTGTAGATAATGTGAATGGGGCAACAACCTGAAATTATTGTGCTGTAGATGTTTGACAGGTACATTGTTACAGGTTTTACAAGTGCTTAAGAGCTTTACAGTGCTGTTAATGGAAATCAAATCAAATCAAATCAAATCAAATTTTATTTGTACAGCCCGAAATCACAATTTACACATTATCTCACTGGGCTTTGACAAACTGTACAGATGTGACATCCTCTGCCCTTAGACCCTCGAACCGGGTGAGGAAAAACTTAAAAAACCCTAAACAGGGAAAATAAGAAACCTCAGGAAGAACCACAGAGGAGGGATCCTTCTTCCTAGGACGGACAGACGTGCCATAGATGTCCACTTGTAGAGAACACAAAAACATGATAACAGTTTACTTAGAATGTATAAAACATCCATGAGTCCCAGTCTGTGGATTCTATAAATCTGGATGTATGGGAAGTCTAGTGATCCAGACGCAGGTGGACTCTGTTGGTCCAGGAGTCATTGTACTCCATGTAGGAAGATCTGGGTGTTGCTGAGTCCAAGAGTATGTAGAATCTGTAAATCCAGGGATATGTGAAGTGTAGTGGTCCAGAAGCAGGTGTAGTCTATTGATCCAGAAGCCATTGTGATCTGTGGGTCCCGATTTGCACTTGGAAATCCAGCCTAGGATCCAAGTCACAGGATCTCCTTTCCTAATGTGGCCAGGGGGCATCAGGCAGGACCACAGCAGCACCTCCCACCGCGACCTAGAAAAACCTGCAGGATGGTAAAGCACAACGACTCCGGGGAAGAAGTAAAGTTAGTGTAAGGATATGGACATTTACAGGAGCAGAGAAGGAGTCGGAGTCAGAGGGGGGAGAGAAGAAAGCTCAGTGAATCATGGAGTGTTTCCCCAGCAACCTAAGCCTATAGCAGCATAACTAAGGGCTAGAAATGCGCCTATACTCACAATATCATCAGACCAACTAATCAAACTCTGACAGAGTAAAATGTGTCCACTGTAGCATCTTCAGGTAGTCATGAAAGAAAACAGCCAGCGTCAGATGTTTTTAAAGAGCACCTTTTTCTCAAACCAATCCCTAACCCATGCCCACTTCCCACAGTTGGCAGTGGTAAGCTGTGGTGAAGGTAAGTGGACTTTTGACTCTTGAGCGCTTTACAATTTTCAGCTCAGTTCACCTCAGTGACCATTTGAGGTTCAGTATCTTGCCAGAGGACACTTTGACACGCTCACTAAAAGGAATATGGAACTGCTGATCTTCTGATCAGAGAGGGACCTGCGCTACCTCCTGTGCCGTTGACCATTTTGGACAAATTGGCTTTTCTCCAGTGGAAACAGAAACTGTCGCACCGTTTCATATCAAGGTTCTCCACGTGATTTTTTTGGCATGTTGTTTTCACTTTTATAAGTTGGTCAACTTTTGCAACAGTCCTGGAAGAAATACGTAAAAAGTCAACGCATCTACCATTTTTAGACTTCTGGAGGGTACATGTGATTTTATAACAATGTAACCTTGAGGTTCTTAACGTCTGACAGTGTCTGAGCAGTTAACAAGCATCATCCATGGCTAACGCAGCTCAGTTGCGTGTGGTCAGTAAGCCAGCATCGGTGCGGACGTGCGGTGGAAGGTTTTTACGAGCCACTTTGGTCCTGGGTTGCTGGTTTGATAAAGTGTGGATAGGGAGAGAATCAGCAGGGGAGATCTATGACCCTGTCAGAGGGATAACTCATGTCTGTTGGTCAACTGACCTGAGGCTGGTTTGTCATAAGCGTAACATAATGCAATTTAAATACGAATACGAAAATACGAAAATTTAAACCGGGCGATGTTATTGGTAGTACTGAAAGCCGCATATTCTTTTTCATTTTGCATGTGAATTTTGCAGGTATGTGCTGCTTGTCGAGAATTCAGGAGCCAATTTTATTCTTAGATTTTGACGCTGTGTGAGAGAATTACTTGATGATGCGAAAAAGAAAGTCTGAGAGCACCACGGCCATGCTAAGAATTTAGTTTATTCCACAATAAACGTATGTATTGATCTTCTCTTGAGTGCAATTTCATTTGCATTACTTTGGCGTGTTGTGTATCATTTGATACCGATACTGTCATTTTTCCTTCCATCCTATGAATTAAGAGCCTGGTGGGATTTGACCCCACTACTCCAGGGACTGCTTATGTATTTAGACATGTATCCTTGGGCATCGTCGACTCCGTGTGAGGCCGTCAGCATCTCTGATTTGACTTTGATCCTCTGCTTGCTCCACTTTCTGAACGCACTGTGACTAAAGTCAGAGCCTGTAGGTGGATCTTTGAGGGGCCGTAGATCGCGAGTGCTGGATAAAGCAATAACGACAAGGTTAAATCAGGACGCTGCTTACGCAACTGCTGCAGTTTTTTTTGGCTGTAATCATTCCTGACAACAGTGTGGTTGTAAAGGGTCTTCATGTGGCGCGTTCTGAGAGAATCAGCGTGTGAGGAATCACTGCAGCTGTGGTCAATCCACCTGGGATTAGAGACAGAGTTGATAGCAGTTTGAGGATTTTCCCAAATAAACTCACGACTGCTGATTCATTGTTGTGGGTCTTTTTAAAGGGATGAAAGGTTTTGCATCAAGACAGATTTCACATGCATTTTGTCGTATATTTTGACAGATGGAAAGCAGTGAATTGAAAACTGGGTTGTCTGATTCTCAGCTGGCCCGTTGGTTTGAAGTCAAGGCCAAAAACTGCCGAGCTCACCATACCAGTGAAGCCCCGGCTCCGGAAAGTGGTAATAAATTAGATTTGGACTCACAACAAGGAATCTGAAATCTAATTATCCGTCCCATCTCTGTGGAGCGATGTCAGCCAGTATCACGTCACAGCAGCGGATGCTACGTTGCTTCCAAACTTGCTTTCGGAGGGGACGGGAACAAGGGCGATGGGTGCGTGCTTCTGTGCGTCAGACGGGGGGGCCAGCAGGGGCCACGCTGTGACGGGGAGGGGACTGGACCCCTGGGTGCTGTCACTGCATGGAGACAAGGTGACTCTCTTTCCACTGTACGGACAATAAAGGGGATGAGGCTGTTTCCGAAGTCACTTGCCTCATTCACACTTTTACACCGTATTAAACACTTAATCAAAGGCGTTTTGCTTCATCAGTGCAATGTTGGCATTTTTACATTTAGAAATACTTAAAAGTATGTCTTATTTTCACATTATATAAATTTGAACACATATATGATTGACACTTAACTTGAACTACCCTGTTTAGGACAAGTGTTGTCATTATCACACTTACTTAGTTTCGTTATTACCGTTGACTGTTTTCCATCATATGTTCAGGGACTTCTGGGGATAACAAAAAAATTGACATACAAGTCAAAAGAAAAGAGTTTGACATAGACTTCAAACGCACCTTAAGAGTTTATACTAAAAAACACTTCTCTTACGTGGTAATCCCCATACAGTTGCTGCCATCAGGTTGATAAAACTTATCTTAACCACAAATTAAAATAGCTCCTCTTCTGACACCATGTTGCTTTGTTTTTAAAAAAAATCAAAGTAGCTACAGT
>KV751358.1:2818477-2840310 GCA_001698575.1 Mola mola
TTAGCAGACCACCAAAAACAAACAAAAATCAACTCTGTGTTGTTGTATGGCCTTGTTGAACAAAATTGTTCTAGCAATATGCACAGACTACGTATTAGAGTCATTAAGAAAGGAAAAAAAAAAATACATGTGTTTTGTGACATTTTGGAGCCTAAAAAATGATTTATAGAAAATAATCACGGTTAACAATATCCAGACATTCTGAGTTCAGATAGGACAACTTAGCCCATGTATGATCATTTAAAATATTTGCCTCACTGCCACACTGTCTCTCACCTCCAGTTTGCGACCGCTACTGTCTGTACTGCAACACATCAGGGAGAGTACATGTGTTTTGTGACATTTTGGAGCCTAAAAAATGATTTATAGAAAATAATCACGGTTAACAATATCCAGACATTCTGAGTTCAGATAGGACAACTTAGCCCATGTATGATCATTTAAAATATTTGCCTCACTGCCACACTGTCTCTCACCTCCAGTTTGCGACCGCTACTGTCTGTACTGCAACACATCAGGGAGAGATGCCAGACAAACGCCCAGACGAGCCGAGCCTTCGTCATCTTCCTCCTGTGTTGGCAGATGACGTGGCCAGCGGCCACAGAGAGCAGACAGGCGAGAGGGCAGCGGTCACATCCATTCCGTCTATTGAGAACAAAGGCCGTGTTTCATACAAGTGTGTCTGTGTGTGACCTTCAGCTCACCCTGAACAAGAGCTCAGGCTTGTTGTTCTGTATCCAGTTTGTCTCGAGATTTAAATACTGTTTGCAAACAGGTGTTCTGTTTGCAAACAGGCAGGTAGCATATGAACTTCAAAACGAAACAAAAAGTTCAAAAAAATCCGAATAGAAAAGTCTTTTTTCTTAAGAAATTAATTAAAAAAAAATCTACTTTCATATCTACATTCATTACAAGTAAAGTTAAATATATCAAGCCTTTTTTGTTTTAATTTTTGATGATAATGGCTTATATGGTCAGAGTGAAATATTCTAATATTTCGAGAAGTGTGTTTTGGTTTTCATAGCTACAGGACATAAATGTTCACTTTCTTAACTAACGCTGAAAAATCAGAATATTGGAATTTTCTGTGGCCCCCTAGAACTTTAAAAATGGACATGTTTCTTCTGCTTTTTCTTCTCAGTGCTTCAAGCTAAATCCTGAGCTTAAGACTTGCAGGGAAGAGCAGTATCAGACGACTTTCATCATTTGACATTTAGGTGGAACCACTTGGTTAGGCTGAGGTAGCAAAATGGTTTTTCTGAGAATAAAACAACATAATGGTTTGGGTCAAACGTACTTTGTTGATGTTAACCTATGCTACGTAAATTCAAAGCGTTATATAGCTGTAATTAACACTCAATAGCAACTTTTGGTTTCCCACGGGACCTGAATGAGGCTTCCCAGGCCAGCTTACACATGTCACACCCAAGAAGTCTGACACAATCATCCTCTCCAAGTAACACACAAGCAACTTTTGAATGAGGGTGTTGTCACAAGTAAAAAATTTACTGGATTAAAGCTCGAGGCAAAGAAGACAAAATTCAGGTCTAGACACGGTGAACCATGTGACTTCGCCACCAGTCGGCCACCGCTGATCAAAACATTGACTGCCTCAAAGACAACAAAGAAGCACCATTTTAGGTAGTTCTCACCATGTTCATGTATGTTCAAGGGCTCATTTTTTCCAATCAGTGTTATTTGAAGTAGTTATTTGATGCTATAAAAACTGCGTGAATACTTCATGATTGACGGCTGAGATGCGATGTATGGACGGGAACTCTATACCGCCAACTTGTGGACACAATGTCCTTCTCCAGAGAGGCAGACGCTTAATTGGATGACCGCTTTCGATTCCTCGTACTTTGCAGGGAAAGGGAAGATTTCAATTTGGCTTAATAATTAGAACCACGAAGGCTGACGTTGGATCATTGCTGCTTTAGTCGTGAGTTTAGTCCTGCGCAGTCTTGACGGATGAAACGAGTATCTCACTCACTATGCACAGTTTTGTGACTGAATTAAGAGAGCTTGAGTAAGCTCAGCATATCGGCGTGTTCACACTCCGATGCGCTGAGCACACTTGCTGCCATGTCGATTGGGAGCCTGAAGGGTTACTTCGCTGGCATGAATTAGTTCTGAGAGACCTGTGGCACTAGATGCAAAACAGCTCATAATTCCTTTCCTCTGAAGCCTGATAATTGCTCATTGTTTCTAGAAATAAACTCAGAGACTTCAGTTATTTCCTACAGTTTTTCACCTGAACCTGCATTTATTCATTGCAGCCAAGTCATGCTGAGATACTGCAGGTACAAGGGCGGAAAACTAGTATAAAAAGCTCCAATATATACAGTATATGTATAATATATTCTTCTTAGTGTTCTTCTTTGTCACGGCCCCTGGTGTTTTATTGAGACACACCCTTTAGTATTAGGTAGAGAATATGAGGTGTTTTTCAAAAAATTGCCATCTGGTGGCCAATCCTGATGTCAGAAAATGACGAAACTCTAACAATCTCCAGATTTCACGGGCGGATCCATTGCATTGAATAGTATTTGTTCTATTCTGCTGACATGAAGGGGGTCTGTGGCAGCGTCAGCGCTAATTATCCCATAGTATCACAGATTTTTGGGGATATGATTGACGGAATTAGACAAATTTACAGATTTTGATATTTCTTATGCTCAAGTAACACTTAGGGAAATCGGTCAGGGGAGTTATGTGGGGCTTTGATTGATCCCCTGGAGACCATGACTATCGAATACAGATGTGATGTGGGGGAAGCTCTAACGCTGTGGCGCTATCGCTCAGCGAGGAAACAGTGATGCGAGCCCACACACTGAATTAACTCCTGCAGATTAGATTTCAGGACAGGCTCTGTGACCAGTGTGTTGTAATGCTGAAGGTCGCAGATGTGTGACCCTGTCCTGGATGTCCCCCAGGGGGCGCCACCTCCGTGCTGTTATATATATCTCAATGTCAATAAAGCACTGGGGAGTGTGAGTGCTAGAGTTAACGCATGTGTGTGTGTGTGTTCCCATGTGGGCTCGCTGCGTGCGTGCTGGACCCCGTCAGCAAAGTGCCGCCCCCCCCGGGCCCGGCTGCTTCCATCAAGACAGACATTTTACAATACAGTAAGAGACAGCCAATCGAACGGCCCCTGCGCCAGCGTAATTCAACAACGCTCTGGGGACTCATTCAGCAGAGTGGTTGACAGATAAAAGCTCCCAACATGGAGGGGAAAAAAAAGGGGGGGGCTTGATAATGATACCTTTATTCTGAAGGCAGAAGAAGAAGATAACTCACCACAGTTAAGGCGCTCGCTGCTGAGGACCTTGTAGTTCCAAAATTGGTAAGAAACATCAGTTGTGCACTATTTAACTTCAAAAATGTACTGATATATGTTACTGTGTAGCATCCAGATTCAGAGATTCTTCAAAATAATAGTATATGCGAGTGTAATAATTAATAACATAAATGTCAGTGGAAGTACTTTTGAAATCGAGAATAAGAAACCAAATGAAAAACATTGTAAAATACAATTTGAACTCTCAGTATATACACACATGCTTTTGTAATGAGGAATTGCACAGTTTTCAGTTACATTGCACATATTCTTTTATATTACGGTGTAGCAACGGTGTGATTTTCTTAAAAACAAGTGAGGTAGAGGCTCTGCGTGAGAGATTATTAAAATAGAGTGGAAAGAACTGTGGTAACGAGTCTGTATGTCAGAGAGCTTCTGAACTGGCAAAGGAAACGGCTGGTGAGGGGGATATTTTCCTCCCAGCTACGTCTCCTGCCATCAGCCTGATTGTGGCTGAAAAGAAAGTGGCTTTTGTGCAGCGATACCGTCGACAGTGTCTCAGGTTGTGTGTTGACTGTAACCTTTACACACTCACGTAGTTATTATCCAACGATGGGGATGACCAGAAGCATCATGGTTGGAAATTCAAACGATGCATTAATGAGAACCGCTCCGATTGTTGCAGCCTATTGGAACCATCGGATTGGCCCAACGTGGCTTTATGCTCCAGTGGATGAAATCTGAAAGGTGAAATCCAAAGATGGACAATCTCCACATCACCCTGTAAAAAAAATGCCTCCAGCTCAAAGTTCCAAGCGTTATGCCTGAAATATTCGCTCAAGTGTGTTGGTTCTTCTGGATATATCTCTGAAAATGCATCAAATCCATTGACGCACTCCTAAAAGTGCATTAACTCATCTTCAAAATAGTGGCCGTCGCCTGTCTCAATCTCTCTCTATCTAAAGGGATGGTTTTATCCAAATTTCTTATACTCCTGAGCTTTGACCAGTTCTGAAGCCATAGGCCAAAACATCCAGTGTTGGAAAAAAATCCCTGGAGCCATATCCAGATCTGCATCAGCTCCTACATTTAATGGGACCTAAATCGGGTTGAACTGTCGCGCAAATCCATCCAGTATTTTTTGCGTAAAGTTGCAAAAACCTCCTTGGTGGAGGTAATAATAATCAGAGCTATTGAATTTTCTGAAACATCAGCTGACTTTTGTCTTCCAGCCTGTTTTTATGTTCCTAAGGCCTGAACAAATATAGTCAATCACTAATTTGTCAACGTGATGAGGTTTTACTGAATACTGAGCTGATTACTGAAGATTATTACGGAAATATTACTTACTAAACAACTGAACCCATTTTTGCATTAACCACCTGCCCAATCCGCTAAATGAACATTTTTAAGATGCAACTCTCAGTATGGTTTGAATTTTTTAGACGCTTGTATCTAGTCCAAGGTCCCTTCGCGAGCCTGTAACACAGCTGCCAAAAAAATGAACCATCCAGACGCTTGATGACGGTGGAAACAGGCGGCGGGAGTGCTGGGACGAGATCAGATGAGCTCTCCTCTCGTAAAAATAGCACAGCTGACAGCTTTGTCTCAGACGCAGGAGATGAGGGAATCTCTGAGGCTACATGAGTCAAGGTGAAACTATGTTTTTTTTTTAATGGTTTTTTTGTTTTTTTGTTTTCTTGGCTGTTGCTAAACTCTATCACTCTCTGTTTTGCTGCAAATGGAAAGTTCTTTAGAGATGTATTTAAATTCCAGGTTTAGTTTTCTTTTGTTCGTTCTGAGCTTTGAAAGTGCTTATATCTGTGATATTAGGCTCTATTTAAACCTACCTATAGTCCTCAACAATATTATACACATATGTTTCACTATTTTTAAACAAAATAATTCATCATGTAAAATACGCGGAGCGACCCTTTAAGTAAGTGAAGTTAGCTGGCGTTTCGTGACTTCGGGTGAAGGTTATGAAGTGAGAGAGGTGACACACTGGAGCAGGAACACAATTCAGACCCTGCAAGGTCTGAATTACAATTAGAGTTTGGACCTTTAAGACCAAAATTGTGTGTGTGTGTGTGTGTGCGTGTTTTGCGCTCCTTCTTCTCTCAGATTATTTCCTGCTGCTGCTGCCGCGCTGCAGTCGCTCTCCTCCGCCAGCCCGCAGCATCGCTCCGACCTGAGCTGCCTCTTTTGAAAGTGGCTTTAGAGAAACAGATGAGATGCAGTGGGGGCGGAGGGGGCGGAGGGGGCTGCCTGGTCCCCACAGCCTCCAGCCACCGTGCAAACGATGGGATTGGCTCTATTGTCGCCTTGACGTGCGGATCCGATATTCACCGTGATGGAAATATAAATAAAACCAGAAAAAAAACTGATTCATTTCATCTGAACTGCTGACTTCGGGCTCCCTGCCACCCTGTCTTGTCCTTGTCAGGCCCCTGCACTCCCCCATCATCCACCCTCTCTCTCTCTCTCGCTCTCTCTCTGAAACAGCGTGTTCCCCTCTCTGAAATATATGCAAATGTGTGAAACTAGGCTGCAGACATCCCCCCACATTTGCTCCTCATCCGTCCGCGCGCTCCGGGATTCGGAGAAAGGGAAAGAAACAGGCAGCCGCCTCCCTCTCGCTTTCCACTCGGATCACGTACAGACGCTGATGGAGTTTGCAGATTCACTAACAGGGGGAGGGGGGTCGTGTGTTGGAGTTTAAAGAGCGCAAGATGATGCTGGGACTAGTCGCGGAGGACAGTTAAGGGCAGCGGGCAGCAGCACTGTGAGCGCCGATTCTCCAGTCAGAGCCAAGGTGACATCACCTCAGCAACCAACGGATAGAGATGCACTTTAAAATATGCAACTTCTGGAGCCGATACCGAAAAAGTTCCAAATATCGATAAATCGTCTGATATACGCAAACTTTTCAAACAAAACATTCCCTCGAATGAGGTCATCAAATATTTCTAATATTTTGGTATTCTAATGAGGAAGTTGTTGCCTTCTTAGGTTGCAGGAGTTCGTGAGAGGATTTGCTGAAACAGAATCAGGCCAAGTTTCTCTGTTAAAGTTGCGGGAGAAAAACTCCACATTCCGGAAGCATTGTGGGTAATGTGTCGTCACAGGCCAGCTGCGGGTCCGCTTCAGTAAACAGCTGCATCTGTTTGACAAGTGCAGGAATTTTTGGACGTTTTGCACGCAGACGCTTAACTAAACAGAAGAACATATGGTGAAAAATATAGGAATAACTTATTCTATATAATCTATATTTAGATTTAGATATAGCTCTCGTCTGTGGAGTAGTGTTTAGGTTCTGTCGTTATCTGTGTGGATCAGTCAATCAGTGTATGTTAGTGTACGCTCTGATGCATATCAGGTCAACGAGTCATATTGATTCGTCGTATAGTGCGTTTGATGAAATCCATTTATGTGTTTGAGTAAGGTCAAACTATAAGTTATGTCCTGGTGATCATCTCTGTCTGCTGTGTGGGACTTCAGTTTATACATCTAATGTGCAACAGTAAATACATTCTGACAGAAACGATATGTTTTCAATCTGCATCAAGTTCGCAAAACCTTGTTTTCCAGCAAAACGCCTGATTTTCTTGACATCATCCATCCGTCGTCCCCTCAGCCTTGCTTTGTTTATGTGTGGACAGCTCCTGGTGCTGAAATCAAGAGGGTTTGATAAATGAACACGTGCAAATAAAAAGGTAGAGTGAATACCTTCACCACATCCTATAATGCATGTTGCTATATCCAGATATTTACTGCAGTCATTAATGCGTGATCTGGAACAACGTCATCGCCATTACCAACTATGGTCGCATTGACTTACGGTGGATCATTTTCAGGATCTGAATCATCACGAACAATCCAATCACTTAAACCTCATAATATACTGAAGATTTTATGCTGATCCTGATCCGCATCACCTCAAAAAAGAGGCATGCGAACCTCCTAAGATACTGCAGCTGTACACCATGTTAGGCCAAAATCTATTGAATACTTTGTGGCTGGCGTCTGTCTGAAACCAAATCCAAATCCAGGCCCTGATCCAGATACGTTGAGCATAAAGTAGCTGTAGACCAAAATTCCTCAAAACCCGCCGAGTTCTTAGTTGTGTCCACCGAAACAACTGACCCCTAAAATCAAATCACGTGAACCTCATAAAAAAAATGAAGCTGCACGCCAAATGTCTTCAAAATTATTTTTGAGGTACATTGATGAACTTGATCTACGACAAGATCTCCATCCACGTCTTCTTCATCACCAAACTTGGGTACGGGAGACCTGGATTGAGTCCCACTCAAGGGGACAAGGCCTTCACGATACCAGCCGACCTCAAATACACTTGAATGTTGCCAAAAGTTGTCAACAAGGTCCACGTCAGGTGCTGAGGAACCGAGGCAACCTGATGAGAAGCGACCTACTGGAACAAAAACAAGGCAATTGCAACACGGCCAATGACTCAATGCCTCATACATGGACACCAGAGTGCTTGGAGCCTTCAGCGAGAAGTCGATGGGACTGTGGACGACAACTCTAGAGGCCCCTTGAAGGCCCCTTCAAGGCCCCTTCAGTTGGAGATGGCCAATCCCCCCCGACTGTTTTGAACCTCCTCAGAACATCCGAGTGGCCTCGAATGCTGGTTCAGAAATGGAACAACGATCAGCCACCTCCTCTACATGGATGGACCAGAACTACCAACTTTAATCGAAAGTGCCGACTCTCCGACACGAACTGCCAGTTTTAGTTCGGTGTTGATCGACCGAATGGCTCCGGAGTTATGATAGCGTACGTTTCATCTAAAAAGATTTATATGTGCGTGAAAGTAGGCAAAGGGAGATTGACATTGACAGGACCAGGACAGCATGTTATTAATGTAGTGAATTTAATTCATTTAAAGTGGTTGTTCATAATGTGTTTTTAGTAATGAAAAAAAAAGATCAGAATCCAGCTTGTTGTTTAGTCACCCGGAGGAAAGCGGCCAGCCGGCGTCGGACGAGGGGGCAGCTGGTGACGGCGTGTGTTGTTTCAGGTTGAGGGCATAAAGGCTGTCCAGTAGTGCAAAGCAGCAGCTCTCCTTCTTTTTTTTAACCCTGCTGTGTGGGTGCCGGGGCGGGAGAGTGTGTGTGGGTTCCTGATACGATCCTGAGAGTCGACCCGGCCAAGTCTTCCATTCGGTTTCTGATGTGGGCCTGTTACTTCATTCCCAAGACTTCAGCGTCATCTATGTTTTCTTTCAATAATGCAAATAAAAAATCCCAAGGAGGAGGACAATGGGTGAAAGGTCACGAGAAGATATAATGGAAAGGAAAAAAAACTCAACAGAAGTAGTTTTAAGATGAGTGGGAGTAAAATATGCAACTTCATCATTAAATAAATGAAATAACAGTGAGATTCGCATTAATGGGCCCTATTACCAGTAATTTGTTGTAAAGTCAGCCTTTACCTCATCAAGTAAAGGCTGTTTCTTTAATAACACTGGATGAGGTTTTAGGTTTAACGCTGCTAACTGCAGATAATTTATGCCCTTAGAGCACACTCTAAATGATTCCAGGGAATAAGTGTGAAAAGACGTGTAAATACTCGCAAAAGACGTCAAACCTCCAGCTGAAGGATTTTTACAGGTGTGATTTACTTTTGGCGTTCCTGATCCGGATCTGGATCAATTCGCAAACGTGGAATCCGAAACTACGAGTTAAATTTTCGGTCCATGAAACAAATGGGACAGTTCTGGGAGGGATCTGGAGCTGATCCGCGTCCGGATCCGGGATCCGGGCAA
The DNA here is from genome assembly GCA_001698575.1 of Mola mola. Classification (NCBI taxonomy): domain Eukaryota; kingdom Metazoa; phylum Chordata; class Actinopteri; order Tetraodontiformes; family Molidae; genus Mola; species Mola mola. Next base: position 2,827,570 of record KV751358.1, read on the forward strand.
TTTCCAACATGTGTGTAACTCAAAAACTAAGGCACATTTTGTTTGTTTTTTTGTGGGAAAGATCCAGATCTGATCTAAATCCTGATTCTGGATCCAGATCCATTTAAAAACATGGATATAATTTTAAAAATGAATGCATTTACAATTTTTTTTGGATTTGGGGTGTGTTTGTGGTTGCTGCAGCATTTATTTCTATCATTTTATGGTAAAATTTCGACTTGAATCTAGTCCTATGCAGGCATTTCTGTGCTCCTATGAGCTTTATTACAACTAAATCCAAAGATGGTTGCAGCCCGCTCAGAGCACAAGCCACATCAGCATCTTAATGACGAAGGGGAACAATGAAATAAGACCAACCAAGTTTTGCAGAAAAGTAAGAAACACGAGAAAAGACACTGATTGTGAGCGCGGCTGCGTTTTTGACTCGAGGTCCTGCTCCTGTCTGTTCCTCTCCTTGTATCAGTTACGTGTTTCTGTCGGTGAGGAAACTAATCTGAAATACTTCAAGCTGAACAAAACAAAACAAAAATCAATTTCACTTGAGCAAACTACAAATTTCATGAGATTTGGAGACTCATGAATCTCCTTGGAGCTTCAGTCCCACAGTCTTTGAATATGACGTGCTGACTGCGATTCTTCATCTTGTGTGTTGACATACTTGAATCTTCCTCTTCCTAATAAGCTCCCTGGGCCGGGGCTGAGTGTTGGGATGCACAGAGGAGTGGGAGGAGGAGAGGGAGGCTCAGGCTGGAGAGGGGAAGTACAGCTGCGCCCCCTACAGGCAGCTTGCTGCAATCTCAGCCTTTCACTCCTCCAGGCTGTGCAGACGGTGTGAAGCTGCTGCAGTCGGAGCTCTGATGGAAAGATCGGGCCAATATATCCATTTTACAACTTTTAATATGATTGCTAATACAGCAATTCATTTACAGCACAGATGCAGTGCTGCTGAGTGTGTAAACTGGAATCCCATAAAAAAAATAACATGATTCTATTCTTTTTTTTTTTTTGAAGGGCTGTGTTGGTGGAGTTCTTCGAGATCCTGAAGGAGACACAAACCAGGTTAGTTTATGTGCAAGCCTCTAAGACATAGTTAATGTTGAAAAATTAGCGAGACACTCCTGCATAGAGTTTGCAGGTAGACTCGCAGGAACGGCCGGAAGAGAAAGGAGAGCACTGGATCGTTGTTTCCCGTAATGTGTTTCTGTGTGGTGAATGTCTGTCCTGTGGGTGAATTGTACCCCTCATGAGTAGTTTAACAGGCTCCAAGTGTACAGTGGATTGCCTCGGTTGCACCACTTTGTGGGCTGTGAGAAACTTTACCATAGTGTGGCGTTATTGGTGTGAGTGGACATTTTAGGTTGATTTTGTGCAGCCGTGTGGAACCATGAAGCACCATAGGTATCCAAGTCGAAGTCAATATCACTGATCATCTGACTACAGTGCAAGATTCTGTGGATCCTGGCATTAATCTGGATATTATTTGACCCATAAAACCCACCCAGTCATTGCATGAGTCAAATTAAGCCCCTTCCTTACAGCTGCTGTCCCTGATGCTGTGGTCCTCCCAGCGGGATCAGTGCGACGTGAGTAGTTCCAAGAGGGAGCTCGCAGGATTGAAATTCCCCAGATCCCAATTGATCAGTCATGCCAGAGCGAGTCCAGTCTGTGGAGGCCCCACTTTGGACTCAAAGGATCCTGGTCCAAGACACCACACCCCCACCAGAGGTCATGGGTCTCTTGGCAAGCGTGGATTGTGATTTCAGTCAGATGTGGAGCTGGAAAACTTGGCCACTCATGCCGTGATGTAGCAGCTGGGAGGCTAACCTGGTATCCTGCCAGTCAGCTTCCATGTATCCGAGTATTTAGGGTTATATTTTGCCAGATGATGTCTTTTAGTGCAGACCTTTTTATCTTGTTGCTCAGAGGAAAGCTAAGGTGTGATTAATGATGTCTCTCTTCTGCTGTCTAAACAGGCTGTTTCCTCAAGAGGGTCGTTCAAATGTAATCTTAATTTCTTTATTATCATTAATCATTATAATAACTGGCAAGGGGGAAAAGTGAAATAGTGCAGCTTCACCATCGTCCACAAGAGGGCAGTGTTGGCTTTCAAACCGTCAGCCTCGCTTCACTTTTGATTAACTTGCATATTAAAGCAAAAAAAAAGAAGCCTGTTTTCCGTTTTAAACTGAATTTCATTATCAGTTTCATACATCACAGAGGCCTATCCCTCTTAAATTGTAAAATCTTGTATCCAGAATCAGAGATTTGATTTAAGTTGTACAGAAAGAAATATTCTTACTCTTATTTTCAATACCTCAAGATTCAAACTTATCCACAGCAGAACAAAATTGCGTTCAATCTTGCTCAATAATAAATTGCAGTAGTGAAAACAATAGCATATTTAGATGTAAAAACAAATACAATATTGCACAGTCCAGTTATATTTAGAAAATTTATGAGCGTGTGGGATTATAAAGACTCCTGAAGTGAGGGAGAAGCTTTTACGGAAAATGGCAGAACAGATACATTGATTTGATGTGTAGCCTCCCTTCTCAACATTAAATTATATTCTTCAGAATGTTGTGAGATGAACAACTGACACAGTTTTTTTGGCTGTAGATCAGACTTTCAGCTAGAATTGTATGTCACCTCTTCATACCATTTTCTTCATATGGTATTAATCATTTGATAGAGTTTCATGTTATGTTCCACATAGTTATTATATATCAGTTATTATTAACGTATTATAGTTTTACCAACAGCACCGTAGCACAGCCAGTACGGGGATTGTTTCATCAGTGTTTATTATTAAAAAGTTTACAGTTCAAAGTTAGTGGTTTGAAGGACAATGAAAGGGGATTTATTAAAGTTGCTTGAATAGATTTTCATCCACTTGGGGGCAGCAGAGAGCTCTCCAAATTCCTGACTATAACCTTATTTATATTTATATTATCTTATTCCAATTATTATGCAGAGGTTTGTTATACTGAGGTTGTTTAAATGTGCTATATAAATAAACTTTGACTTGACTTGACTAGACTGATTGTTGAGGGCCGTAAAAAAACCCCAATATATAAAAGTTGTTAAGTACTGTATAGATTTGGTAAAAGTCAAAGGTCAAGGTGACTCTGGCCCATTAAACACAGTCTTTGTCAGAACTGAGTTATCCATGTGTTTGACTCTGACAACAGATTCAGAGTCTATGATTAAAGTGAAGATGAATTCATTACGTTTTATTTCCAAAAGGTCAAAGTTCAACTTTACTGTGACTTTACCTGTTCTACAAAAACAATTTTATGGCCATTATTAAGCCATTATTAATTTGGGAGAGGAAGGGGGAGATTAGATCGCGAGAGTGAAACGATTGACAAAAAATAAATAAATTCATGTAATCCCTCCAAAATTGGTGGAAGAATTTGGGATTCGTGAGTTGAATCATAACGTCCTTATTAGATTGTTTAGATCTTCTATGATGCTGGGATCCATATGTCAGAATTTAGAGCTCCTTTGCACCAATAACAGCAATTTAAAGTATTATAGTCTGCCAGAAGATGTTTGGTTTTACTGATACGGAGCTTCAGGTCATTGTCGTTATGTCACGTGACCAAGGTCTCTGTCAGTTGAGTTTGGACACAGATGGACGGAAACGACAAACTTGATTAGTGTTGCAGAGGTGTACAGCTGAAAGACCACATTTCTAGTTTCAGTCGAGAGATGTGACATTGTGAAATTGAACCTAATATCCCCATTCGAGTGACCAGAATTATCGCGGTGGGGTTGAAGGTGCTGAAAACGTTTAAAAACCTTTATTTTGACATTGACAAAGGCATCGCATGCCCAAGTTTTGCTCCCAACAGTTCTTAAAGCGTGCTAAAAAGCCACGGTTCCAACGATAATTTAAATTTTCCAACAGTAATACTCTCTGGCAGCAAGTTTGCCATGATTTACAGTCAAAACAGAAACCGTTACATCCCCCTTATTGTTGGCGTCTTTGGTTTACTGAGTGTGTTCAGTGTGTTCAGTGATCTTCCAGCCGCTCTGGATGCTTGTCTCATGCCGCGTCATATGCATATATTCAAAAGGGACTTTTTGGTGGGTTTTCAAGAGCGCCTGCCAAGTCCATCACAGCCCACAGTGTGGATTTGAGATTTGGAGGAGGTGGAGGGAGGGAGGAGCAGGAGACCCGGAGACACCCATTTATCCGACAGCCACTTAACACAGCGAGTCAGCGTGCCAGCAGCAGCTCCGCGCCTCCCCCCTGCCTCCCCTTCTCTGTCCGAAGTTGTGAGGGCACACTCGGTGTCTGTGCTCAGCATCAGGAAGAGAGCACGGCTCGGCCATGGCTCTGCTGCCGGACAGCTCCCACACTACCGCAGCCTTCTACTGCCTGCTCCGCCGCAGGTTCAAGAGGAGGAGAAAGAGACGCTCGGAGCGCAAAGGTACCTCCCGTTTCTCCACCTGCTGCTCTGGCTGTCAGGATGCCGTCCTCCTCTCCGCCACGACAGGGTCAGACGAATCTCATTGAACCTGGCGGGTCTAGTTGTTGTTGTTGGGGCAGCAGGGGTCTGTTTCCCCGTGAGGGGAACATTTTTCAAATGGAGCTGCTTTGGGCTCATTTTCTCTGCATTCAAGTGGAACAAAAGGCGTGCACGGTGCATTCAGTGTCGCAGTGTTTTACGAATGAAATGGATTTCAAAGCTTAAATCAGAATGGTGGGATAGATTTATGAAAGAGCAGAATAAACCAGCTCTGGCTTGTTTTTCTCTCGGATTTCAGACACAGAAACATGACCGTTGGTGTACTTGAGTTAAGATTTGTTGAATTTAGGGATCAACTGATTATCAGTCCGGCCGCTGAATCGGCGCCCGTGTTCGGCACGTTGCCGACTATCAGCAAAATTTGTGTTTTTAATCACAGATTCCTGCTATAATAACAAATAATACTAGAATCAACTTGCTGCTGGCAGCTTCCTACGCTTTAATCTTTTAAGGAAACTTTTTTACAAAGAGACTGGCAAATTTACTTATTGTTTTTTAATTTAATGAAACTGCGAGGCGCTATTTATTTTATTGACTCATTTATGTGCTAAAATAATCATATTAACCTTATAAAAAGATATGCTTGAAGACATTTATGCCACGTTTTGCGTTGGGATATTGTGTCATGTCAGAAATTTTGACGCCAATACTTACATTTCTACTGCGAACATTAACACGGTTATCAACCATATTGATTACCAATAATCTGTATCTTTATCAGTCCTTTATCATCACCTGATGCTTGTCCATCAAAAAAAAACCCCAAACAATACAATAAACATTGATATAACATCGTAAATTCAATAAATGTTTTTAATTGAACACAATTTTATTCATGATGAACAAACGTGTTATTTCTTCGTAACATTAGGAATACAATTGTTTTTATGAGTGAGCAAAGCTCCCCATCACACGGGACAGATGCTGATGATTCTGCTGCTAACTTTCTGGAAGGAAGGCGCCCAGCAGCGGTCCGGTTCTGGAAAGTGCACTGCATTCTGGGAATGTTTTGCCCAAATGAACTTCAGCCGAGTGCTAAAGATGACTCACGCTGCCCAAAACTGCTCCAAGTCTCATCTCAATGAATGGAGGCGCTGTAATGACCCCAGACATGCTGTTATTGCCTCTTATTGGCTATTAAATACGGCTCTGCAATGTCCTGTGTTTGTACATACAGTACATTTCTGTCCTCCTTGAGCTCATTCCTTAGATCTTAATGTTTATATGTCGTATTTCCTGCTGCTATGGTACAACCGCACAGTTTGACAGCTGCAGACCTCAGTACAGCCTGCATGAGAGCCCTCCTTTAATGGGTTCCGATGATGTCGGTATGTAGCGCAGCCAGTAATCCACGCTGCACTCTTGACAATTTTAAGATTCTTACCTTATAAGAGCAGCTGTTCTCTCCCAGAGACCTCGATTTCAAACGGCTAAAGGGTTCGCCTAAAACGCTTTATGTTCATTTTGTCTAAAAGAGTAAAAAGAGTATAAAGATGGACGACTTGTCGTCACCTCCTGCAGTTGCGTGAAAATGAGGACAACACATTGAACTAAAGTCTGAGTTCCTGCACAACCGCGTGCAGGCGTCAGCTGTCAATGAAGATATTTCACTGCCTTTATGGCAACAAAGAACTAACCGAAACCAAATGGATCAGAGAAATGACAGAAACCATCTTTGGGAAACATTCATCTGCTGAGGAGGAGTTTCTGGGCTGTACTGCAACCAGCCACCGGGGGTTGCGTGAGATACTAATAATTGGAGCTCGTGTGGTAAAGTTTAAATTGAAAACCTGTAGATAGTCACAAAAAATTGTGTCAAAATTTAGAACCCCCAGAGATGGAAGAAAAGTTTTTTGAAGAACACCTTCAAAAAAACTCACCTTAAACACGGCTTCAGTCGTTGTTTTGGCCACAAGGAGGTTTAGATGGTAACTAGGCAATTTCCGCAATATTCATTCTCCATTTTGCCCATTTTAGCCTTACATTAGTCTAGTTCTTTGCCGTCTTTTAATCCCAAATTCAGCCTAAAGTCTTGCCAGTGTCTTCAGCAGAGCAGCTCCTGCTAGTCTTAGTGTCTCTCACTGCACTTTGTTAAGACTTCAGGTATCGAAGGAAAAAGTCATCATTTGTAAAAATGCATATATTAAAGGATAAATCTCTGGATTTCTGGATTAGTATCAGATTAATCAAATGGAAGTCAACATTTTTTTAACCACAGCTGCTTGGTGGAATCAGAGCCGTAGAGATGGCTGCTGAGTCACAGTGTATTTATTATGACCAACATTCAGAAAGAGAGAGCGATAAATGGAAAAGTCCAATGCCGTCTTTTGACAATACCTGAGGTCTCCTCGTTAAGACACTATTCACTGAGTCCTGCTTCACCTTCGCCTCACTGTCCTCACAGTTCTGTTTAGTCTCGGTCCTCATGCCAAAGTGTTAGCTCTGGAGGCGCCGACCGGCACTCCAGCCATTTTCTGTTCCACGCCGCCTCGTTGGCTCTGCTGCTAATATCTCCCCTGGCTGCGAACCTCAAGCGCGCTTAATCCTCACATTAATTCAAATTTCAGCCGTGGCCACAAAAGCAGCCGAAGCAGCAGGTGCACTGCGATTTGTCGACTTTTTATCCCACTCCGGAATCATCACTTTAGCCTTGCTGTTATTCATGAAGACGGTGGCAAAAACACTATTAATGTGTACTTGAAAAAAAAAAAGAACTGTAAAAAATTGCACATACTTTGCATGCGGGGCAAGTAAGGGGCCCATCATTTCCGTGTCTCTGCTAAGCGGGGTGTTGTGAGATGAACTGAAGTGTGAGTTTAATCTACTGGGAGCAAAAGTGAATTTCAGACGAGGTATAAGCCGATGTGCTCTGTGAGGCGTGCACGCCGCCGAGGGATGTGTCTGTCGGCCCGCAGCCGCAGATCTCTGTCTGGCAACCAGCCACCGCTCTGTGATGTGGAGGAGCTGATACAGCATCACACCCTCCTCCCTGCTCCGGTTTCCCCCTCCCGGCCCCTCGGCGGACGGCGTTTTGCCTGCAGCTCCGCTGATAACCCGGGCTCGGGGTTGTGAGCTCTGCCGGAGGCCCTGACACAAACACGCACCTCATCCACCCCCAGTGCCCATCAGAAACCCCCCATCAGACAGGTGGAGATGGAGGCAGCCTCCTCACATGAAGGGCAACCGTGTTCATCAGCTGCGCTAATATTGACTTTTAATTTATGCCAGATTTACAAATGCACTCCTCTACACAGCTGGAATCACACGAGCAGTGACGGACAATCATCCCATCCGCCTCCAGTATAGACGAGCTGTATTTGCCCGCGTTTGACTCTCCCGTCAGCATGTCACATGGCCTGATTCGGCAGGAAGTAATTGGCTGCAATTACATGAAACTTCTCCTCTGATGATTCCTCCAAAAACCGGTTACATGATGACTTGATTCCAGCAATGGCCAGTCGAGGTTTGCTGTCAGACGCAGTACGGACTTCAAGTGAGGACGGGAGAGATTTTTGAAGCAGCAGAACAATGAGATGGAGCGAATCAAAACAACATGTAGGCCAGCAGGGAACAATTTTCATGTCCTACTGGGCCAATGAAGGATCTACTTTAAGGAACATTGAGGCGTGTTCTACGCAAACAAGACCCTCTTAGTTGGCTAAAAGTGGTAAAACTTGAATTCAGGTGTGCGGTTGTATTATAGTTTTGTTTACTAAGTAAAATAAGTGTAAGAATATTTATTTTCTTGACAGTTTTCTAGTATTATTTCTGCCCAGTGCTTTTGTTTACTCTTTTTTAGAGTCAACGCTAATAACAAGGTTAGCATGCTAACCTAAGTAGATGCTCAGCGAGACGGTACCACAAAACCACCGTGTTCGCATTTGAGCGTTTACATGTTCGGGATCGCCTCTTTGCACGTACGTAGCCTGTGCTGGAGGGGACAAATGCAAATCGGTGACTTTATGCAAAATCCTGACACAAAACTCACAGTTGCATTAATACGAATGGGCACGATGGTGTACATCCAAGAATTATTCACTGATTGAACCCCGTGTCATCTAACCATGTGACATATTCAGGAAATATGGCCCGCTACACAAGTGACCTAAAACTAATGACAGTCACCTTCCTTTGTCTCGCTGTGTCTGGGCTGAACTGTCCGTCTGACAGGATGATCAGTGGTCTGACTTCCTTAGTTAATTTGATTCAGGGGGGGACACTGACAAAGAACCCCTGCCGGGGCATGTTACATTGTGGAAGGACAATTATAGACTGTTGCGCATTTTGATAATGGACAAAAAAACATAATTAAACCTCCCTCCTGTCACCAATACTGATATACGACCAGTAAATGCACCAGTCCGAAGATTGTTACAAGCCTGATTGTGAATGCGCTCGAGTTTAAACATTTATTTTATATTTTTAGTTCACTTTAAGCTGTGCTCTGATTAATAGAAAGAAAAAACATTGTAGTCTGAACAGTAACATGAGAAGAAGAGAAATCAGTCCTGTTTCGGGCACAATAAGTTGAATCTGTTTGTGATTTTTGTCCATCAGTGATGTGTCCGTCTCTGAGTGGCTTAGAAACAATAGGATAAAAAAAAGGTGGTTATCATTGGGAAAAACAGCAGAGGTCCTGTTCATCAACGCGCTGTCAGAGTTGAACACGGCTCAGAGGACGGACAGTAAGCGCACGGAGCCGTTGCCTGCTTGTTAGGCATCAGTAGACAGCTCCAACCTTCCACTCTCCACCTCCACCTGCCCGTCCATCAGCTGCAAGTCTCGCTAATCCCGAGGCCGTCGGGTGTGAAATTTAACATCAGCCCTGAGCTTCCTGTCCTTGCCCGTCGCTCGCTCGCTCTCTCTCTGGAAGATAGCGGAGGACCCGGCCCGGCCTTGACTCGGGCGAGGAGAACAGCGATAGCCATCTGCTGTGCTCGGCGAGGCCAGTGGTGCGGAGAGAATGGGGTGGAGGAGGGTCAGCGGGTGCGGGCGGGAGACTGGAATCTCTCATGCTGACCTTCTGGGACCTTATGAATAATAGTAATATGAAAGGCTCAAAAAATGAGTGAGTGAGCTCAAGCAAAGTCGCGGGTTGGTACCTCAAATCAGCCAGTCGAGTTTTGTCCATGTAGATCAAAATCAGATTGACAGCCCAGATAGTTGTCAGTAGGAATTGGAGGTATTAGCAGATCCAATGTTTTTCTAATTATAAGGTTTTGTTTTTTTAGCTTTGACTGGCAATAAAATGAATTAGATAAATTTAAAAAAGAAGCTTATTTTAACGCACAACTTTGCTCTGTGCAGCCTACAATCTGCAACAACAAATACAATCTGAAGTGGAAGCTTAAAGCAGCATTAAATGGAAACGCTCAAGTTTTGTGCGAGTACCTCAAAATTTAAGTGCAGAGCTTGAGTAAATGAAATTATTTGGCTCCCGTCAGTGATTTTGGGGGCCATCAGAGCATGATGACTTCGGACTGAGAGCAAAGCAAATCATGTGATAATAGCTTATTTATCCACCACAGAGCAGGACGTGTTTACTTTGGACCTCTCATCCTGGTGTCTTTAGGAATCATTCCTATTGGGGGCTCTTTAAAATGAACATCCAGTACCAAAAATCAGCTCAAAAACAGGAAATAATATTTGATTAATATTTGAGATCCTGGGAAATTAGGAAAAAAATCATACGCAGTAACAAACAACCTATTTTATTATTATATCCCTGAATATCAGGGATATTGTGGAATGAATAGCGCCGCAACAGCTCTTCCTTCTTTTTTTTCATTGGTTTTTCAGCATTTTCTGACATCAGGATCGGCCACCAGGTGGCGTATGTGTAAAATATATATATACATACAGTATGTACGTGTGGCAGCACTACAGTGATGATCAGTTTATATCAAGCAAACTACTATTTGCTAAGTAGAATACATTTCAAAGCTTAAGTTTACTGTTCTTAAAAGCAAATCTCGTTCTAGTTTTTGGTGCCATTGTATTTAAAGGGGCAGAGCGTAAGATTTAACAACAAATTCATTTCTGTGTGTGTCACATGTCCTAAAATGATCAAAAATCTTTCAACATAAGAGCATAAGTAGCCACTGCAATGCTATGTCCAATGTCTACGTGTTGTCATATAGATCGCCACTGGAATTAGCATGCTAACCAACTAGCTGCGGCCCGTCTTTTCTTGTAATAGCTCAGCATGTGTGCCTCAAGAGGGGAATAGTGAGTGACTGTCGACTCCAGTTTCCAGAGTCCGGATTTTAGGTTTGAAAAGTTTCATATGCTGCGCTCTCGCAGCAGAACACTCCGGCTCTGTCTGTTCCTCGGCGTGCGTGTCGCCGGTCCAAGCAGTGCACAAACAGTGCTTTCACAGGCGTGCAGTCAGCAGCAATTTTCAGGCCCAGGAGACCCGGGCTGCCTGTGTCAGTGTTGAATGAAACTGGGAGCGTGTTGCCAACACACAGCACAAATACACAGCCGTGTCGTCACGGCTGCGAGAAAAGCTAGTGTCCGCACCGTAACATACAACATTTAGGTATACTGCGGAGTTTAAGTGGAAATGAATGGATGTTCTTTGTTTTGCAGTGATGTGTGGTCTTGTTGAAAGTACGCTTGTTTGTATTGAATGTCAGAGGGCAGAGTGAGAAAGTCAGAGAAAACTCTGGTGAAAAGCTGGGAGGGCAAAAATAACTGGATTTATGTCATCTTTCATGTGTTGCGTGTATAAAAACTTCAGCCCCCACTAGATTTTAAGTAAGTAAAGTTTATTTATATGGCACTTTTGATGGATAAACAATTTGCAAAATGCAAAAAAAAAAAAAAAAGAACAAGACAAATCGCAATATTGCTTAACAGCAATAAAACGGCCCAAAATGAAAATGACGAGTTCTTAAACAGTAATTAAAACAGAGCCTCACATAAACACACAATTTCCGGGTCCCGGTTCCCCTGCATTGGCGTGATATTTGCCACTCGCGTGGTTGGAAGACCACATTGCTCCACCACACACAACGAGACGAAGACGGCCGTGATTCTAAAAGCGCAGTCGGTCCCAATTAGGACACAAGAGGAACCACAGCCGCACGCTCACCTCAGGTGACCTTGAACTGAAACCATCGACCTCGTTTCATGAGTGACCCCGGCGGCCGTTTGGCCCGAGGTTTCATTCACGATACGCCATCAAAGCTCTCCCTCTCACTGCAGATAATCCACTCAATCGCTCTACGTCCAGGAAGGCTGGTACCTCCCCTCGGCCCCCCGTGGAGAGGGCCCCCACAGCGGGTTGAAGAGCTTGCAGTCAGCAGTGCGAACGTGTCGCGGAGGGGGGGGACGGTGGTGTGGGGCCAGTGTGATGGCGTGCACGGAAGCCCCGCTGGCGAAGCGAGTGGCATTAGCGTGTGGAATTGATACAGCATTCGCCTCGGGGCCCTCCAGCCACTGCTGGGGCCACGCAGCAAATTAGAGGCGTCATAAAGATTTCACAGAGCGCCGGTGAAAACGTTAGAGGCACGCCTGCGAGTGTCCTTTGGAAGCAGGCGTTTTTTTTTTAATTTCTAGAGTGCAGGTTAAATCCACCTGATGGTTTTTCCTCCCCTGACGCATAAAACCGTCGGTCATCGCTTCAACGTTCCCTTCTTATGCGTCTTACTGCCGACAAACGGCGCGCGATGGGCACCCAGAATTCAAAGAGACGCGCTTTGGTTCCAAACAGTCGGTGTGACGCCATCGGAGTCATTTAAGGTTAAATCAAGATGTTACATTTAAACACGTCAGGAAAGAACAGGGTCACTTTTTTTTTTGGGATCATATGAAACTGAAAAAAAATAAGGAGTGAAATTTATTCAAAAACAAGCTTCTAACAACCAGATACCATAAATTATATACCCGTTATTATATATTTCACATGGCGACTAATATACTTAAGTTAAATTTCAAAGATTTGCACGGCTCGTATTTACTCCCTAAACAATTGCGGCAGGGAACCAGTTCTGCCCTCACCAGCACTTTGGAAAAGTAACTCATCGTCCAAAGCGATAATCAGCCTGCCTCTGCTTTATTATATTTCCCTCTTTGTGACATTCACACCTAATGTTACGCGAGAGCAGCGGTTGTTGTTGTTGATTCGCCCAAATTGATCCGCCGCCATGTCGCCCTCCTGCTTTATTGTTATTTCCTTGTGTGATTGAATGTGATGATT
>KV751358.1:2840328-2854614 GCA_001698575.1 Mola mola
CTGCGAAAAGTCAAGTGAATTTAAAAGGGAAACTTCCAGAGAGGTGTAGGTTAATAAGCTTTCTATTTTGTACCTTCCGAGCTGAAAAGGTCAGACAATTATCTTGACGTGTTGAGCAAACTTTACTCGGATGTCTTCCTTTTGTGACAGCCTTGTTCGCAGTCAAAATGTCACATTTTAGCCCAATTTGAATTATATTTATAACACCAGAGCCAATGATTTTGATTGTTGAGTTGCGCTCTTTTAGCGTAAATTCACATTTTCCCCACCTGATGCGACGTTTCCTCCTCCTCCTCCTCCTCCTCCGTCCCTTCTCACCCGCCATCTCGTCACCTGTGCCTGGCCCATCGGCGTGTCACAAACCCATCCGTCAGGGTCCAATTTCTGCCCGCCTCCAAATGTCATTTCGCAGGGAGACAATCGAGTTTGTGTGTGAGAAAGTCGCACCGCTGCCGGCAGTGTTGAGTCTGCTCCCCGCCGCCATCGATCCATCTGCATTAGGCCACTAAAAAGAGTTCTCTGACAGCTGTTTGCAGCTGTTTTTTGACCGGCCTCCTGCGGGAGGAAGAGAGTCCAAAATCCATTCATCACTTTCGGCTCAGTTAGCGCCGATGGCGGCCGTTCAGACGCTCTGCACGTGTCGATGAGGTATCCAGAGGGGCTGCACGCGAGGCCGCCGTCGCCTAATGATGCTAGATTCACGCTCCTGGCATTTCTATGAACGCGTGAGGCGTGTTTAACGTCGTCCCTCACAAGGGAGAGCTAATACTCGGTTAATAATTGATTTGTGTCCTGTGTTCTGTCTCAGACAGATCAATCATCTCTTAATGGCCGACGTCGAGCCTTCAGATTGATTTCTCTTCCGGGCAGCCATTAGTTCCTATTAATTTAGGTACAATCCACTTACTTACCCAGGGAATATTTGTGTGTTTTGACTAGCGTCCTTAAATCTGGTGAATTCATGTGATTAACAGCACTTTTTTTCCAGTCTTAGTATCATTTTCCTAGTCGCTCCTCAGACTGCACTTCAGCACTTATTTACAGCTAAATCAACATTATTAATGATTGTTGAATTTGGTTGGATCTTGATATTGCGACTTTTTCATTATCTGACAAAGCAAAAGCGTATTTTATTTCCGAAGTAGTTTCCATCAGCAAACTATGATGAACTGCTGATAGAAATGACGTATAATAAGCTTACACGATGATTACAGATTGGTTAAAAGTTCAACGATGATTTATGGGAATTTCGTTAGCATTTTTATATCCATTTAGGCTTAAACATTGTTTGATTGTTGTTTCGGTGTTGAAACATCAAGTGACATTATTGCAACCACATTTCAGCGTTGAATGTCTGCAATAATACTTGCTAATGACACAAATTCATTGCGAAAACCTCAGAAAATGAAAGTCTGATGGGTTGAGAGGACAGATGTTTAGAAAAAGGCGCCTCCCCACGGTGAAGCAAACATTAGCTGAAGTAACGGAAATTATTAACCACAGATTTTTCAACCTAAGCCCCTTTTTCTTTCAGTTTTTTAGTTGTTTTCCCTAGATACATACAACGAAACTCCCGTGTGTTTTTGACGTAGAAACTACAGTGAAATATCGCGATATTTTGCCCCATTTTATCGATTCAAACACTCCCAATATTGACATTTTATCACACAAATTTCTAAATGACATTTCGCTCTGGTTATTAGAATAATTAAATATCAATTACAGATATTTCAATCCAAGCAAGTTTGAATTCAATTGATTTGAACCATGTAGAATAAACTTCATTTTGTCAGCTTCAGTCATTCATGCGCCGGTTTGTCGACAGTGTTTGTATTTGCTGCAGTAACCTGCAGATACTTAATACTATATTTCAATACGGTGATAATATTGTATCTTCTTTAGGGCCACTGTTTTCCAAAGTATTTCATTGTTTATTAAAGACAAAAGAATTTGTGTAGATATATTCTTAGTATTTTTAGACGGAAATAGAGGGATTTTCACCAAAAATCCACGTTTACTTGTTTTTATTCGAACGGTTCATTCTGTACCATATCTGACTTTCTGCTAACCTTGTTAGTCCACATCTGCTCTCTGCGGATGTGTTCGGCTGTGGTTGGCGCGCCGCGATGCATGATCTGAGGAACGGCTGTGTCGGAGTGTGGACGCACAGGCAGCGCAAATAGAATTTTATTTACTTTGTCCTGCTTGTCTGATAAACATATTCTCCACGCAACACGGATGGGAGGCCCCGGATTCTTTTAATACACGTGCCAATTTCCAGCTGTTTATCCCCCACAATCTCATTTTCTTTCCAATTTGTAAATGGTGCTGTGGTTTACCGCTCCACAAACATCGTTTCTAATGTCATGCATGTATGAAACGGAGCATATGAAACGCTGCCTGCGATGGATAAATTAGATCCTGCAGTAAGTAGTACTAAGACACCACAACCTTTATGTGATTCAGACTGTAAATAATGAGGTAAAACACGGTTTTTGAATGAGCATTATACAGTTTTCAAAGCCTCAAAAGTTTCCGTTTCTGTGACAAGCCTCCTTGATAACTACATTTGTTGACATTTTCCGTCCTCTGAGTTAATTTTCTCCTCGCATTATCTTGAGGAAGGCAACCTAAGCCCTGTTCTCCTTCTACCCGTCTCACACAATAGAGCCAGAGGGGCCTGATAACATTGTCAATTTTAATGTTTGGAGCCACACAGCTGAGTGGCAGCGGGGCACGAGGCCGTATCAGCCCACGGAGGAGCGATTATATGGACCAAGTATGGAGCCTTTCCTGTCAATCCCATTGGCTTTGAGTTTTCGTTCTGTTCTCCTTCCAGAGGAAAGCTGATTAGCCATTTCATTGGGTCTAATTGGGGTCTTCACACTTGTAGCCTAGTATAGCAAGCATTGTGAACCAACAGCTTCTGCCACTGGATTTCCTACGGAGACAAAGAACAACCTGGCGCCGCGGAAAATTGTGAAGAAGGCTGAGCTCTGACCACATGTTGCGGCCACAAATACAGTGCCAAAATATTAAAGGTTTCCTACCGATGACACCAAAGTTAGCTAATGGGTTGAGTTAAGCAACACAAATTCCAGCAGAACGAGAGGAATTTAAATCCTGCCTTTTTTTTTCTGCTTTCTAGTAAAATTGCCTGGTACCAAGTTAGTTTTGGATACTTGGAATAAACCTGAGTTACTGAGCTTGTTAACACGTTTAGTTAGCTGTGGAAGAACTTTGTCCCATTAGAGTAAACACTTATGCAGAGCAATCTCAGCTTGAATTTGGAGATCTAGTGCAGAGTGGACCCTTTTCATATAAACATAATGACCTATATCTATATAAGCCCTTACCAAAGGTGTATGCGACACATAATGCTTTAAATGAATGTTTCTTGTTTGCCTTGGTCGCGGTATTAAATGGGATCTGTCCATGGTGCAGATTTTACATATCCAGGCATGACCAACCTATTCATCTGTGTTTCTGTGGATTTCCAAAGTGACTTTCTGAGAAATGGCAATCTTCTCGTCCTCCAAGCTGCCGCTTTTCTCTGGCTTTTCAGATTCCAAACCACCTGCAGGTGAGGTTCAATCTGATTTGCAATTTGCTGTCTAGCATCACTTGGCTGGCAGTCTGAACAAGCCCTTAGGCTTGATTCAGACCAAGTCAGTGCCGCAGTCCACTGCAGGTGGACTGCAAAACGTACATAAAAAGTTCTCAGTGTTCAGTTTTCCAGAGTTTGACACTACCCAAAAATATGTACAGCTACAAATTCACCAAAAGTGATCAAAACTGATCAAGCCGAGTGGTTGAATTCCGTGTCTTCTTCTTCATTATTCTGACCTATTCAGTCTTGTTTTGAAGTTGGTGGGTGCCCCTAACTGGCCATAGCCTATACCCTCGATAGGTCTGCCCACTTTTTGCACATATTTTCTTGCAAGTGTTGCACAAATGTTGATAGATTATCGTGGACGTTTATTGAATCATGAGAGCGAGCGATCTGTTTTTCGCTGTTAAACTCCTCGAATATTCACGCAAACATCCCAGCTGTGACGGACTGTAGTGACAGCTTCATGATTTTTGACGAAAAATATTCACGTTAACAGTTTGCATTGCATGAGGATGGATTTTTAATACACGCTGTATTGCCATCAGCCTGCGTTTATATTGAATTTTTTTGTCTCTGGAATAAATTATTCAGGGGAAATACTTGGTCTGGTATTATGGTCAGAGTGGAGATTTAAATATTTGTTGGGCCCCAGGCGACTGATTTTTAAATGTGCCTTGGTGCTCTTGAGTTTCCGAATGGCTGTCCTTCCATGTTATTTTGTGGCCTGTTATTGGATTGACCTGGAACACATCGTTGGTCCGAAAATTGATCAGTCAGTTGGAGTCTTCACCTGACCGGACAAATTAAACCCTGCTGCCATCTTCACTGTAAATTGGCGATAATTATCAAGTAATTTCTGCCGGCCTCAGTTTGTTTATTTTCTGTCCGGAGACGGCCCCCTGAGTGACAGTTTCCTGATTAAAGTAGAGGATTTAATGGCAGCTCGGTGTCTCTTATCAGCCTGAGAGACGAGTACCTCTGTCTGACAGGAGTAGCTCCGGGCAGGGTGGAGGTGGAGGAGGCTGTAGCTGAACGGGAGAATAAGTTGGGTGATGAGTTGACATTTTAGCTGAGGAGGAGCTGAGGGAGTAGACATGGATGGGCTCCAGCAGGGACTCATCAATATTACATTGTTTACCAAAAACTTCTTTTTGCTTTGTGAAGAAATTGACAGCACAGACACCATGATAGTGACCCACGTCACCAGATGGCAGTGCTCCTATCCAGAATATTTTGTCCTCATTTTTGCACATGCTGTGCACAGTGGCGATGAAATGTGTAGTAGCATTTAGTGTGTTCAGAGAGAAGAATGTTATCAGATACAATTAATATCAGATACTTGAGATATTTCACATTATTTGTAATAAACACATACGATATTAAGAATATATATTATTACATACTGCTAGGGGGTGTGACAGTACATCGTGAATCGCCACAAATCATATATAGCCTCAATCAAATCGTATAGTATTTGAAAATTGGTATTTGTGATAGTCTGACACCATTAAATATCGGTCTAGATCAATATAGAAATGATGACTTTTTTCACAAGAACTGCATAAATGATTTACATTATGTGCATGGAAGCAACAAGAAACCTCTCAGAATTTAAATTATGGTCACAATCACATATTTCTGCGATGGTAAAACATTAATGTATGTAGCGTATTATGACACCCCTAGAAACCGTGTATACTTTTTGCATTAAACAAAAAAAAAAAAAAAAAGAACAATAAATTTTCCAAGATCCTACTTTAATGAATTGCACTTTTAGCTAATGCTATCTAACTGCTTTGTCAACTTCGTTTGTGTCCTCCAGGTCGAGTGGGAGCTCGCCTATCTCGGAACCAAGAGAGGCTTCAAGGGTTGTGTATTAGATGCATGTATATACTGTAGGTACTATAGAATCCTGGACTCTTGTCCCTCTGGTTCAACATTGTATTTTTCCCAGACGGCCCTTGAAAACTTACAAAGCAATTCCTTTTTAACAGCTCGGGAGGCAGGATCAGAGCTTAATCCTGGGGTCAGGGTGTATCTACTGTGAGATTTCGTCCCAATTTGATGGCCGATTCTCGACTTGTCCACTTGCTCTCAAATATATAGCTTCATAAAGAACCCAGAGAGCCGCCTGGATTTGGAACTTAGGCCCATTTCGACCCTAAAACCACCTGACCCACGATAAGCCTGAACGCACTATGGAAAAGATGTATGTTAGGTTTAATATGCTGGGCAACGCCAAGCTTTACTTTTAAATGCCCTTTTTTTTTTGGCTGGTTTATTGGCAAGGAAAGGTGCGTGCTTTGATAAGATTGCTATTTATTCGCTAAAAACGATAGCATCAAGAGTCAGGCTGAGACAAAATTCCATTTCCAAGAGTGAATGAATCTGTCTGTCTGTAAAGACTGAAAGGAGTCAGTGTGCTCAAAGACGTGAAGCAGATAGCCAATTTTTTGCATCATGATTCGGCCCGACACTAACCGACGTGGCCTCTTTAAACACTTTTTTTTCGTTCGTGTTCAGACAGCAGTAATCCCGTCCCTGTTCTGCGCGAGCATAAGTGAAACCAGTCGGGAGTACGTGCGGATTATGCTTGACAGTGTAGGGGCGTGTTGGTCGTAGGCTGACGATGGAAGCGGCGAAGGTTGTCCAAGGGCTTTTTGCTAAAATTAAAAAATAACAAATGACAGGAAACACATTTATTGTTGACCTTGTCTTGAAAGAGCGGGGTACATTTCAGTGCCTCGAACGGTTTGGTGTGCCCAATGCATTTACTCCTCCCAAACTCTGATGATGACAATTTCTGTCTCTACCTCGATGGTTTTGCCTGCTGAGCCACAGCGCTTGCTGTTTCAGTGGAGCAACAATGACGAATGTTCCCTCTTCCCCAGCAGAGCTATAATCACAGTCCCCGTCTTGTTGCTCAGGGAATTATCGGCCATTGTCTTCTCCATGTTTGGTTTTGCATGTTTGATATTCACTCTGCCTACAGTAGTCAACTGGCTGATTCTCTGTCCAGGCACTGTAAGCTTGTCAAGGAGAAAGTCATTTACAATCCATTTTGGCTTCTATGAAGACAAACTTGACTTATAATGGTAGTGCATAAGGGTTAGTGTTTTATTGCATTTAATCAATTAAATGAATACACTTGTGAGTCATCCAAACCCTTATCGAATCTTTTAAGGAGTTTTGTTATGCCTCTGTGCTGGCAATAGCCCCGTACGTCCTATTGGTGCATAGGCCATATCTCAGAAACAACTTCAAATTTGTCAAAAACATTCATTTGAACTAAGAAATGAACTCGATTTTGATTAGATTTCGGTGGTCACACATCAAAGGTCATTGTGGCCTCACGTCAGTCCCAGACGTGACACACTTGACAAACTGAATTTTCTTGTGTTGATTGCATAAATCCTGAACTTCAGAGCTTCCTTGCCACCGCTTGCTCTTTGAGTTTGTCGATATTGATCTTCAGATGAATGTCTAAGCTCCCTGTCAATCATTACATATATCATAAGTCATGAGTGGATGTTACAGTAACTCCAGCTGTTGTGCAGGGATGTACAAATGTGAGGTGAGGAATGAGGGAAATGAAGATATCAGTGATTAAAAAAACTAGTGTCTACAGCGGTATCTGGGTGCTTTTTGCTCCTAATAATGATACTAATAATAATAATAATATGTAATTTATTTATATAACACCTTTGAAAACAAGGGTTTACAAAGTGCTTTGATGTTAAAACAAGAAGCATACATAAAAACACGGACTGAATATCTCCAACAATAGAGAAAAATAAACCCAGGAGACTCCAAACAGCACGAGAACCCAACAATGTAAAATGAGATCAAGAGGATGAAGATATAAAGTGGGGTAAGCAATTAAAAGAGATAAAAAAAAAAAATAATGAACAAGAAATATAAGCACAAGATGACGCAAGAAAAATAAGGTTTGTTTAAGAGAAATTCAAAAAGATAGGATCATTAAAAGAGTAAAAGCAGATAAGAAAGACAGAATGATAAAATCTGAATTATAATATAGATAAATAAATAAAAGACAATGCAAGGCAGTAAAAAGCCCACGTCACATAAAAGCAAGTCTGTAAAAGTGAGTTTCATCTCCTCTACCCTTGCATGTCTTATCTTCTTGGGTAGGTTGTTCCCAAGTTAAGTTGCCCTAGTTTGGAACGACTAGAAGAGCCTAACCCGAGGATCTAAGACTGCGGGGTTGGCTCAGGAGGTGTCAAAAGTTTGCATGCGTAACTTGGAACCAGACCCATGCAAGTTTTAAACGTGATCAGTGAAATCTTAAATCTATTGGAAAACTTAACTAAAGCTGCTGCATTTTGAGCTAGTCGGAAGCGAGACAGCGCTTTGTGTGTGATTTTAGAGAGGGGATGAGGGCATGGATGTTCAAGCCAAAATTTGTGAATCTGCATTTACATTTAAGCAAAAGCGGGTTTGCCAGACTTTTTAAGATCTGTGAGTTTGTATCCAGTCACCCGTTGTGTCAGAATGCGGCAAGAGAAGATCTAAAAGAGATCCAAAATGGCAGATTCGATAAGGGATTGTTTGACCACGGAGTCTAAACCACTCCTAACCCTATTCAAAATACTGTACAGCCAATTATTGGAACTCATCCATGAAGCCATTGCTATATAATTGAGTTGAAATACATGTTGAATGTTTTTTTAAGCAAATCTTAGCTACTATTTTGTATTTACATCCACATTTCCGGTAATGTACAACGTAACTACTGGCTTTCTGTAAGAAGAAGACATAGGAAGACATTTAATGCTAAAAGTTCAGACAGTTTCTCTGGTATTTTCCTCAGACTTGAAATTATGTTGGGAAAAGTTGACCCCCTTGTTTGCACCCCCATCTTTCCCCACAACCCTTCCTAGACCTGCATATTATAGGATTGATTTCTGTCCTGAGCACCGAAAGGAGTAACCTATCGAGCTTTTGCTGGAGGATGTTATAAATGGAAATTTACATTAAGTTCCATCGGCTTTGTTAACAGAGCCTGGTGATTTGTGTTCCAAAACACAAAAGCTTAAGAAATGTTAGAAAAAATACACTTTGAAAGACCACTTTGTATGCACAGTTGTGAACTAAAAGTATTTTGATGAGGAGAGCATTAAATGTTGAACATATTCAAATGAATCTAATTCTTCTTGAAGCTTTGTAGACACTCTGGTTTTGGTTGTGTGGTCATATCAAAAATACAATTATTCCTACTGTGTATAATTTGTTGTCTCTCTATTGTTATTGTCTCACCATTAATCTTTGATAAAGGAACACACATCACTTGTTCAGTTGCAAAGAGAGATAAAGGAATCTCTAAATTTTACATTTACAAGATCCTGCAACGAAGGCATTGTAAGTTACTCTTTCTGGGCACCGCAGGTTCATGCAGCACAGATGTTAAGGAAAATCGGAACTTGGACAACCTCTTCTCCAAAGAGGGGGTTGCAGCCGAGGCTGCTCAACTCCCCAATGGGAGTGCTGGGGGTGGGAGGAAACGGCCCTTAGAGGAGGGCAATAATGGGCACACGCATTCCAAGTACAGGCCCAAGAAGCGTAAGAAAGTTCCTGGGCCCATTCTGCCTAAGAATGCCCTAATGCAGCTGAATGAGATCAAGCCAGGCCTGCAGTACAAGCTGCTCTCGCAGACTGGGCCGGTCCACGCGCCTGTTTTCGTGATGACTGTGGAGGTGAACGGACAGCTCTTCGAGGGTTCAGGTCCTACCAAGAAGAAAGCCAAACTGAGCGCAGCAGAGAAGGCCCTGCGCTCCTTTGTTCAGTTTCCCAACGCTTCTGAAGCCCACATGGCCATGGGCCGGACTCTGTCTATCCACACGGACTTCACCTCGGACCAGGCCGACTTTCCCGACATGCTCTTTAATGCTTTTGAGACTTCCGCTCCTGTAGATGACCCATTTTACTTGGCCGCCAACAGCAATGGTTCCTTCAGCTCACTGGGAATAGAGTACCCATTGCTACCCTCACCCGTCCCAAACCTTGTCCAGGCTCCCTTACCACCAGCCCCCTCCACCATCATCTCCCCTACAAGCGGCAAGAATCCAGTCATGATCCTGAATGAGTTACGGCCAGGCCTAAAGTATGACTTTGTGTCCGAGAGTGGGGAAAGCCATGCAAAGAACTTTGTCATGTCAGTGATGGTAGATGCTCAGAATTTCCAGGGCTCTGGACGCAACAAGAAGCTGGCCAAGGCCCGGGCTGCCCAGGCTGCTCTGTCTGCTCTGTTTAACATGCAGCTTGATCAGGCTCCATCAAGACAGCCAATACCCAGAGAGGGACTGCAGCTTCACCTGCCCCAGGTAAGCATGGAGGACGGTAAATGACTTATTACCTACATTATGATCAGCATAAAAATGGTGTAACATGATCTAATTCCAAGGTTGTAAAATAAAGGCATTTTCTATGGTGGCCAGCCCGATCTTCTAATCCAAATTATCAGCATTTGACGACCTGGGAATAAGACTTAACATCTTACATGTTGCTCTTTCAAGAGTTAAGGAAAGGACTGCAGGACACAAACAATTTTCACCCACAATTTGGTTCCATTTCATTTCAGTTCCAAAACCGTCAAGATGGTACTGTTGAAACGCAAAAATCTACCATGACACAATCAGCACTGCAGGAGCCAGACTGGGAAACTGACGCACGTCAAAGATCATTGTTTTAAATAAAGCTGTAGTCTTAAAGGGGCAGCAGCCCGTTTGATTGTCAGTTAATTTTCACAAATAACAGTGCCTCAATAAGGTTTACAATCTATACATCCACTGTCTTTAGACCTTCGATTCGAATGAGGAAGAAAACACCTCATTGTAAGATCAGAGGAGAGACTCATCTACAAACGTCACAGCTCGTCACCAATCTGACAAGTCTGATTGAAGATGGAGAAGGCTTCAGGGGGAAACAAGTTCAATACACTGGCAATCTATTTACACCTAAACTAATCCCTGCCTGTAATCCCTGCGCACTGATAACAGGGCTGCTATCTTAATTACCATCAGCCTCTGAGTGCTATTTAAACACCGCCGTTCATTATACCAACCTTTCCCACTCACTCTTAACTCGCAGAGCACTCAGTGAAGCAGAGGATTCGACTGTTTTAAGCCGCTAAGAGCCCTGCCTGTCATTCACACCGGCCATGACAGCCATTTTTAATTGAAATAGTCTGGAATAGTTTCAGTGAAGATAGCCAGAGTTTTTTCTTTTCATCACACTTTGTTGCCTTCAATTGTTGTGGGGGATTAACCGTTACGTTGTTGATTAAAAGTCGGATAGTCCCTCGTTTTAAGTTTGTTTTGTTCAAAAAGTTCTTTTGTAAATGTGCAATGTGCCCGATCGTTGACCCTTCTTTCTGACCTCGATGCCTCAGGTCCTGGCAGACGCCGTGTCCCATCTGGTAGTTGACAAGTTCAGCGAACTGACGGAAAACTTCACGTCTCCTCATGCTCGGCGGAAAGTGTTGGCAGGTGTCGTCATGACGACAGGTAATTTTTGTTGTTGTCTGTCGTTAAATGTGACTCGTCGAAGCTTTTCGGCTGTCGGCATTTGAGGCTGCAGCAAAGAGTATTAATGGCGATTGGATAATGGGAAAACTCAGTGTAACAGATATTAAAAGAGTCTTTGCACAGATGGGGTGTCGAGATTTTCCAAATCCTGAATTCAATTTTAAGGTCGGGATTCAAATCGATTTTTGCTTTTTTTCCTTTTTAGCACAGAATGCAATGCCATTGTTAGACCACTGCCTTGATTTGTAAAAATTAAACATCATTGGTTTTATGCCTTGAAAACTCTTTGATATTTTTAAATTCTTGGTTCAAAAAATGGGCTACATGATGTCATGAGCGATACATCACAATAAGGCCTGATTGTTTTGTCATTTAACACGGACTGACGCTTGAAAGAGGATCAATATTTTTGCATGTATTTTCACCAGGAGGTTGATTTCAAATAAGAGTTTTTGTTTTAGCAATATACAATACATATTTCTGGTGAGCAAGCCAGAAGTAAATGGATTCTAACCTGGAATTGCTGCAGATTCTGTTTGATTCCTTGTCGGTTTCCACACTGTCAGAAATGAAAGTTTAAAAAGGTTAGTGTCCTGGCTGTCTTAAATTTTTAGGTTCAGCGATCATTAAAAAGAGTTGGGTTTTTTTTAAAGTGGACTTCGATGTATGAAAGAGCTAAAAAAAAATATTATCTCAGGTAAAATCTAGCAGCCATATTGGGCTCCTTCTCAAGTTAAGACAAAAAAGATGGGCTGCCGATCACTTCCTTGTTCATTAGGAACTCCATACAAAGGGAATTTGCTGTGACAGTGACAAACAGCGTCTCCTTTACACCTCTAACAAAAATCCTCCCTGCTGGGGTGTGTCAGACCAGCCTAAGATGTGCATTATGCAGTGTGCGACATAGTGCTGTCACACACTGCAGAAATAACAGAAATAGAGGCTGAACTACCGATAAGGTGTTTCAGGCACTTCAGCATCAGGGTTTTCAGTGGGAGTCAGGAGCTTTCTTCTGCATGGAATTTTCAATTTATCAGCCCAAAAGCAAAAATGCTGAATTTGGCTTCCTTAAGCATCAGTTTAACCATAGATTGAACAGGAGAAAATAAAGAATATTCATAACATTACAACATTCGTAATAGAAAGAAAAATGATTGAGGAGAGTATTTTCTTGTCCAGGTTCTGACGTGAAGGAGGCTGAGGTCATCTGCGTGTCCACGGGGACAAAGTGCATCAATGGTGAATACATGAGTGACCGAGGTTTGGCGCTTAATGACTGCCACGCTGAGATTGTGGCCCGTCGCTCGCTCATCAGGTACCTGTACTCACAGCTGGAACATTTCCTCAGGTGAGCCGCTATTTTGAGTTTTTGAGTTCTTTAAAGATGCATCCTGACTCCTACTAGATCTGCACGTTGAGCTAACAGGTTTCCGGAAGAATGAATGTAATTATTCAATATGAAAAATCTGAGAACTTAAGATGTATTTTTCTGGTATCTTACAATTTAGTGTGCATCAAAGTTAAGCACTCCGAGAATTAAAATGTCTTAAACACATTAAAATCTTATCAGTGTTTTTGTGCAGTGCAGTTTTATCTCCTGTGTCTTTCACTTTAGTCAGCACTGTAGCATTCCATATAGTATAATGCCTTTTGATTTGATTTTGTTTTTCAAGTAACCATGAAGAGGAGCGCCGCAAATCCATCTTCACCAGGTGTGATAACAAACATGGCTTCGGACTAAAGGAAAACGTCCAGTTTCACCTGTACATCAGCACTTCCCCCTGCGGAGACGCCCGCATCTTCTCTCCTCATGAAGCTGGAGTGGAGGGTGAGTGTGTGATCTTCACCGCGGCCGCGATGAAAAACTAGCGCCACTGTAAGGTCGTCAGAGTGCACGCGCTCATGCTTCGTCCTGTGTCAGATCAGGGAGACAGACACCCGAACAGAAAAGCTCGCGGGCAGCTCCGCACCAAGATCGAGTCTGGCGAGGGAACCATCCCGGTGCGCTCCAGCAACACCATTCAGACGTGGGATGGGGTTCTTCAGGGCGAGAGGCTGCTCACCATGTCCTGCAGCGACAAGATTGCCAGGTTTGCCCTGTACACTCTTACAGCATCGGCCAGAAGCGACATGTTTGACAGCTTGGTACCGGAGTCCTTAGACTGTCAAGCCTTAATCATGCATGTCTATGAAGCAGGTGTTCAGGCACAGCGTCCAACGTTTTCACCTCTGAACACAGAAACCCTCAATCAAAGAAGAAAAATAGGGTGACATTTACAAATATGTGATGCCAGACGTCACACAGCCGGTGTGGACAGCTGTATCGACTAAGATAGAATCAAGATGAATGATTGCTTTGCCTATATTTTCATCCTGAATTGACCAGAGGTTAAAGCAGAGAGAGAGAGAGAAGGGGGGATTATCCAGATGTGAGCCTGGTTAGGCATTCTCTCCTACGCCAGGGAAACTACCGGTAGAAACCTTTTGTTATTTCATAGGTGAAATGTTTGCTATCTGAACTTTAGTTTTGAACATTTAAAAATCGAACTGTTTAAATAAATGTCTCAGTGAAATGTACGTAGTTTATTTTGACAAAAAAGTCAACACAATGACATTTGGATAATTAAATGTAGGAGAATTACGGTGGCCATCTGTGTCCGCAACCACATCTTCATTGCTCTTTCTGGTGCTAATGCAGAGTATGATAGTCCATTTAGCTCAACATGGGTTAACAAATTGGGGACAAACATCCAGCAGACTGCTAACGACTAACTCCTCGTAGTCCTTCTTCAGTACCTTTTGAAAGAGTGGGACTTATTAGTTGGTTTTATTCTAGCCGCCACTAAGGTATAAAAACGTGAAATGCACTTTCAAGCCTTTGTGTCCGTTCTCAGCTATTGTAGCCACACGGTTGTGCAAGATGGTGCTCTCCATTGAAGGGATACACTTTCATGTAACTACTCTATAAATGTATTATCCTAAGCTCAGATATCCTGAAGAATATAATACGTGTTGGACCTTTAAGTACTCAGTATAAAAAAATCAGGATTACCTCGCAGCTGTAGCACATACTGTGGTTTTTCCTTTCACAATATTCCACAAAGCGCTGCAGAGCCTCTCGAGGTGTTC
>KV751358.1:2856256-2881426 GCA_001698575.1 Mola mola
ATTGGGCGCCTGGGTGAAGAAACCCATAGAGCAGGACCAGTTTGCTCTCACCACTTGAGTTAGTGCTGCGCCAGCGATGGTGGCTTTACATTTCGAGCAAAACAAAACATCCCTCTGGACTGTCAGGACATGGGCTGTGTTAGTACGAGGGAAGAGGATGTCAGGACTCATGGATTTAACATTCCTCCATCAGTTTTATAGCCTCATGCTACTCTCTCTCAGCCAGCACTACCTACACGTTAAAAAAATTCAGTTAGTTATGCAACTTTATACAGAGGTCTAATGTAAAAACAGAATTTGTGAATGGAACCTTGTAAAGAGCATTGTTAGCACTTGTTTATATAAGAGTAGTGTTATATTCTTTTTGCATGTATGATTATACCAAATCCATAGGAGTCTACAGTAAAAAGGCTTGTTTTCATGTTCAGTATTGTGATCTCAGATTATCAGTGTTGTAATAACTCGAGAATGTCCTCCTGCAGTTTGTAAAACCGTCTTGTATCCGCTCTGAAGCATATTTTTTTATTTTAAGATGAGAATACGCACACGCTGATGTCTAAAAATGACAGTGGATTGAAGTGTCCATCCATCCAGCCGCCTTCCTAGAAACCCAAAAGATCACAGGGGAGGAAGCCGGGAAACTGCCTCGGCTGGCTGTGAGAGGCTGACGCAGCTGTCAGACATGTTAACTTTAGACCAGGTCCTGTCAAAATGTTCCTGCTCATCCTACAAAAGCTACTGTGACAACGAATTCCGCTTTGAGCAATTTCCTGCAACAACTCGAGCACTAAGACTTCAGTGTCTCAACAACCACATTATGTGCTCGCTAACCAGCAAAATTGGTGGTCAGCGATTTTAAACTTTTGACCTTACCATCTGCTTTCATTCTAGTAAACCCCTGAATATGTAGATACCCTCAAAGGTTTGTTTGACTGCTTATGGATTCAGTTTTATTCTGAAAAGGAAGTTATTTTTCTTTTTAAAGGGTACATAAACTCATTTGTAATTTGTGTCCATTTAACCTGAAAATTGTAATTCTCAATGATACAGGGGAATCGGCATGAGCTATTGTGACACTAAAGCATTATGTATCTCCATTACATTCTAGTCACAGGAAACAAGTGATTGATAATATATATGTAATATGGATCATTTTTATTTTAGTTCATACTGTACAGACGGTTAGGATGGAAGGAAATAGAGTCGCAAGCACGGGCAAAGTGTTTCAGGAGTTAGGGGCATGTAAAAAATTTGAGTTTATGGATTTATAGTAAGAATCCTGAGATTAAAGTCAGAATCTTCAGCAACAAAAAAAAAAAAAAAAAAAATCAGAAATCTGAGATTAACTCAAACAAAATAACTTTTTATGTTTTTTGGCTCAGATGAATTTTCCATGTCACTACAATCCTCTTCTGTAGGTCGTAAAAAACTTGGAGGGACAGCAATAATTTTTACTCAGCGACCATCTGGGTTTATTGGGACATTTGCTTGTCAGCGAATTTGATGTCTAGCAAACATGTGAATGTCATACATGAGGACCTCAAACCGAGATGGGAAGTGGCTCCTAAGTAAATGAGGACTTTTGACCAGAATTTTGACTTCTTTTACAACTTACAGCTGAAGTCAGCTGATACGGTTGTTACATTCCAATAAAACAAGCAACTGATTCCGATATGATGACTGAGTGCGCTCAAATCAGCTCCAGGGGTCAGTGCCAGCACCTTGTGGCCGTTAGAGGAACTACATCCAGACTTCAGCACTGTGTTGGTGCGTCCAGCTTTTATTTAGCTCTACTTGCCTTTGAAAGCAAAGAAAGGGCTGACGGTCAGATGTTGAAGCCTGCCTCCTTATACCCTTTAATCCATTTTTATTGGATGACACCAAACAGAAGTGACATGTTCAGGCATCATGTTACACACAGTTTAGTATGTGCAGACATTTGACCAAACAAAGGAAAAACTCCACACGATGAGCCGGTTGCACTACGTCATATTAACAACCCTTATGCAATGAACCTCAGCAACATCTCAGAGTCAGTGATTGTTCGTATGCAGCAAAACTATCAAATCCAGACCCTGCTCTTGTCAACGCTGTTCAGTTTCTATTTCCCGCCAGTGAAAGCTCACCAAAGACAATTTTGAAAATGTTATTTTCTATGTTGGTTTCTACACATTCAGTAATCGCCCTCCAGGAAACTTGTATCTGGAACCATTCAAATGTGAGGCGTGAAATCGTGTTTTATGTGTCTTTCAAACCGAACATGACAGAATCCAAAATCATCCTTTTCTTCTATAGTCAGTGTAAATTTTTTAACTTTGGAAATTTTTAATTCTTTTCTACATTCTTGATCCTGCTCTGAGTGTCCTCTAGCCTCAAACACAGACACACAGGGCAAATTGGACTTATTTGCTTTCAGTGAGTTCTGTTCCTTGAGTGTGTATCACTCTGCTTCTATTTCATTGCTAAAAAATATGCCTAAACATTGTGCATGCGCAAATCTGTTCCTATGTCAGCATACCTGACTCCAGGTTTGGACCGTCCGGTGTTCTGTAGGGGCACCAGCTGATTGTGTTTTCACAGGAGATGCACTTTTTAAAAGAGGAAAAAAATAACTTTTCACCGTCAACTTTGAGGTAAAACAAAATGAAAGGATGAACAGGGTAAAATACACTGCCCTGTTCATATGTTGGTGAGCCTTGTCTCTGAATGGTTCATGCACTACATTTTTTGGTTTGCCCCGTGAGATACAGCAAGCCTGGGGGTTCTAATGCATGAGCTCTACTTGTAAAGCATGAAAATTAGAAATATAAAACATGTAGTCAAGTCACTGAGCTAGAGAACTAATAAAATGCTGTTACAGTCATGTTGTAGGTTTGGTTGTCTTTGCTTTTCAATAACCATGCAACACTATATTCACCCATTCACATTTTATACCAAGAGGCTGATGGCTGCCAAATCACAGGACTATAAGCTATATACCGTAGCCCACCACTAGGGGGCAATCAAGTTGGTTTGGTTTCGCTGTTAGGGAACTTCCATATCGTCCACCTTTATACACGGTCAGTGGTACCACGTTGGCTCTGGATGGTAGGATGATGGCAGCTGTCGTCACCTCGGATACCCAGCTATTAAAACGGATTTAAATAGAGACCCAGAGCCTGTTTGTGTCAAATCACTTCAAAACATGGGATTAAGTTTAAATCCCGCCCTTTGGCGTTAAGAACTAGATTTCATCACTGACCATGGATGTAATTTGGTGGAAGTAAATCGCAGCTTCCCAATTTTTATTTATTTATTTTTTTTAACTTGGGACTGATAGCAGACCATTGAATTAGAAGCCCAAGAAAAAAAACTAGCAAGTAAACTTGAGATAGTTTTGCCACTCCTTTACTGTCTGTCCCTCTTCCCTTCCCTTCCTTTCCCCTCCCTTTCATTATGAGAGAGTTTCCTAAACATATCGCTTATTGATTTAATGCGTCTGCTTATTTATGCGGTACTTTCCGGTGCGCTTATTGTCGTTGATGGAGGAAAAGATGTACATATGTGTATCAGAAACGTATTCCAATATTCATGTGATGCCAATATGAGATTCAGTCATAGGAATTAGACAAATGATGTCACAATATTCTCAGATTGCACTCATTTTTCGTAAAGAACTCCATTTTTAATTGTCAATTGTTAAGGAATAGTAACACATCTCTACATCTCTGTCCGGATGTAGCGTGTGAAAAGTTAAACCCTATATAGTGCACTCAAAGCATCCCACAATGCACCTTAAAAAGTAGTGTAGAACCGATGGTCACCAACCCCACAGTATGGAAGGACAAAAGGTTATATTGAGATGCAAAGGGAGGGAAAAATGGTGTTACATGACCCACAAATGAACATAAATGACCATAACGTATTTCTATTTATTATTATTTATTAATCTGGGAGGACAGGCCAAGTAAGATATATGAAATCTCAATGTGGGCAAGGCTACACAGACTAAGTTTATTACTTATTGACAGTGAAGGTGTAATGTCAAACCGATGGCCTCAAGTCAGAGCTGGCAATCGCTTGCTTTTGTTGTTGTTGACATCCAGCCAGGCAGCTGCTGTTTATCTGCCGCTATCTAAAGCCGTCCCGACCGCCATCTCCACGCGCACTGTTAGAGGCCTATTACTCTGTGTCATATCAGCCACCGGCACCTGTGCAACATGAGAGAGCTGATAATGTCACTGTGGATTACTTGTCCTCTCTGCATCACCGGGGGACAGACAGTCCTCCTACACAAACACAGATCTTCCTATATTGACGTTTTGGGGGGGGGGTTTCTCCCCTGAAAGAACTCTCCTTCACAGTAAAGAAGCTGAATTCTGGGTAGTGGGATTTGAGCTCACAGAGTGTGACTGAAAATCAGAGGAAAGAGGAGTCAAATGGCTTCAAGGTGAAGTGGGATTAGTGAAAACAGCTCTACGTACATCTTCACCTTCCCCGATTTATCTGCAAATTATGTTTGTGGGCTCAGTCTGTGACAGGGTCCAGGTGAAACAGACCTTTATCCTTTGCAAAGCCGGAGTCACTCACTTATCTAAATCTGCTGTTGCTGGCGGCTCCGCCATTTAAGTGGACTCCAGGTAACCCCCAACATTAACTTTGTGTCTGTACACATACATTTAAATGCTCTGGTTCTGTCACAGTTTGACATCCGTGAACCAGTCGAGCCAGTCAGTGGAAGCTTCGCAAATTCAAGCGAGGATTCTCAAATGGCCACCGAAGGACTTTTCCAACGTCCGGTATCATTCAAATTCGAATATTCGAATATATATATATAAAATGCAAACATGATACTTACCGTCTGACTTCTGTTCTGAGAACTCAGTGAGCTCCACGTGAGAGCGTGACTCCATTCCTGTCAGAGGAATAATTCCTCTTAGTAAACAAAGCTGACGAAGCGGCCTGAGCCGCCATCGAGCGAGCTCAGTGGCTGAAGCTGTCCATGCATAAGGACTCCTGATACGTCACGGCTCGTTTGTCAGGCAATCAAACTCCATTAGCCACTTTAATGGGCCCGAGCAAGAACTTAATGTACGTACAGTACTGCAGCACTCAGCAGATGGTCAGAACAAAGCCAGTTTGTAAAACCGGGGTGGTGCTGTAAAAATACGATAACCCTTGACAACTTCTAATAGTTTTTCTGCGTTTGGCGTTAGGATTATGCCTGTAAGATGATTTTCCTTCAGCCTGTACCATGAGGATGACAGTAGCTTGGATTCAATTCAGAGCAGAGAACAGTTAATTTCATTTAAACCACATTTTCATCAGGATGTTTTCTCAATAAAATAGCACAGCCAGTTGAAACGAACAAGCAAAACTATGCAGTTTTTAGGCCAAGCCTCAGCCTTTAAATGAGCTTTTTAGAAAATGAGTCTTGTAAACCCATAAAGTTACAGGGTTCATGACACACATATTGATAAAATAATGGTCATAAATAAAGCAGCAGATCAGTTTTCCTTTCCTGACATTACCTGTAGAGAAAGTGACCCGGCTAATGCAACATGCTTCCCTCACACGGATGCATCTGGGGCTTTTTCTTGCACATCCTTGGACGCCGACGCTGTCTTCCTCTTCCTATTCGGTGGGATTCTGGAGGAAAAAAAAAAGATAACGGAGAGGCGGACACATCTGTGATGAGTTACATGTACAAACAAGCCGCTGGTTGCGTCCATGCCTTGACTTTCCCGCCTTTTTCCTTCCATGCAGAGCTTGTATACTACTGGCTTAGCGACCATCATTGCATACTACTTTTCAAGAGGCATCGTGGGATACTTAAAGTGCAGTGTCTCCTTTGTTTTAATATCCTGTCTCCAAGCCCCTGAGATGAAGCTGACGGACAACTGCAAGTAAGTAACCTGAGTTCACTTAGCCAGCATGTTTTTCTTCGGGTTTTAACCCTAATTTTCTAAGTGTTTCCAGCAGTTGTTCTCGCAACTTCTGTTTTGTATCAAAAGTATTCAAAAGCGAGGCTAACCGCATCCTGATTCCAGTCATGTAGCGCAAAAACGTATCATGAAACCTTTTCCCATCCGACCCAGTAATTGGTCAGTATTGAACAGTTTCTTTTTCACACTAATGATGATGAATGAACGAGACAGAAGAAGTGGAAGTCGGATGCAATCACAGAACCAACAGCTGCCCGGATGGCGATGGGAAATCTGTGGAATCGATTGGTGCACACAGACGGTTAGCCTCATTGACAGCCAGGGCAGGAGCGTGGTCACTGAACTGTTTGCCGTGAGTCTCCGGTCTTGTAACCAATCCTTCACTCCTCACCATCATTTCCTCATTGATCTTTCTCACTCCTTCAATTCAGCTGCAGCCCTGGTTGTTGTGTCGTACTCTGATACAGCATGAGATCATTTTTGTGGATGACATTCTCATCAGAGCGATACGGCTGCGTGGCACGTTTCTGTTTGTTCTCTTAAGATGGTCTCTTGTTATATTTCGGCAGTTCAGTGGTTGGTTTCTATTGTAACCTGGCGACCTGTGCAGTAATGCGACGTTACCTGTGGGTTTGGGCATATTTCACACCTTCTCTGAAGTGTAGACGACATGTTTTAATCCAGTGACAGTCTCAGTCCGAGCGACTGTGGCTAGAAGATTGGTAATAACCTTTGATCCAATAACTTGGATCATTGGACTAAGTTAAAATACTCTATTTGTATGTCAATAAACTTTCCAATGAAAGCCAAGATGTGCAGAGATGCACAAGAATGAATTTGTGTCTATGCCATACCATATTTATCCTGAGTCAATAGTGAATATGAAAACAAACTGCACCATTAGTTTCATTACACTCGAATGAATTTTACTTTGAGAAGGTGACTAATAATCAATGAGAGGAGCGTCAAAGGGATCTTCTAAACACTCTTTTCTGAGAAGGATGGTTATGAGTTGGAGCCCTGAATGAGCTCAGCGGTCCAGGTAGCAGCGCGGTGATATAATCACCCGGCTATAAATCATACAGCACCGGTCAATGGGACCCTGGACTCTGTTCAAGGCCTAAATTTCCATTTTAATTTTCTGCTCAGTGGAGTTGATGTATGCGGGGGACACAGTGAGTAGCCAGGCTCTTCACTGCCTTCCATTAATAAACGACAACCTCTTTCCTTTCTGAAACGCTGAAAACGGTGCACTACAGTGACGGCGGACATTTGCCATCCAGTCAAGAGAAATGTCACACAGTTGCAGGGAGCTTTCACATTTCCTCCTTTTGATTCGGTAGACTTGGATACTTAACTCGTCAGGAGATTGTCAGGACTCTACCTCTGCAAGAGGAGCTCGTATAGTCATCATAAATATCCACTCTATCTCACAGACACTTGGGTTCTTGAAATGCCCTGGCTGTGTCAGTGTAGTTCACCTGTTTGCATTTTGGAGAAGCCAAATTGTTTGCATTGTGGACATCTGTGGACGTGCAGTTTGAATCCCAACCTTGGCCATTACTGCGTTCCTGCAGGAGAGCAAGCTGCGGTTTTTCACAATAACGCAACAAATTTCACCCACACACAGAATCCTTCTTAGTTATTATGGTTTTTAAAAACATGTTCCATCCAAATACTACTTTGCCTTGCAATTCAATTTGGTTCCCAGGACTAGCAATCGTATAATATCACAAACATAATCAAATATTTGTATAATTAGCAGAATTAGAAGCTTATTGTGCTTTATGTACAGCATATTTAACTACATAGTTATCAACATTTTTAGCTATCTCTTCCGGTTTCGTCTTTACTCCTTGTTTTGAACCCTTTCAAAATAAAAGCACCGGCTTTATAAAATGGAAATTAATTAATGCGAATAAGAAATGACATACTATTTTGGTGGTTAACACTCCGTAAAGCCGGTGTTAACTCTCCTGTTGAAGAAAAATGACATTTAAAGTTCACACTGTTCTTGAGCAATGCTGCATGAACCATAAGCAACTGCTGTATCCTGTATTAAATCTCGGAGAGAGAAAACACAAAGATGAAAAGCAATCAGTTCTCATAAGTTTTCACTCTCTGTGCTAAACTGGGCTAAAAGATGCACTGGAACCATATCTTTGTTCTGGTTTAGAGATTAATTTATCATCTTGTCCTTAAGTTAATCTTTTGTCAAGCTGCAAGTAACGCAAACCAAATGTCACATTGCCAAAATTTAAAACACAGAGTTGTGACTGTTTGAATTGTTTTTTGTTTGTTTTTTTCTAAATGTTGCTAAAAGTTAGCTTTTTCTTTGTATGCAGGAAAAATAACAAGCTTATTCTTAAACTCAATCAACTTCAGTGTTCTGGTCTGTGTGAATTTGCCTTTAATTAATGCAATCTACCAAAAAACAGGTCGTAACGTAACTCAAATGAAATAAATGTGTATTTGAACCTTCTCCAAGGTAAAGCAACGGCACTGTGTGTGGCATTAGAATACTAGAGATCCGTGGCTGAGCCAAATGTTAATGGAATATTCAGTGTGCGGTGCCACAGCCTGCTGGAGCTGATATGCGAGCATGTGATGTGAGACATGATGCTGAGATTGCAAACCAGACACCTGTTTATGCACATTTTTTTTACACCTTGCTGCTCCCTCTACCTGCAAGAAACTGCTTGTCTGATTGTACATTCTGGTGGAATAATCATATTTAATACAGGGCTCCTAACCCTCCACTGACTCCGCCCGTATGGAAGATCTGAATGGCTTTTGCATTGATTTACACATGAATGAGGAAAAATTAATGACATGTCTGCGGGGACTCAAAGTTCAACTGGTGTTGATAGAAAAAACAAGTAGATT
Source organism: Mola mola (assembly GCA_001698575.1). Lineage (NCBI taxonomy): Eukaryota > Metazoa > Chordata > Actinopteri > Tetraodontiformes > Molidae > Mola > Mola mola. The sequence goes on from KV751358.1 coordinate 2,865,067, forward strand.
GACAAACAAAGTCGCGCTAATTAATGCTTCGCTCAAGGTTAATAAGTGGCTGGATTAGCAACTTTTGTTCAACAGATGTGATGGGAAAAGCAGCTCAATTCTGTTTTGATTTAAAAAATGGGGGTCTAATTGGTGTACAGGCCCTGGGGTGAGCAGAGTACAGGCAGCACACCTTTACTCTGCTGTTTGTTATTTATTATCTGATATTATCTGTGTGTACTCATTAAAACTCCTGTCTATAAACAATAGACAGAAAGGACCATTCGGTGTAATACATCCCTTCAAAAAGTATAATTAACATATGTGCCATCTTGTGGTTATATTAGGTACTGCAGTCCTTTTTTACTCTTGTTTATATTTTAAATTTCTAGTATTTCAGTTTTTATTTATACCTTTGCACTGCTACTTTCACTCCTGTACTGCTATGTCAACCTGAATTTATCCCAAGGGGGATCAATAAAGTTACATCTTATCTTATCTTATCTTATCTTATGTTTCATATTCATATTCTTTTATGACCCTTCAATGATATTGAGATATCCACAATAGTGTATTATTAGGAAGAAAAAAAAAAGATTTTATTTAACAAGTTGAATATTGGATCTGATAACTGTCTAGGATGATAAGCATTGAACCTAAAGAACTACATGTAAATTAACTTTTACTTGTACTTTTGATTCTTAAGTACATTTATCGCCACTTTTAATATCAGAAGTACTTTTAATATCTGATATTTTTGCTTTAGTAGCATTAATTTGTGAGATTTTCACGTTCACAAAAGTTCTTTTTCAAGTCAAGTTATTAGTTCAAGTATGAGTTTTGGATTCTTTTTAAAATTAGGGTGAGGTTCAGGTCTCTAAACTTCTTTACTCTAGACTTTACAGAATACGAAGGGACAGAGAAGTCTTTTAATGTACAGTAATGTAGAGAATGCACAGTGTCTCTCTTGATTTTTGATTCGGTCATATTGAGGTAAATCTGACGCTTATAACTGCAAATTTCTTTTGCTTTATATTCCAAAAATTAATCAAAAATTGCACACAGGTACTATTACCCTGTCAAAAAATTTAAAAAAAAGATAGTGAAACTATCGAACATGTTTTTACGAATTGTTTCCATGCTGCCTTTTGTTTTGATTTAGAAAAAAATCCCTTTAGAAATGTATTCAAAAGGTGTCACAGTGAGAAATATTTACCCATCTTATCGAGCAGATCTCTAAATTACGCATTTGTTTATTTGTTTTTGGGATTTTTTCTCTGTTGTTTTTTGTTATTATTTGCTGATGTCTGACTGTACTGTGATGCTTTTTTACATGTTTACTGTATGTTTTTGTACAACAACACCGATAACCGGAAAACATTGCGAGTCATGGCGCAACGCTGATTGGTTAAAGAACCACACCGCCTCATGCCATTGGTTCATAGGGATGACGTCACAGCGCCCTGGTTTGAATGACGGAAGAGGAGACAAAACTCAGAAGTAGCGTTAGTATTAGCAACGTTAACCTTCTGCGTCTCTGCAGTATCGTTGGTGGTAACATAACTTATGATTTATTTTTATACCTTTAACATTCAGCGACACAAAACGTTAAACTACTAGTGCTAAGTTGTTAGCTCGCCCTACGTGAGCTAACCCAACTGTTATAACTTGATGTAAGTTAACTTGTTAACTCAGTGGTCTGTTTACTGTATGAGAGAAATAAATGATTATGTTATTAAAAGCCGTGGCTGGTTGGCCTCTTGTAAGCCGAATTTGGACGAACAACGTACAAATTCAAATATTGTATGATGTTCATCGCTTTAAGCTATATGCTGTTATCAGCAGCTGAGATGCTCTAAAATTGCCGGATTTTTCAATGGAGTTTGGTGTCAAAGCAGTTACTGGCGCTCTCTCAACACTGACGCTGCGCATGTTTTTATTTCCTCCAGGGGGCTGAAACGATGGAACAGGTGAGTCAATGTTAGCAAAACTATATTATAACTTTAATGATAACGTAATAATGGCCATGGAGGTCTGTGTTGAAGGGAGGGGGAATAGATGGCCTTTCATTTATCACCGAGTTGGTGGCAGCCCCTCTCAGCTTCAGGAACAGAGGAAACCTGATCATTAGGGGGTTTGGCAGGATGCGCCTCAGTCAGAACTGCACTCAGTGTTGTTCAGGAGAAGCTGCACTTAGGAATGGACATGGACAGCAGCACAGCAAATGTTTCGCCATCCAGAAATGAGACTTACGTTTATCTGTGGACTTATAGACAATTTCAGGTGGAGCTCAGTTTTTTTTTTACGTTGCTTGTGTGATGTATAACTTTCAGCCCCATGTTTTCTTAATTCAGATGCTGACACTATTGTTGTCCTGTTTCTTCATTATTATTGGATAATATTTGGCACACTGCTTACTTTACATTTTTCACCTATCGAAATCCTTCAACTATCAAAATGTCCATCTCTTTAAGGACGTTACGGCATTGTGTTTTTATTTATTTCTACCTTTTTATGCTTTTTCTGGGATTTCTTAGTGTGGAAACTAAGAGAGAAACAACGGCAACTTACATTGTAGCTCGTGAACCTTCTGGCTCTTCATTTCACATTTCTGCATTAAATCAAATGCATTATAGAAGCGTCCCGCAGTCATCGAGCATGCAGCATCCTCACACATTTTAACTTGCATCTGTTCTCGCAGCAGGAGCAGCTAGAATGGGACGATGTGAACAAACGTCTGCAGCATCACGGTTTTAAGCCAGTGTTTTTTGCAGATCCAGTAGAGAACAGGAACCTTTCAGGTAAGGGTCTGTAGCTCCAATTTTGGGGGGAAAGACTTAGTTAGATTGATAATTTGAAGATTAAAGCTCTTATTGAAAATTTTTAAAATTGCTACATAGCGCAGGTATTTGAAGTTTCTGTTTTACGGGAGGAAGCATTTTAAGTAGCGTTTACAGCTGCAACAATTAATCAATTGATCAAAAGAAAATTAATCAGCAAGTTTATGGATTCCAGCTTCTTAAATGTCAGGATTTGCGGCTATTTTTTATCATTTCTGGCAGTAAATGAAGAGTCTTTGGAGGCAATTTGAAGATGTCACTTTGGACTATGAAAAACTGATGAGCATTTTTCAGTATTTTTGACAATTTATAGAGTTAAATGATTGATTATTCATGAAAATATTCTGCACATTAATTGATGATTCAAATAATTGTTAGTTGTAGCTCTAGTATCATTTGACAGTGACTGAACATGCTAACAATTTTTTTTTTTTTTTTAGAAAAGTTTGGCAATTTTTGAATATTTTCCGGTATCAATACTCCTTATGTCACACGACTCTTTGTGTGTTCTTAGATTTGGTTCTGCTGGACAAGAAGTCAGCTGGCGAGATCAGGACAACTCTGAGGACGATGCTCACAGACTCAGACAGAAGACAAACCCTCATCCAGGAGCTCATCAAGTCCAACAACCAACTCAAGTTAGTCAAAAACAAGTAATAAAAAGTGAAACTGTGGAAGAACAGCTGAGGGTGTCATTGCACGATTGCCTGCAGTATGTATGCTGTGGGTAGTAAGTGTACATATCTGTTTAATAATGTACCTGGCGTGTGCATTGACCACCTGTCCTGTCATCCTATCTGATGTGCATCAGATGAGGATCACAGATACACCTCCTGGGGCCGGGGGCTCATTGCTGGTATGGAGTCCCACCCTGAGGCTGCGTGGGTGGGACCATCCAATGAGGAGCGATGAAAGGAGAAACCAGCTAACTGTCATACTGGTTTCTCTAATGGTCAGCCTTTTCAAGTCGAGACCCACCACACTGGGTGCAATGTAAATAGCTGTTTCTACCAGTAGCATAGACACAAATATTCATTTAGATTGGTGAGATAAAAGGTGTGTAAGTACACACACACACACACATACACTGATCAGGCATAACATTATGACCACCAGCCTAATATTGTGTTGGTCCCCCTTTTGCTGCCAAAACAGCCCTGACCCGTTGAGGCATGGACTCCACTAGACCGCTGAAGGTGTCCTGTGGTATCTTGCACCAACATATTAGTAGCAGATCCTAAGTACTGTAAGTTGAGAGGTGGGGCCTCCATGGATCGGACTTGTTTGTCCAGCACATCCCACAGATGCTCAATTGGATTGAGATCTGGGGGATTTGGAGGCCAAGTCAACACCTCAAGCTCGTTGTTGTGCTCTTCAAACCATTCCTGAACCATTTCTGCTTTGTGGCACGGCACATTATCCTGCTAAAGGAGGCGACAGCCATCAAGGAACACTGTGTCAACGAAAGGGTGTACATGGTCTGCAACCCTGCATAAGTAGGTGATACGTGTCAAAGTAATTTTCACATGGATGGCTGAACTGCGTTCTGCAGGGACCATTGGCACGCTGAGGAAAATACACTCGTTACACTGCGAGATCGGACCTCTTTCCTGTGTGTGTTTTTAGAGAGGAGGCTCACGGGCACAAAAGTCGAGCGGCTCAGCACTCTGACAGGGCTATCAAGCTGGAGGGGCTACTGGACGCGCTGAAGACCAGAATCCAGGACCTGGAGGATGGCTGCCTCGGCAAGGCTGTCCAGCAGCTCAGCCACACACAGCAATTGCAGTGGGAAAAACAAGAAGCACAGGTAGACTTCCAACACAAGGCTGCTGCTCACGTTTAATATTTCACAAGTGTGGGTAAATATTTATCGGTATTGTATAGGCTAATTGATACATCAACCACAGTCACAAAGTATCATCTTGTGAGTAAGAATATCATCTTTTCTAGAAACTCTCTCGGGCTCTGGAGCAGGAGCTCTCTAAACAGAAGAAGGAAGCAGCCCAGCTGCAGAGGAAATTGTACTTCACCACCAAAGAAGAAGAGCGACGGTTGGCTCGGCAGAATCAGGCTTTTAAGGACATCTGCAACAAAGTCAGCCGGCAGAACTCCCCCGCAGACCAGCAGTAAGCCGCTTTTTGTATGTTTTCTTTTTATCCATTGAAACAACGGCATTTGTTGTTATTCTTTGGCATTATGATAATTGTTTGTCGTGTCTCTTGTTGCTCTGTACCTGCAGGGTGTTGGATGTGATTGAATTCTATGAAACTAAAATGACGCAGCTGATGGATGAGCTCAGGTAAAGCACACCTCACAAAATGTGCCGAAAATAATTCCGTGCAGTACACCAAGAATTTGACTTTATGTTAAGGTACATAAAAATTAACGTAGAATAAAAAAAGAAAAAAAAACTCAAACCACAGATGTAATATGTAAAATACAGTTACAGAAGTTTTGTCTGAGGTTATTTCCCTGTATTTTCTGCACAGACACAGAGAGACTATTTACAATTTTTTAAAAATGACTTTAAGCCCAGTGTTTCATATGCCATATAGTAAATACCCGACACTGACAGCTGTTGCCTCTGCTTGCACTAATCCGTCCATTTTCTCCACAGGTCTGTCAAAGGATCACCAGAAAGATCTAAAGTGGCTCATTACCCAAGGGCCAAGAAGGCATCCAGTGGTGTCACTCCATCTTTTAAAACAGTCCTCGGGGTAACTTGACAAAGCATTCACGTTCAGATAGTTCTTTTCTCAAAGCAGTAACGTATCTTCTTGTGTTTTGTCCAAGGCGTACCAGGACCAGCAAAAAGAGAGCAAAAGCCAAATAGAAGCACTGATGAGGGAGATGGAGCGCCTGAAGCAAGAGTTGGAAACAAGGTGTGTGTGTGTGCGTGCGTGTGTTCATTCAGTTTGAAACAAATAAGTCGTCACATCTGTGTTCTAACTGACTGTGCTCTCGTGCAGGCCGACAGTCAGAGAAGGGAATTTCTACAAACACAAGCTCCACCGTTCAGAGGGGTTGAACAACCACAATAACACAAGGTAGGAACGACACATTAAAATCATTCATCTACAGTGCTTTCAGGTGTGGTAGCGTTTACACCCATTTGGACCTTTTTAGATGATGAAAAACATGCTCATTAAACCTAGTGGACAGATGTGCCTGTCACGTCAGAGGTCATTGTTTCCTTTTTCAGCTGGTTCGGTTCATGTTTTCATTCATTCATTCTCTACCGCTTATCCCGTTAGGGGTCGCGGTGGGGGCTGGAGCCTATCTCAGCATCTTGGGGCGAAGGCGGGGTACACCCTGGATGAGTCGCCAGTTCATCGCAGGGCTGACATATAGAGACAAACAACCATCCACACTCACATTCACACCTACGGGCAATTTAGAGTGACCAATTAACCTACCCCCAGATTTGCATGTTTTTGGAATGTGGGAGGAAGCCGGAGTACCCGGAGAAAACCCACGCAGACACAGGGAGAACATGCAAACTCCACACAGAAACGTCCTGACCCAGAATCGAACCCAGGACCTTCTTGCTGTGAGGCGACAGTGCTAACCACTGCACCACTGTGCCGCCCTCGGTTCATGTTAACCAAGGAAAATATCAAGCGGACTATAAAATTGTAACCAAAGGTCATGTGCACAGAATTCCGTTGAGTAATTGGTCAGATTCTTAGGCAGGTAAAAAGGAGAAAAGAACATCCCAATTTCTACTGCAGCCTACATCATGGAGCATCAGCAGGTTGTTTTCCTGCTCGTCTTGATCTGAAGTGCGTGTCAGTAGATTTTAGCTGATGGCGCGTATGAACCTATGGTCGGACAACATGCACTGAACAATTTGATAATTGGTGCCTTTCATGAGAGATGTTCTGGGTCTTGTGTTCAAAATATTGTCGAGGTTGTCACACCAAATAAACCTGTCTCTAAGAGTTGCCACTTTTCTGTAGTGCGTTGATGCAGCTTTGTTGACACAGCTTTTGAACTTTTGCGTGACACTACTCAGCACGTCGATTAATTCCATTCTGCTTCATTCTTCTGCTGAAGATTTTGAAAACCTTTGTGTTCTTGTGTACTTTTACCAACAGCAGAAACGTTCACTTTTGCCCATCTTTCCATTTTTGTTTGTGTGGATAGTATGCTTGCAGTAAGAGGCGCAGAAGGGGTTAATACGGGGGATGATCTGCTCCAGAGTTCACTTACAAGTGGTCCAAGACCACCTCTATAAAGCAGACCAGTCTGATTGGTTCATGCCAGAGGTCTCTGACTGCTTTCAATTCAACCCAAACGAACTGCAACGGGGGATAAACGCTCAGAAGTTCGGTTCAGCCAGACCAAACACAGCTGATGTGAACGCAGCCCTAAATACCTAAGTAAGACTAGTTTAATTAAGCCTGCCTGTTGGACTGGCTTAATTTCGTCTTATTTCCACATTTTTTCGAATTCCAACAGGCAAACATTTTCTGTTTTGTTAAAATGCAATGTTCCTCTGTTGCCACTGAGTGTCACTGTTGTGCCAACAAGTTGGTCTTCTCTATTAATTGTCTTATTTTACCCATGATGCATAGCGCTATTGGCTATGTAATTGATAATTTGAATAATTTGAATTAGTCACTCAAAGACAGGCTTTACACAAGAGGCTTATTTAAGTGCGGGTGGTAAGTCTAGGACCCGATCTTAACTGGCCCCAGATGTTGCTCTACTCATATTCACTTCCAACTGGCTTTGCAGGTCGCTTCGAGGCAACAAGACGAGTGAGATCGGCGAGGCGATCAGTGATCAGGCCAGGGAATCCAGTCTCTGTGCCCACTATCGTGACGTAAGCAATACTGGATGATTCTCCAAGGTTTTCTTAGCTCGATATTTCCTGTGCTCCTTCGACTCGTCCTTGTTTTCTTAAACAAATCCAACTAAGAAGACTCTTCCTCTTCTCCTGACTACAGCTGTTGATGGAGATCAATGCTGTTGTGACCAATTCCGATGCTCCATTTTGGCTGCACAGACAGAGACCTTCCTCTATGGGACTGAATAAGTTTGAGGCCCTCGTCCCTACGCTGGAGATGTGGGCCCAGCAGCTCCACCTGCTGAAGGTAAACCCCAGCCACCAGCAGGCCACGGTGCTACCGATTTGTCTTTTGACTGAGCACACTTGCATGTGGACGTTGGTAGGATTTGCAGAAGGGCTTAAACAAACTGACTGGCAGACTGACGCCCTGGCAGACAGGTGAAGGTGATCACAGGCCTGCAGAGGAAGTGAAGGTGGAGGACATGATGTTACTGGTGAACACCATGCTGGAGAACACTGCAACCGATGATGAGAAGGTGGAGCACTGCATTACTTTTATACAGCTCACTTCATGTTGTGTTCACGGTCTTCTTTTTTTTTTTACTTCTTATAGTATAAAATGCTCCATGGTCCATTGATCTGTTTGTAGCTCAGTCTCAGAGGCCCCGTTGCTTCTTGAAAAGTGTATCTCCTGTGGTTTTGTAGGTGCTTCGGAGTCCCACTAGATACACTCTGGGCTCCATGGTGTCTCACTTCCAGAAGCTGTTTGACGTGACCTCCCTCAGCGGAGTGTTCCCACGTATGAACGAGGTGTACACCAGACTGGGAGAGATGACCAATATCATGAGGAACCTCCAAGACATTCTACAGCTAGGTACCCTTCAGCTTCAATCCACATTGTATTTATATCCTCTTCTGTCAGTTTGTGTAGCAGGAGTGAAACGACACCGGACTAAAACTGATGGTGTTGGTGGTTTTGTTCCAGACGACAGGACTCCTCCTGCTCAGGTGGTGAACCATGTGGCCAGACTGGCCTCCTCCTCTAGAATCCATGATCTCCTGGGAGATGATGACATTGACAGGTTGTCACATGCACAGCACACTATGCTGTTTGTAATATCAGACACAGTCAGGACAGGAATGTTGCAGGAATACAGCAAACCAGAGAGATTTCTTTCCCTCACTTCTCTCTTTGCAGTGTCATTGTCAAAGTGAGACAACACGAGGAGTTCTTCCCAGCCTTCCATGCTCTCATTGTGGACATTTTACAGACTTTAGGTAAATATGAAACAAACACGCTCATTGATATTTTCACATGTAACTGAAGTAACTCTGGTGTTAACACCATCTGAGTTGGCTTAGCCTTTAGCTTGGCTTACTTTTCCTTGTACCTTGAGTAACTGTAGCTCCTGAGGGGTTCTGATAACCTCGTTTTCCACCCTGATGCTGAGTTAATTGTCATTTTTTTGGATGTGAGCAACATTTCCGTGAATAATCTTTAAATTTGTTTGCATAACGTTAAGATATGCGTTACAGGGGACACGTTCGATTTTAAACTGTGCAGTCTGGATTGGACACCTCAAATATCTACTGACATCCACACAGATAATTGTTTAAAACATGTGTGTGTGTGTGTTTCGTTTCAGGAGTGAGTAACCTGGACGACATCCTTCCAGCTTTGAAGTCTTTGAAACAAACAGCCCGCTGAGATGCTGCTTTGATTGAACCGCCTCTGATAATGGATCATATTTCAATGATTGTGGAGCGATTTGTTTTGTTTTGAATAAGAATGGAATATTTGAGTGGTACGGCGATTATCGGCACCTGCACTAAAGAATAACCAAACACAGAAGCATATTTAAAAATAAGAGCTCCTTGGTTTATATTTTTGCATTAAAGGAGGAACTTTTGATCGATCCCCTGCTTGATAAATATGTTGACAACAATTAATATGCTAGGATTTAACTTCTCTTCCTCAGTTCCTCAGCAGCCCCGTGAAGAAGTTCTACCTGAACAAATCCAAACTTTGATATTAGCATGGGAGGACGATGGTAATTTGGCTGAACTGACCCTGGCTTCTCACCTGGTTCTGTTCAGAATTAAAGAGGTCTTTCGTGAAAACTGATCCCGGAACAACATAGCAATGTCTGGCAGATCTGAAGTTGCTTTCTTAATGAACAAACTGCAAACTCCTGTGCAAGGTCCACAAACCAATAACCAAACCATCTACATTACTTAAAGACAGGAGTGAATATCAATGTCTCAAACCTATAACAAAGTAAAGCCAAAGCAAACATGTTTGCCTCCATTAAGTGGAGCTCTCAAGAAGGAAATGGAAGCATGACTTGTTTTGAAGTCTCATTAATTCAGAACACATTTTATGTTTTTTCTTGAAATATGTGGTTAATTCAAAAAATATTGAAATAACGTGGTTAATTCAAGAAAAACAGCTGATTTAAAAAAAAAAAAAATCAATTTGGAAAAATCCTATTTTGTTTTTTTTTCATGAAAGATGAACTTGTTAATTAAGTAAATAAGTCCATTTTTAATTTTTTTCATGGCAAATTCTGTCAATACTGAAAAGTAGAGCCAATTTGATTGTTTTCATGAAAAATTATTTTGGTCGTTCACGAAAAAAAACATTCAAAAAGTGAAATTTTCAAAATCCCTCCCGAATTACGGCACCATTTCCTCTGAATGTAGCATATTTTTGGAAACGCTGGCACATTTTGAAGGCCCATGAATGCATGCATTCTTTGATTGGCGTTACTCCATTTTCTCTTTTGTTATATCATTTAATTAACCTCCAATGCGCTTGTTCTCTTAATAAAATAACCAATTTGTATTGCAGAATTATCACTGTCACTGTAGTGTATGTTACCCCCCACGGTTCAGAATGGTACGGTCCGAAAATGGCAGTTTCCGGCACTCGGTTGCTAGGAGGCGGAGAACGCATTCGGCGGAGAAGGGGGCTCGTGTTTACATTTCGTCTGGCTCCACATTCAACCGCAATGGCTGCCGACCGCAACTTTAGCGTCACCCGGGAGGCCGTTGCGGGCTTCCTGCGGGAGAGAGGAGGCAAAGCGAGGAACAGCGATTTCATGGAGCGCTTCAGAGCCGTTTTCCCGGAGGAGCCGGCAGGGAAAGCGGCCGCCCGCAGCAGGTTTAAAAGCCTCGTCGACGACATCGCGTTTGGGAAAGCGGAGAGCGGAGTCAAGTTCGTCTGCCTGAGGAGGAAGTTTCGCGTCCCGGTGACGGATCGGGAGCGGACAGGTGGGCACGAAGAGGCCGCTCACCGTTACCACGCGGGTGCTGACCCGGGTGCTGACCCCGCAGCTCGCCGCCAGGTCTGCACCGGTGACGCGCCCGGATCAGGTTACGGAAATGACAGCCAGGTGAGAGTTCCGCGTGTTTTCGCTCCCCCGGACGAAACAGGCGACAGAAGTGAGTTTGTTCGCGCGGTGGAGGAGGTGGACGGGGATCCGTGCGAGATGGGGAACACCTTTCAACCAGACAGGAGGGAGTCGGAGAGGGAGCAGGCTGGAAACGCACCTCACATACCAGAAATCGCGGTGACCGAAGCGTCGCCGCTCCCTGCGGAGGGATCGCCCGTGTTCGCCCTGCCCGGGCCTGCACAGAGCAGTGCTGCAGAACGGGTTTACACAGGTCAGGCTGAGTCAGAAGGCCCCTCCCCGGAGGGCCTCCAGGAAGCAGAGCACATCAGCGTGAGCTCCGGAGGATCCCAGGACAGGAGGAGGCAGGCAGACGAGGGCGAGGACGACGCCGTGAGTTTGTCCGGCAGCGAGGGGAGCTGCTCTCCGAGGGGCAGCCGCAGACGCTTCATCCAGGTGATGATGAGCAGCTCCCCGCAGGTGAGGCGCAGCGTGGTGCTGCACGGCTCGCTGTGCCCATCCTCCCGGAGCGACAGCGACACGCTGTCGCTGGTCTCTTCCAACCTGGACGAGGACAGGACCTCGGCCACCCTGGACCCTCTGGAGCACGAGTGGATGATGTGTGCTTCGGACGGGGAGTGGGACAACATGCAGCGCCTGCTGAGCGCGGAGCCCAGCCTGGTCCTGAGGAGAGACTTTGTCACCGGCTTCACCTGCCTGCACTGGGCGGCCAAGCAGGGCAAGCCGGAGCTCCTGGCGCTCATCATCAACTTCTCCAGGCGGCACGACGTCCCCATCAGCGTGGACGTCCGGTCCAGCAGCGGGTACACGCCGCTGCACATCGCCGCCATGCACGGCCACGCGGAGGTGCTGAAGCTCCTGGCGGGCGCCTACAACGCGGACGTGGAGATCAGGGACTACAGCGGGAAGAGGGCCTGCCAGTACCTCAGGGGTGACGTGAGCGCGGATTTACGGGACATCATCGGTGCGCACGGGTCGCCTGAGAGCACAGACCGCAGGGACGGAGCCCGCTCCAGGTTCTCCAAGGTCCTCCAGTCCAACCTGAGGCCCCTCAGGCTGCTGGGCCCCAACGACGGCGGCCCACTGGAGGCGGAAGCTGGGCCCTGGGACAAGGTCGTCAGGAGGAAGTCGTCGTTTAGCAGGATGAGGCCCAAACTGGAGAGGCTGCGCATGAGGACGTCGCAGATCGTGCACAGCACGACGTTCCGCGACACCGAGGAGCTGGAGGGGCCCTTGCATGGTTCCTTTAGACGCAGACCCAAGACGCACTTCTTTGGCTGAGCTCGAGACCTGTCAGCAAAGTTTGGGCCACAAGAACAAATGCCAGCCCTTCTAATTGGGGTCATCATTTGTGTGTGTGTGTGTGTTTTTTAACACAGGTAAAGGGTAACATTTAGTATTTACATTAACATCTTTACAGTTTTTATACCGAGCAGCAAAACTTTAATGCTGAAATTTCCCAGAAATGTCCGATTCACTTCCGAGTTGGAAATCTTGATTAGTCGCCCTTTCAAGTCCAAATGGCAGGAAATCTAATCTCTGAGCCGACGGCAAAGCTTCAATGCTCGAGGGACATAGACAACAACAAACACAAGAATAACAGATTAACACAATGCTGCTCTTCTCTTGTAAGGCTCACACCAAAAACATGTTAGTTACTGAAGCTCTCCGCTCTGATTGGTCCAGCTGAACGCACGCCTCTAAAAAAAAACACCTCCCAAATATGTCAAAAAAAGTGCTGGAGCTTTCCTGTAAAAACAGCTTGCAGGAGGAGTCGGGACTTGTCACATTTTGACACAGCCAGGTTGCGAATCGCTCCCGGACAGGCTCGCCTAATCCTCAACACGCTGCTTCATTCCAGAGCCTGACCTGCTGCGCCAGCTTGGCGTGTCAAGCTGTGCTAAGGTTCTTACCGGAGGCCTGAGGGGGCAAAGGACTGTTTATGTTTCTGGGAACACTTTTGTGGCTGGTACATTTCCATGATGTCGGGTTATTTAAATTTTTTTTTAATAACGAGCGACTGCCAAGGCTGATTGATACATTGAGTGATATTAACTTATTACTGAACGTATCAGCCAAAATAAAGATTTTTTTTATTTTTTTATTGCAAGGATCCCTCAAATGAGGTTATGAAAGCTTCGAAACAAAGATATGCAACAGAGGCAGAATATGGACTTTTATTGTCTTAAATGACGACAGTGCACAAAAACGGGGACCTTAACTAAGAATGAAATCACCCCAAGCATCTTTTTCTGCACTGTTTTCATTAAAACCATTTTTTTTTTTTATTCACCGATATTGATAACATAAATGCAGACACAGATGTATCTGTGATAAGCCAATACTGGCAGATGCTATCGACCACCAGATGCATCGGTCGGGCTCTAATATCGTGTATGTGTTAATTAATTGGACTGATTTAGGCAGGTCATCGGTGCATGGAAACCCTGCCAAGTATGTATTGTCTATAAACAAAAAGACTGCAGTGGTTAAATAACAAAAATTTTCATAGTAAATATTATTATATTCCCAATTTTAACTTTTAAGGTGGCATTAAGCTTCCATACTTAAGCTTTCTTTTATCATCTTGGAGAAAAAAAACAGGCTTTTGTTAAATGGAACCGGCTTTATCTCGACCTTTTATAAAAGTAAAGATTAGATTTTTATTTTTCACACTATATTCTTGTTTCAAAATAACATAAACGTTTACTTAAAGAAAGCTCGTAGAACATTTATAGATTAAAGTATATTTTTTCTGTTTGTATTAAATAAACTGAATTCTTTTGAAGGTCACGGTGTCTGATTTGATTCTTGGTAGGTGCAAATGTAAAACTTGACTTGATGTGTCACCTTTTAAAGCGAATGTTAAGTGCAGACAGATTTTTTTTTTTATGTGGGTCTGAGATAAAAGTTTGATCTGCCAGAAACTCCCAGCATGCTGCAGCTCTGCTTTGTCTGAACTTCATCCACTAGGTGGCAGCACCACTCAAGCGACCACCCTGAGCCTTCCTCTGTCATGGTGCACCAGATATGGATGAGACACGCTGGATTCTCCACGGGGAGCAAGAGGCTCAACAATGGCTGCTGCAAATAAAGTATGTCTGTGCTCAATTAATGCTTTGCATTGTTTTTAAAACTCCCACAGGGGAATAAAATTCCAGGTTGCCTGGCCTTTCCCAATTTCAACCCGTCTAAACCCCAAACGTCAACATTGCATGATTGGAGTAAATGTAGTGGCAAGTTAATCGATCCAAAACACAAATGTTTTCATGTTTCTAATGGGAGGCTTTGCGTTTCCAGCCACAAATATGTCAGCAATGTCTTCTCACAGATGCTTGTTAGGAAGAAAAGCCCAGATTTTTGGGAGTCATGACATCAACCCAACATTGTCCCCATTGTTTCTGTAAAAGTTTGACCTACTATAAAGCTTTTATTATGATCTCAACAACACAGATGGGTTATTTTCCATTTACACAGATTGGGAAATAAGTGGGAGCTGCAGAACAAAATGTTTTACAGGCTACATTTGCAGCTGTATTCTGAAAATGCTCACTGGTTTGCTGCCTTTTCATTCAGAATTCTTTTATTACAGAAAGTTCCTGTGTAACTCAGAATGTATAAAGCCTCCTTAGATTTTTACTACTGTATATGTTGATACAGTTCTAAAAACATACATATAAAATATATATTACAAGCTGCAGTAACAGAAATAAACTAAATAAAGCAGAAAATATACCACAGTCATGTGCATTAGGCTGTCAAAGGCAGTTTATTCACTTGTATTTAGCATTTTTCAACCTGTTGACATAATCAATATAGACTATTCATAGAACTATAAATTGATACAAACTGGAAGAAGGCACAAGTCGATGTGATCATGGCAGACTATTGATGTGCAAAATACAATCAATCATCAGATATTTGATTGGAATAAAGGCAGCAGTTATAACAGGCATTTTACAGGAACGACCACAGCGTCCAGCAAGTTTTATCATACAATAAATCTATCAATCAAGTTTAATTTGTAAATCACAAATAACAATTTACCTCTGAGGGCTTCACAATCTGTACATAACAACACCCTCGACCCTTGGACCCTCGAAGTTTCGAGTTTAGTGGTTGTTCTCCAAAAAAACACTGCATGGACGTGGTGCGACAGCTCGAGTTCTGCTGTCTTGGAAATACAGTCACACCTCTTGATCATTTAAAACATAAATAACACGCGATTTCACTGTATTTCAAGTAACCATTGAACCTCAATGCTGATTTTGATTGTAGCACATTCTTTGTTGCTTAGAAAGCCCCCATCAGATGTTAAAAAATAAATACATTCTGCACATTTTAATAACAGGTCACTCTATATAGTTTAACTTGTATAAAAAGGCTCACAAAGTTACAGAGTCATAAACTAAAAGCCATATTGTACCTATAGCCAGGATCTTCTCTGAGGTTTCAGCCTTCTAAGTGCAGTTTCTCCTTACCAAAAGGCAGCTCAAGGGGAAACGTTATCAAAGTCTTTAGAAGACCTTAAAGTCCATCTCAGTTTTACCTATGAACAAGGATTTTAATGTTTCAGGGTGGTTTTCCTTTAATAAAGTCACATAGCAGCCTACAGCCTACAGTTGTGCACTATTGGCAGTTGGTTCATATTGAAGATTACCTTTTGGGCTTTATGGGTCAAAGTTCCCCAAATTCCTATTCAATAATAGTGGGTGACATTTCAAACAATCGTATCTCGGCTAAAACTCCAACCAGCTTGCTTTCAACCTGCATCGCATGTGTAGAGTGACATGACTAAACCCCAAAATGAGTCTGACTATGAGAGGTCACAGGTTAAGGTCACATATGGTAATTTTGTAAAAAAAAATACATTAAAAAATGCTTTATCTCTCAAGATTGCCTGGGCAGAATTCTTCCAAATTTCAACTGAAGTATCTTTTAAGGTGGTTTCACCAGTGAAAAATCACCAAATTTTATAGCTGCTTGATTTTTTTTTATTTATCAAATAGAATTTTTTTCAATACATAGAAATTTACTGGATGTGAAAAAGCTCACTAGATTAGATTTATTCATTTGCGATTAGAATATATATTTGTATATTATTTTAGCTATTTTAGGCAGGCGCCCCAGACAAAAGAACGTCTCTGAGTGATCTTGCTTTCTTAAGAAATCACAAAATGGAATCAATTCAGTACCAATTAACATTCTCACAATTATCGAAACATAAAAAGAGGCAAAAAACAACTCTCTATTATGTCTGTGGGCATTAAAAGGCACTGCTAAAGCTCCATTGTCTGTGATCTTTGACTAAAAAAAAAAAGCTACTCTACAAA